>JAHRHZ010000150.1:2708006-2720555 GCA_024137785.1 Ginglymostoma cirratum | reverse complement strand
TGTTTGATGTCAGTATGCCGTCCCCAGTTCTAAGTGTGCCTGTTCCCTCTCCAGGCTTGAGTTTCGATATGCAGTGTCCAGCTGAGAGTGTGGTTTTGCTTGTCAATATACTGTCCCCAGGTGTGAGTGTGTCTTTTCCCTCTCCTGATTGGATTGTCTGTTTAATTTTCGTAACAGTGAGCATTGCATGACTAAACTCGGAGCTGGGCACTGTCATTCTACTCCCCCTGGGTCCTAACATAAAATTAGTATACCATTTCCAGCAACCTGCAGACAAATTACTTTATCTATAAGTGAATTAAAACAACATTTTATCATTTTTTTAAATGCAAACATTATTCATCTGACAGTGTCAGACTTAGGAAATGACTCTCTCGCCCATCGCATCTGTATTTGGTCAGAAACAACTCCGAACTATTCTAATCCTATTTTCCATCCCATTAACATATCAAAGCATCGGAGCAGGAGTAGGCTATTCAGTTTCTTAAACCTGTTCCTCACTTCAGTGAGATCACGGTCAATCTGTGGCCTAACTCTATAGACCTGCCTTCGGTCCACAGCCTTTCATATATCTCCTTAACAAGAAAGTTATCGATCTCAGATTTAAAATTAACAACTGATCCAGCATCCACTGCCATTTGTGGAAAACGGGAAAAGAAACTTCCTTTCAATGAGGTTGCAAAAATGGGTTTTTAGCTCACACAGTCAGTAATGCAGAAATATAAATCCCAATCCGCCCAAATATCCCAAACATGCACAAATTAGCTTTCTGAAAAAGAAGCACACTTTTGCGTGTGTTTCTCATTTAACATAAAGGGCTGAAGTGTTATATTTTCCATGTCTGTAGCTCTGATTTTCCGTTCAAATCAGTATTTGCGTGTGCTTGTTTCCAGTTTCCTGGAGAGACAAAAAAAAAAACAACCGTTAGATATTTGCTCAACCCCTCTCTCAAAAGATCACAACGGGAGCGCCTTATTTTCTGAAACAGGAGTTATCAGCTGGGCAGCTTGTTCTTAGCAAGCTTTCCTCCATCTCAACAGGCTTCTTCCTCCACCTCACTTCATTTGGTTCTTATGAGGCATTCCTCCATATAAATTCAGTAAACCAGGAAAATTCTCCCAAACAGTCAAAATTGAACGTAGCTCCAGGCAGGGGTCTATGACAAAGTAAGAAGCCAAAATTAATTCTACAGACAGCCTTGTTAAGCAAAAAAAACTCCAATATTCATGTGATCTTTTAATCATCTCTTTTAGTGAAGCCACTCCAATAATTTCCATAAATCAATTTTCTACAGTCCTCCAAAACTTAAGTGACCCGAGAAATATTAAATATAAAGCAAGTTCTAAAAACTTCCGTGATGAAATGATGATCTTAAATGAATTCCTTTGTGGAACGAACAAAAGAAAATTTAAAACATATTCATGCTCCTCATTTGATCCTTGCATACGACATATACAATTATCTCCAATACCATCTTGACACTTAAACACTTCAAACAAGGTCGCACTCATGACAAAACATCAGCAATTCCTTTGTTCACATTGCTGGAAGAAACTGTCTTTGAAAGATAAGGCTGCAATAGCAAACTCCATCAAAAGAGTCAGGCATTTTTGTCCACAAATACCGGAGTGTTGTAAATAGTACATGCAGATAAGGGACATGCCCGGGGATGTGGGGGTGAGGTGGGTTCATCTCCAGATGTTTGACCTGCCTTTAGATGATCTCGTCCCCTCCAACCTCGATGCCAGCTGCAAGGCCATTGGATGATAGTGAAGATGCCCCTTGCTGAGTTTGGGATGATGTTGATTTTGCGCGCGGTGTGGGGCGGGAAGCTACCTGGATGGATAGGGGGGGCTTTAGAACAGGGTACACTGCCTCACAGTGAGCCATATCTCAAGGGCCATGTCTATTCGTCAACATTTTAGAGGCTACAACAATGGCCACACCAACCACTGCGTGTTGCAGGCCTCTGCGGCCCAGTTGGTGTGGGTGTAGCTCTTCACCAGCAGTTAGGAGGCTTGAGGGTGATGTGGATACTAATCTGAGATGTGCAGCCATTCCAGCATACGGGCAGCTCGTTCCAACATGATGTTGGAGTTGTCAGCTTACCGAGAGCCATGCTAATCACCCCCCTTACACAGTGAACAATACAGCGCTGTGCACCGAAGTAGCAGAATTGGGAACAGGCCTGGATTGATAGCACACAGCTCAGGCAACAGCTAGGTGTCTAAGGGCCTCATAGCTTAGCATAGTCTCCAGGCCTCAGGCAGCAGCACAGACACCAGGCCTCAGGCGGCAGTACAGGGCCCAGGCCTCAGGCGGCAGCACAGAGCCCAGGCCTCAGGCGGCAGCACAGAGCCCAGGCCTCAGGCAGCAGAACAAGGCCCAGGTCAGGCCTAGGCAGCACAGAGCCCAGGCCTCTGGCGGCAGCACAGAGCCCAGGCCTCAGGCAGCAGAACAAGGCCCAGGTCAGGCCTAGGCAGCACAGAGCCTGTGACTCAGGCAGATGAAACACAAAGTGAAACCCATCCTGCTCCTTCAAAACAGAAAATAAAGATTGCCTTGGCTTCGTGAAACGAAAATAAAGGCCCTATTACTCTGGGGGAGAACAAAAATCAAATAAACAAGCCAAAAAAAAGCCTCTTCCCGGACTCCATCCTCACCAACCTGTTTAGGTTAGGGGCCAAAATCAAATAAAACAAATAAATAAATAAACAATTGAATAAATAAATCCCCTCTGCTGCCTCCCATCGTAGGGAAGGGACAGGAATGGTTTAAAATCCAGAGAAAGCTTCGCTGGCCATTTCAACTGTAAATAAATGTCCCCTCACACCGATCCCCATTGAGCACATCTGAGACCAGGGCTAGAATAACAGGCCCTCCGGCTTTTCCAAGGGGTCCAATATCAGAACAAAGAGGAAAATAAAATGGCCCTCTACCCAAGTTGATAGGGCTGTCAAGAAGGCAGATGGTGTGTTGGCTTTCATCGGCAGGGGAGTTGAGTTTAAGAGCCGTGAGGTTATGCCGCAGCTCTATGAAACTCTGGTTAGACCACACTTGGAATATTGCGTTCAGTTCCTGGTCACCTCATTTCTAGGAAAGACATGGAAGCCTTAGAGCGGGTGCAGAGGAGATTTACCAGGATGCTGCCTGGACTGGAGGGCGGGTCTTATGGGGAAAGGTTGAGGGAGCGAGGGCTTTTTTCATTGGAGCGAAGAGGGGTGAGGGGTGAATTGATCGAGGTGTACAAGATGATGAGAGGCATAGATAGAGTGGATAGCCAGAGACTTTTTCTCAGGAAGGAAATGACTATTACGAGGAGGCATAATTTCAAGGTGATTGGAGGAAGGTATAGGGGAGATGTCAACGGTAGGTTCTTTACACAGAGTGGTGGGTGTGTGGAATGCGCTGCCGGCCGTGGTAGTGGAGTCTATTACATTAGGGACGTTTAAGCCACTCTTGGATAGGCACATGGATGATAGTAAAATGTAGGGTATACAGGTTAGTTTGATCTTAGAGTAGGATAATAGGTCGGCACCAGATCGTGGGCCGAAGGGCCTGTACTGTGCTGTACTGTTCTGTTCTGTTCTTCCTGGGCATCAGGGCTCTTCACCCCCAGCGTTTTATTCAGGAACTTGAAGGATAACTGGGTGACCCATTTCCCACCTGGTAATAAAGCTGTGGCCTTTCCAGTACACAAGCAACTAGGCCCCAATCGCTGGCCACCGTAAATTTATTACCACCATCTGTCTAAAATCCACACCCAACCCCAGGGAAGCAAAAGAAACATCCACTAAAGTGCCGTCTGTTGGTGAGTTCAGTCCCCTGACCCTGAATGGTAGCACAGGGGAACAATGTCGCCCCCAACAATCATGAACCATAGGTGGCCATTTTGGCAACAACAGTAGACCAGCGACCCTGGAGGGGGGGGGCCGTGGGAAAGGAATAGAGCCCAGGTCCCAGCAGCAGTACAAGAGCAAGGCCCGAGGCAGCTCTCGCCTCCTTTTCACTTTCGAATAGACCATCTCCGAATCAGCCATGTCTCTAATTCAATTCATGAGCACTTGTGAGGGCCCCTTTTGAGTATGGAGGTAGTCAGAGTGGAAGAGGGTCATCATCATCATCATCATCATCATCAGTGATGAAGCGCTGATGATGATGGCTGCGGTAGCATCCCTACCCCTGCACTGCGAAAGCTCCCCCAGGTTACCATCTGTACCAGAGGTGTGTAATAACATTTCCAAGCAGGTTGATTAGAAAAAACAGATTAAACAAAGATAAATAAAATATGAACAGTTCACTAGACCGTCCAGGTCCGCATTCCTACCGTGTTTGTCCAATGCTTCTGTGGGGCGCAGTCTGAAGGAAACCACTGGAGAATATGCTTTGTGGCTATGTAAGTTTGGCCCAGAGCAATATCTGCTCATGAAGAAAATTCATAGAATCCCTACAGTGTAGAAACAGGTCCTTTGGCCCAACAAGTCCACACTGACCCTCAGAGCATCCCACCCAGACCCATCCCCCTATAACACACTTAATCTACACCTCCCTGAACACTATGGGACAATTTAGCATGGGCAAACAACCTAACCTGCACATCTTTGCACTGTGGGAGGAAACTGGAGTACCTGGAGGAAACCCATGCAGACACAGGGAGAATGTCCAAACTCCACACAGACAGTTGCCTGAGGGTGGGATTGAACCCAGGTCCCTGGTGCTGTGAGGCAGCAGTGCTAACCACAGCGCCACCGTGCCACCCTCTCCCTCCCCAGCTTTGCAGATCATAGAGGTAGATAAATACTGACATAAAAATGGAAAATAGCAGCGGGAATAGGCGATTCGGCTCTTCCAGCCAGCTCCCCCATTCGGTATGATCATGGCTGACCACCCAACCCAGTCCCCTGTTCCCAATGTCTCCCCAGAGGCTTTAGCCCTGATAACAATCTCTACATTGTTTTTAAAAGTCTTCAACAATTTTGGGTCCATGGTTTCCTGTGGCAGAGATTTCCACAGCTCTCTGGGTGAAGAAATTCCTCTCCATCTCAGTCCTGAAAGGATTACCCCATAACTTGATAGAGGTGTACAAAATGATCAGAGGTATAGATAGAATGGATGGCCAGACACTTTTTCCTAGGGTGGAGGTAGCTATTTGAAGGGGACATAGTTTTAAAGTGAGTGGACGTAGATACAGGAGAGACGTCAGAGGTAGATTCTTTACTCAGAGAGTGGTTGGGGTGTGGAATGCATTTCCGGAGAAGGTAGTAGAGTCGGCCTCATTAGGGCTATTTAAGCTGCTATTAGATAAGCATATGGATGATAGTATAAGGTAGGGGTGGAGGCTAGATAGACCTGGGCTTAGGGTAAAAGCTCTGCACAACATTGTGGGCTGAAGGCCCTGTACTGTGCTGTACTGTTCTATGTTCTATAACCTTAAACTGTGACACCCCCCTGCTCCGGTTCTGGATTCTCCCAACATTGGGGACATCCTTCCTGCGGCTAACCCTGCCTAGCCCTGTTCTAATTTTTATAGGTTTCCATGAGAGTCCCTGCAGACACTCTCCCTCCCTTCCATTCTTCTCAGCTCCAGCGAGGACTAACTAATTAATCTGATCTCCTCTTCTGACCTTACTCCATTTGACAGAGCACACAAAATCAAATCCTGAACCCAAACTTAAACTTTCTCCTGTTCAGTGCTGTAAGCTAACCTCCATTAGGTAAAAGCACCACTGCTCCTCTCTCCCTGATGATTTCATTTGATTTATTATAGTCTCATGTACCTACGTACACTGAAAAACTTTGCTTTGTGAGCAGTACAGGCAGATCGTAGCAAACAAGGACATACAGGGTGTTTAGACAGAGCGAGGCGTACGGGTTACAGTGCACAGGAGTTGCACAGAAGCAAGGTCAACATTAGATTTGAAGTTAGAGAGGCCCATTCGGCAGTCTAATAACGCCAGGGAAAAGCTGTTCTTGAACCTGTTGGTGTGTGTGTTCAAGCTTCTGTATATCTGCCTAATGGAAGGGGTTGTAGGAGATCATTACCTGGGTCTTTGATGACATTGGCAGCCTTTATGCAGCAGTGAGCCGTGTAAATGGATCCCATGGACGGGAGGTTGGTTTCCGTGATGGTCTGGGCTGGGCACACCACCTTCTGTAGCTTCTTATGGTCCTGGGCAGAGCAGTTACCATACCAGGCCATTATGCACCCAGGCAGTTTGCTTTCAACACTGCATCTGTAGAAGTTGGTGAGGGGTCTCATGGACATGCCAAATTTCCTGAGCCGCCCGAGGAAGAAAAGGCATCGTCATGCCTTCTGGACCCTCACGTCTACATGGGGACAGATTGTTGGTTATCATCACTCCAAGCAATTTGACGATCTCAACCCTCTCCACTTTAACTCCCTTGATGTAGAAGGGGGTGTGTTCCCCTCCTTTCTTTCTGAAGTCAATGATCAGTTCTTTAGTTTTGCCGAGAGAGCGGCTGTTCTCATTGCACCAGGTGACCAGGCCCTCTATCTCCCTTCTGTATTTTGAAGCTTCGTTGTTAGCTATCCGTCCCACTGCGGTGGTGTGGTCAGCGAATTTGTAGATGGCGTTCAAGGGGATAACGGTGTTGAAGGTGGAGATGTAGTCGATGAGCAGGAGTCTGACGTAGGCGTCCTTGTTATTCTGTGCACACCTCGATGTTGAGCTCTATTTCTGCTGCCTCCGCCTCCGCACCTATTTCTTTGAACGGGAAATCTAACCCCACCCTCTAATGATCCCTTCTCCCGCCTCCGGCAAACTCCATCTTCCTGACACCAATTCCCGGCCTCCTACCCTCCCTCGGCCTCTTCGTCCTCCAAATGCCACCGCCCCCGACGTCTATCGCCTGAATCTCTCCGCGATCCTCTCACAGGCTCCAACCTCTCCCCATCAGAACGCCGGGCCCTCCGCTCCCTTCGCTTCAACCCCAACCATAGCATTAAACCTGCTGACAAAGTTGGTGGGAAGGGGGACTGGGGATGCCATGGTGGTGGTATGGCACACTGACCTCTACATCGCTGAGGCCAGATGCCAACTCTCTGGCACCTACTTCTACTAACCCCTCCATCATGACCCAACTACTGACCACTAAGCCATCATCAGTGATCTAAAGGGTAGATGTTAAAAGACTGTGCAGGGAGCTATCCTGAGTCCATACCACCACATTGGGGAAAGTTTATCAACCTGAACTGACAAGAGAAAGCAAGCATTAGCACCACAATGCCCTGAGCAAGGGGTAGGGGGTACAATGAGGAGGGAGACTGTGTGCTCTCACTGGTCAAGTTGTCGTTGACTGTTTTCCATTCACATCGACACTACGGTCTAGAAAGCACACCACCTTCGCTTCCTCGGGAGGCTAAGGAAATTTGGCGCATCCACAACAACTCTTACCAATTTTTATAGACGCGCCGTAGAAAGCGTCCCATCCCAATGCATCGCGGCTTGCTATGGCAACTGCTCTGCCTAAGGCTGCGCGAGATTACAGGGAGTTGTGAGCACAGCCCAATCTATCATGCAACCAGCTGCCTCAGGCAAGCAACCAACATCATGAAAGACCCCTCCGCACCCAGTCATCGCCTCTTCCACCCTCTTCCATGGGGCAGAAGGTACAAAACGTCAAAATCACGTACCAACAGATTCAAGGACAGCTTCTTCCCCGCTGTTACTGGACCTGTGAATGGACCTCCCGTGTATTAAAGCTGATCTTCCTCTGCACCTTCCCCGTAGCTGTAACACTATATTCTGCATTCTGTTCTATTACCCTGATGTAGTTGTGTAAGGTAGGATCTGCCTGGTCAGCACGCAAATCTATATCTTTCACTGCTTTTCAGTGAAAATATTAATCACATTTATTCACCGGCTTCACAATAAATTACCTTTCACATTCTTAAAGAAGCTCTGCGTTCAATACTGCCAGAGGCACCGCCATTTTCATCAGCCACATACACGCTCAGACTCTCTCTCACACACACTCACTCACTCACACACACTCACACACACACTTACTCTCTCACACACACACACACGCTCACACACACACTTACTCTCTCACACACGCACTCACACACACACTTACTCTCTCACACACATACTCACTCACACACACTCACACACACTTACTCTCTCACACACATACTCACTCACACACACTCACACACACACACTCACACACACATATTCTCGCTCACGCACACATATTCTCTCTCACGCACACATACATTCATACCAACTAACACATGCTCACATGGTCAAACAGACATACTCTCTTTCTCACACACAGACCCACACACACGCACACAGTCTCTCTCACATACTTTCTCTCTCACACACAAAGTCTTTCTCACACACACTCTCTCTCTCATACACACACACACAGACACACAGGCACGAATACACACTCTCACACACACACACACTCTGTCTCTCTCTCGTACACACACTCTTTCTCTCTCTCACACACAAACTCCCTCTGACACACACACAAACTCTCTCTCACACACACACACACATTCTCTCTCGCTCTCTTTCTTTCACAGACGCACACACGCACACAAACACTCTCTCTCTCACACAGACACACACACTCTCTCTCTCTCCCTCTCTCACACATAAACATACACACACACACACACACAAACACACAGGTGCACGCACACACACACACACACACAGGTGCACGTGCGCACACACACACACACACACACACACACACACACACACACACACACACACACACACAACCAGACGGAATTAATTGTAACCTTTCGCTCGCTTCATTCGACCTCGGGTGAGAGTCTGACTGGCTGTGTCGCACCAGCCAAAAGCAGGAAATGTAGTGCCATAACCAACATCATGATCACCATGACCAGAATTTACTGACTCCATAACTAGCACTTATACCATAACTAGCACTTATACCATAACTAGCACTTATACCGTCCCCAGTTTTACTGTCACCATGACCTGGATTCTCTGTACGCATAACTAGCTGCACAACCAGTTTTAATGGCATCATGACCAGTAATATTTGTAGGATATTGGTCTTAAATGCTGTAACGTATGGCTGTCCCACTTATGTCTGTGTCTTTTTCCTCAGGGCCAACCCCCCCCCCAGACTAGTGGAAACCATATTTATTTTCTCTCATTTGTTTTTATTTCTGTTCAGAAAAGCTACTAATCATCACTGCGAGTTTTTCTTTCACTGCCATCGGGGCGGAGAGGCAGCTGCAAACATAGGGAAGCAGGGAGGGAAACCTGTCGCTATATAAATGCACCAAATGACATTTGTCGCACAGTCAGAACACGCACATATCCACAGGCAATAAGAACAGCCTTAGCCCAATCACCTTTCCCGATCTGATTGTGGCTTTACAGTGTTTTAGAAAATAGAACATAGAACACAGAACAGTACAGCACAGTACAGGCCCTTCGGCCCACGACCTGGTGCTGGCCTATTATCCTACTAAGATCAATCTACCCCGCGTACCCTACATTTTACTATCCCCCAGGTGCCTATCCAAGAGTCGCTTAAAAGTCTCCAAAGTATCTGACTCCACTCCCACTGCCGGCAGCGCATTCCACACACCCGCCACTCTCTGTGTGAAGAACCTACCTCTGACATCTCCCCTATACCTTCCTCCAATCACCTTAACATTATGCCCCCTCGTAATAGCCATTTCCACCCTGGGAAAAAGTCTCTGACTACCCACTCTATCTTTGCCTCTCATCATCTTGTACACCTCTATCAAGTCACCTCTTGTCCTTCTTCGTTCCAATGAGAAAAGCTCTAGCTCCCTCAACCTTTCTGCATAAGACCTGCCCTCCAGTCCAGGCTGCATCCTGGTAAATCTCCTCTGTACCCTCTCTAAAGCTTCCACATCTTTCCTATAATGAGGTGACCAGAACTGAACACAATGTGTTTTGTCAGTGCATGTTTCTTCGTTCAGAACTGTGTCTCCTTAAATTTGCTTGTTCTCACTGTGCCTGTTCCCTATCCAGATTGGAGTGTTTTTACCCAGTTGTGTTCTGCATGAGGCAGCTAATAGTCCTGGTTTGAGTGCATGGCTCCCATCCCTTGCAGTCTGTTGGTCAATTCTATCTCCATGAGTGACCTCTTCTTGCAAGTCCTTTCCGAACTGGGGTCTGTCTTTCCCTGGTTTTCCCATTCCAGACTGGAGCGTGCCTTTATCCTGAATATCCCTAGACACTCTCCAGACGTGAGTGAACAGGAACATGAATAAATATGAGACAGAGTGTGGGGGCTCCAGTTTTGTGATGAAGCATGGTCCGGCTACACCCAGGCACCTGGGCTTCCGTAAAGGATTTGGATATGAACGTAAGAGGTTAGGTTAGTAAGTTTGCAGACGACACCCAAGTTGGAGGTGAAGTGGGCAGCGAAGAAAGTTACCTCAGAGGACAACGGGACCTTGATCAGATGGGCCAATGGAATGAAGAGTGGCAGATGGAGTTTAATTTATATAAATGTGAGGTGCCACATTTTGGAAAGACAAAGCAGGGCAGGAATTATACACTTCATGGTAAGGTCCTGGGGCGTGTTGCTGAACAAAGAGACCTTGGAGTGCAGGTTCATAGTTCCTTGAAAGTGGAGCCACAAGTAGATCGGACAGTGAAGGAGGTGTTTGGTACGCTTACCTTTATAGGTCAGTGCGTTGAGTATAGGAGTTGGGAGGATCATGTTGCAGCTGTACAGGTCATTGATTAGGGCACTTTTTGGAATACTGTATTCAATTCTGGTCTCCCTGCTGTAGGAAGGATGTTGTGAAACCTGAAATGGTTCAGAAAAGATTTACAAGGATGTTGCCAGGATTAGAGGGTTTGAGCTGTAGGGAAAGGCTGAATGGGCTGGGGCTATTTACCCTGGAGTGTTGAAGGCTGAGGGGTGACCTCATAGAGGTTTATAAAATCATGAGGGGCATGGGCAAGGTCTTTTCTCCCAGGGCAGGGGAGTCCAAAAGTAGAGTGGCATAGGTTTAAGGTGAGAGGAGAATGAGTTAAAAGGGGCCTGAGGGCCAACATTTTCACACAGAAGGTGGTGTGTGTATGGAATGAACTGCCAGAGGAAGTGGTGGAGGCCGGTACAATTACAACATTTAAAAGGCATCTGGATGGGGACATGAATAGGAAGGGTTTAGAGGGACATGGGCCAAATGCTGGCAAATGGGGCTAGATTAATTCAGGATATCTGGCCAGCATGGACGGGTTGGACCGAAGGGTCTGTTTCCGTGCTTTATCGCACTACGGCTGTATCCCCAGATGTCACCAGACTTTGCCTAAGCGATCCCAGGACTGTTATGCAACTCCAGCTTCCATCTTCGGATCATCAGTTCAGAAAGGGTATGAGGGAGTGGGATAATGTCTGCTGAAAGAAAGCTAGAGTTGGGTGTTTGATGAGTGATCCTGGGGTTTCAGGAGCTGTGTGGGAGGAAGGAGCAGCTCTGCAGTTCAGTAAACGCTGGGCTGCCGCTCCAGATGGCTGCAACGCGTGGAAACTCATCGGAGCGTGTGATGGGATTGCCTGGGATGGCTGTAATCGGAGCTGATTGCAATTCTCCTGTTGTGGGGGAAGGGGGGGTTGGATGTTGGGGTCAGTGAGCTGGAGATCATCACCAGGAGCCAGCAACAATCAAAAACACAGGAAGTGGGGGTCTGAGAATGGGACAGGGAGAAGAAAGTGGAGTGGGAATGGAAGGCTCAAGGAACAGGATGGCACTCAGTCATGGAGAGAAACCTCAGGAGGAACAGGCGATGGGACTGTGGGTGTGTCGTCTGTCCAAATGTGAGTGAATTTATTCTTCGCATCGGTGCGATCGTTCTCCAAGGATTTGCGTTGACGTTTCCTGTAGCACACCCAGGTGAGCCCATTCCACACAAATATATCATCTAGCCACAGATTCCCTGCAGGATGGAAGCAGGCCATTTGGCCCATCGAGGCCACACCGAGCCTCCGAAACCCACCTACACTCACCCCATCCCAGCAACCCTGCATTTCCCATGTCTAACCCACCCTAACCTGCACATCCCTGGGCACTATGGGACAATTTAGCACGGCCAATCCCACCCTAACCTGCACATCCCTGGGCACTATGGGACAATTTAGCACGGCCAACCCACCCTAACCTGCACATCCCTGGGACACTATGGGACAATTTAGCACGGCCAAGCCACTCTAACCTGCACATCCCTGGGCACTAGGGGACAATTTAGCACGGCCAATCCACCCTAACCTGCACATCCCTGGGCACTACGGGGCAATTTAGCACGGCCAATCCACCCTAACCTGCACATCCCTGGGCACTGTGGGGCAATTTAGCACGGCCAATCCACCCTCACCTGCACATCGCTGGGCACCACGGGACAATTTAGCACAGCTAATCCACCCTAACCTGTACATCCCTGGACACTTCTGGACAATTTAGCACGGCCAATCCACCCTAACCTGCACATCCCTGGACACTTCTGGACAATTTAGCACGGCCAATCCACCCTAACCTGCACATAGCTGGGC
>JAHRHZ010000150.1:2678226-2707996 GCA_024137785.1 Ginglymostoma cirratum | reverse complement strand
GCCCTACGGGACAATTTAGCACGGCCAATCCACCCTAACCTGCACATCCCTGGGCCCTACAGGACAATTTAGCACGGCTAATCCACCCTAACCTGCACATCCCTGGACACTTCAGGACAATTTAGCACGGCCAATCCACACTAACCTGCACATCGCTGCGCCCTACGGGATAATTTAGCACGGCTAATCCACCCTAACCCGCACATCCCTGGACACTTCAGGACAATTTAGCATGGCTAATCCAACCTAACCTGAACATCACTGGGCACTGGAATACAACAGGATCTTGATCAGATGAGCCAAAAGGCCGAGGAGTGGCTGGTGGAGTTTAATTTAGATAAATATGAGGGGCTGCATTTTGTGAAAGGCGGGTCAGTGCGGGACTTAGACACTTAATGCGAAGGTCCTGGAGAGTGTTGTTGAACAAAGAGAGTTTGGCGTGCAGGTTCATAGTTCCTTGAAAGTAGAGTCACAAGTAGACGGGATAGTGTAGAAGGTGTTTGGTACGCTGGCCTTTATTGGTCAGTGCATTGAGTATAGGAGTTGGGAGGGTCATGTTGTGGCTGTACAAGACATTGGTCAGGGCCACTTTTGGAATACTGCGTGCAATTCTGGTCTCCCTGCTATAGGAAGGATGTTGTGAAACTTGAAAGGGTTCAGAAAAGATTTACAAAGGTGTTGCCAGGGTTGGAGGGTTTGAGCTACAGGGGGAGGCTGAATAGCCTGGGGCTATTTTCCCTGGAATGTTGAAGGTTGACGGGTGACCTTACAGCAGTTTGTAAAATCATGAGGGGCATGAATAGGGTGAATTAACCAGGTATTTTCCTTTGGGTAAGGGTGTCCAAAACTAGAGGGGCATAGGTTTAAGGTGAGAGCAGAAAGATGTAAAAGGGACCTAAGAGGCTACTTTTTCAAGCAGAGGGTGGTGTGTGTATGGAATGAGCTGCCAGAGGAAGTGGTGGAGGCTGGTACAATGACAACATTTAAAAGGCATCTGGATGGGGACATGAATAGGAAGGGTTTAGAGGGATATGGACCAAATGCTGGCAAATGGGGTTAGGTTAATTTACAATATGTGGTCAGCATGGACAAGTTGGACTGAAGGGTCTGTTTCCATGCTGTACAGCTCTATGACATGGAGAGAACTCCACACAGACAGGCATCTGAGGCAGGAAATCGAATGCAAATCCCTGGTGCAGTGAGGCCGAGGTGTTAACCACTGAGCTACCCTCCCACCTACTGTGATGTGTGTAGTTGTGGTCATCTCTGTGCCTGATGCACTGTGAGTCAGCCATCTCCCATTGTCACTGTGAGTCTATCCGTTGAACCTGACAGCATTTCAAATGCATTCGAGATTCACTCAAAACCAGCTCTCTTCACTGGAATTACCTTGTGTTTTGGCCCTGGACCTAAATCTATCGCAGTTAATTCATTCAGCCTACAAGCCTCCTCCTGCACCTCTCCATTTCTGGTCGCACGTAGCAGTTGTGAGTTGGGTATGAACCTCTAGATTTTCCTCCCTAAACCCGTCTGTCTCTTCATCTCAAATATCCTTCTGGAACACACCCCACAACCCGTAACATTTTTGTCCAGGACTTTATCCCCAGTGCTAATATGCACTTTAATTTGCCGGAGAAACTCAGCAGATCTTGCAGCATCTGTGTGAAGACAGTGAGAAAGCAGAGTGAATGCTTCAGGTCCAGTGACCCTTCTTCAGAACTGGCAGCAGCTTCGGAAAGGTATAGGTGGAAATGGAGCCCAGAGAGAGATAGAGAAAACAGCAAACAAATGGGTGGGCAATGGGGATCTGAGGAGAAACAGAAGTTGATAACAGGGACCACTGGTGGGTGAAAATGAGTTAGAACACAGGACAAAACAGCACAGGAAAGGACACTTTGGCCCATGATGCTGTGCTGAACATGACGTCAAATGAAACTAATCCCTTCTGCCTGTCCTTGGCCCATAGCCCTCCACTCTTTGCATATTCATGTGCTTATCTAAAATCCCCTTAAAGGCCCCTATCATATCTGCCTCCACCACTACCCCTGGCAGTGTGTTCCAGACCCCCACCACTCTCTGTGTCAATAACCTGCCCCTCCTGTGTCCTTTGAACCTTTGCCCTCCCACCTTAAGTGCATGATCTGTTGTACTGGAGTTGGGTCTGATTAAAGCAGCCCATGTCATGATTGGGCCAGAGGTATAGGAATGGGTAAAGGACACGGAAGAAGATGTTCTGGCCCTGAAATTATTGAACTCGATATTGAGGTAACTTTTTTTGTTAGATATTCCTTTCCTTGTTATTTCTTTAATGCAGTTCATGTATTTCTTTTGTACTTAAAATATTGTTATAATCCCACCTGATCCAGGCAATACTGATTAGGTCTCAAATGAAGAGTCACAGTTTAACAAAATAAAAATCAATTGGAAGTTATTTTATCAAAAAGTTGTGGATAAAATAGAGTTAGGGTTTTTTTTTCATTCACGGGATGAGGGCATCATTGGCCAGGCCAACATTTATTGCCCATCCAAAATTGCCCAGAGGGCAGTTAAGAGTCAACCACATTGCTGTGGGTCTGGAGTCACATGTAGGCCAGACCAGATCAGGATGGCAGTTTCCTTCCCCAGTGGACATTAGTGAACCAAATGTTTTTTTCCTGACAATTGGCAATGGATTCACAGTCATCATTGGACTCTTAATTACAGATATTTTATTGAATTCAAATTTTACCATCTGCCGTGGCGAGATTCGAACCCATATCCCCAGAACATCACCTGGGTCTCTGGGTTAACAGTCCAGCAATAATATAATTAGGTCATCACCTTGATATTTTTGTAAACAATGTGGAGGTACCGGTGTTCGACTGGGGTGGACAAAATCAGAAGTCACATGAAACCAGGTAATAGTCTAACAGGTTTATGTGAAATTACTAGTTTTCAGAGCGCTGCTCTTTCATCTCCTTTCTTTGTAAAGGCAGAGCTCAACAAATTCTTGATTGCCAAGGTGATAAAAGATTATTGGGGATATGCGGGAATGTCAAGTTGAGGTGAAAATCAGACTAGCCCTGCCGTTATTGAATGGTGGAGCAAACTGAAACAGCCAAATAGCCTACTCTTGTTCCTTGTTCATATCTCATCCCAGAAAAAAAACAGGCTTGACTGATCATATTTTTAAATTTTGCAGCCAATCTATCTGGTGTTTAGTAATTGAAACACTTTCACATGAAGCTGCAGATGTTCTTTAGCAAGAGAACATAAAGTTGATGACAGAAAATGAAAAAAAAAATGAATGAACCAGCAGCATACGCATATTTATTACAATTACAGAGATCTTACAACAGATATCAAAACAAATTTGCAATCAATTTCTGAATCTCATCCCTTACAGAGACTCAGTTCCAGGGAAATTACATTCTTATTTCCACTCTTCAGGTTTTGTACTTAAAACAACTCCTTCCCAGTTCATTCCTGTGGCCTGTGGACTGCTTAATGATTCATTTCTCAGTCTGTCGAGATAAACTTTTCACAACGTTGAGAATTTCTCAGTTCCCGTAACTTTCAAAATCCAGCCCAAACTCTCCAGTATGGAGATTTCAAGAACTGGACTGAAGAAAGCTGATAGGAAATCTGGCAGCAGTTTTTACTTTTCAAATCATAAGAGAGTTGGATGGAGTCAATAAGGATCATTCAGAAATGAGGGGGGATGGTGGCTCAGTGGTTAGCACTGCTGCCTCATGGTACCAAGGACCTGGGTTCGATTCCACCCTCACGCAACTGTCTGTGTGGAGTTTGCACATTCTCGCCATGTCTGTGTGGGTTTCCTCCCACAGTCTAAAGATGTGCAGGCTAGGGTGGATTGGCAGTGCTTAAATTGTCCTGTCGTGTTCACGGGCATATAGATTAGGTAAGGTATAGGGAAATGGCTGTGGCTGGGGTGCTCTGAGGGTTGGTAAGGAATTGTTTCCACTCTGTAGAGATTCTCTGAGCACCTATAGTTTCAAAGCAATTTACAAAAGGAGCAAATGTGAATTGAGGAAAAAGAAAAGCATTTTCAAGCAACAAGTAGTTAAAATATGGAGTGTGGTAGAGGCAGGTTCAATTGAGAGAGTCAAGAGGGAATTGGATGATTATTTGGACAGAAGTGACATGGGGAAAGTGTAGGAGATTCCTGTAAGGTGTTGATGTTCTTTGAAGAGCCAGTGCATACATAGTGGGCTGAATGGCCTTGTTTCTTTCATTCTAACACTTCTGTTATGGACGCTTCTTCTGGGATAACTGGCTTCCCTGAAGTCTTTAAACATCTACCAGGGAGGAAAAATAGACTAAGACTTGCTTACAAACCCAACTCTGTTTTTTTTTATTGGAGCAAAAAAAAATACTTCCAACTTCAGTTCCTGAATCTCCTGAACTGAACTGGACATAATACATAGAACATAGAACATAGAACAATACAGCGCAGAACAGGCCCTTCGGTTCACGATGTTGCGTCGCCCTGTGAACTAATCTAAGCCCATCCCCCTACACTATCCCGTCATCATCCATATGCTTATCCAAGGACTGTTTAAATGTCCCTAATGTGGCTGCGTTAACTACATTGGCAGGCAGGGCATTCCACGCCCTTACCACTCTCTGAGTAAAGAACCTGCCTCTGACATCTGTCTTAAATCTATCGTCCCTCAATTTGCAGCTATGCCCCCTCGTACTAGCCGACGTCATCATCCTAGGAAATACTATTGGTTTTGATGGATTTAAACTGTCTGTCATAAAATCAACACTATCAAACATCTTTCCATTGACTCCGCAGGGGGCTTGCGTTCCATGGTTTCTGAGCAAAGCTGGATTAACTGTTCCAGCTGACTTGAGAAACAAACATCATCACATCACTGACCCATATCTAATCTAACCAGTTCTCCCTTTCAAAACAATTTAACATTGCAAGAAATTGAAACAGTGTTGCTAATGTTCCTTTCAACAAAGTTGCTGTCGTTTGCTGGATTTTTTTTAAAAGGAAAAATATCCAATTATATAGGACTGCAGGTTAGTGCAAAGGTTAAGCATAATGCAGCCTGTTACTCACCATCTAGAAGTCGGGAGTGTGGTGGAATACTCCCCACTTGCCTGGATGAGTGCAGCTCCAATAACACTGGAGAAGCTTGACACCATCCAGGACAAAGCAGCCCGCATCCAATAAAAGATGAAATAAGGACATTTGTGAGCAATGATCAAGCCTTCGATGATGTAGAGTTCATTTGGGCGAAGGTTAGAAACAGCAAGGGGAAAGAAGATGTTAGTAGGAGTAACTCCCCAGATCCCCAAAGAGAAGCCACTTTTAATGGAACATGTAAAAAGAAAAGGGCATTAATTATGGGTGACATTATCTTCGTTTTGATTGGCTTAGTAAAATTGGAATAACTGTGTCTACAAATTTGTTGCATGAATTACAGATAGTTTCATAGAGCAAAATGCCAAGGAGCTAACCGGGAGCAGGCTACCCTGGGTCTGGTAATGGATAATGAGGTGATTTAATAAGTGAGCTCAGAGTGAAGGGTCCCCTTGGAAGGAATGATCATAGAGTCAGAGAGCAGACTTCCAGAACCACAAGAACCACAAGAGTCGTAGAGCTGAGCAACACAGAAGCAGACCCTTCGGCCCAGCTCGTCCATGCTGACCAGATATCATGTATAAATCCAGGTTTATAAAACCATGAGGGGCACAGAAAGAGTGAATAGCCAAGGTCTTTCCCCCAGGGTAGGGGAGTGCAAAGGTGGAGGGGCATAGGTTTAAGGTAAGAGGGGAAAGATTTAAAAAGGACCGAAAGGGCAATTTTTTCACCCAGAGGGTGGTGCATGTATGGAATGAGCTGCCAGAGGAAGTGGTGGAGGCTGGTACAATTACAACATTTAAGAGGCATCTGGATGGGTACATGAATCGGAAAGGTTTAGAGGGATATGGGCTAACTGCTGGCAAATGGGACTAGATTAAAGGATAATGGTGAGCACGGACGAGTTGGACCAAAGGGTCTGTTTCTGTGTTGCTCAGCTCTACGACTCTTGTGGTTCTAAGTTCCCCGGCTATGATGGTGTGCCTCCGAGCATCCTAAAAGAGGTTGCTACAGAGATAGTAGGTGTAATTTTTATAAATGCTTGGATTCTACAGAGGATTGGAAAACTGCCAATGTGTCTCCTCCATTCGAAAAGGGAGGGAATTAAAAAGTACATAACTATCGGTCAATTAGCCTAATTTCTATTGTTGGAAAACTATCGGAGCTCATCATTGTGGAAGTAACAGCAGAAATTCATAATCTAAACGAGCAAAGTTATGATTTGATGAAAGGGAAATCGTGTCTGACTAATTTATTAATTTTTTTCAAAGAAGCGTCAACCAGAGAGGATAGAGGGGACCCCGTTGATGTGTTTGCAAGTGAACTTCCAGAAGGTGTTCCACAAGATACTGAGAAACATTTAAGTCATAAGAGCCCACGGTGTTGGAGGTAATATCTTGGCATGGATAGCGAATTGGGGAATGAGGAGGAATCAGCAAGTGGGGGATAAGGTGTTCCTTTTCAGGTTGGCTACTGGCGACCAGTGTGAATCCACAGGGATCAGTGCTGAGGTTACAGTATAGTTTATTTACTTGAGGAAGGAAATGAATGCACTGCAGCCAAATTTGTAGGCGACACAAGAATAAGCCGAAAGCCAGGCTGAGAGAGGGATATAAACAGGTTACAGAGAGATATTGATAAATTAAGTCAGTGGGTATAAAGTTGGCCAAAGTGGTATAATTTGTGAAAATGCAAAGTTGTTCAGTTTGGAAGGGAGAACAAAAGAACGGTGTATTACTTAAATAGAGAAGAGCTGCAGAAATCTGCAATGCAAAGGGACTTGGGAGGAATTGTGCATGAAACACAGAAAGCTAGCATACAGGGGCAGCAGGGAATCAGGAAGGGTAATGGAATGTTGGCCCTTATTTCAAGGGAGTTGGAGTATAAAAGTAGGGAAACCTTACTGTAACTGTAAAGGTGCTGGTGAGGCCACATCTGGAGCACAATGAGCAGTTTTGGTTCCCCTTATTTAAGGAAAAATATTATTTCATTGGAGGCAGTCAAGAGAAGGCTCACCAGGATGATCCCTGGTATGGGACGGATTGTCTTATGAACAAAGGCTGGACAGGTTGGGACTCTACTCACTGGAGTTTAGAAGAATGAGAGGTGATCTCATTGAAACAAATCAGATTCTTAAGGGAACTGAAAGAACTGCGGATGCTGGAAATCAGGAAACAAAAACAGAAGTTGCTGGAAAAGCTCAGGAGGTCTGGCAGCATCTGTGAAGAGAAATCAGAGTTAATGTTTCGGGTCCGGTGACCCTTCCTCAGAACTACAGACGCTGCCAGACCTGCTGAGCTTTTCCAGCAATTTCTGCTTTTATTCCAGATTCTTAAGGGGCTTGACAGGGTAAATGCTGAGAGGGTTTTTCGCCTTATGGGAGAGTCTAGCACCAGGGGGCACAGTCTCAGAATAAAGGGGCACCAATTTCAGACTGAGATGAGGAAGAATTTCTTCTTTCAGAGGGTTGTGAGTCTTTGGAACTCCTCGCCACGGACAGTATGGGGGGAGGGCCCTTGTGCTTATTTAAGGCTGAGATCGATAGATTATCGATCAGTCGGGGAATCAGGGGGAAAGGGCCTTCTCCTGTTCTGATTTGTTATGGTCTCGTGCGTACATCATTGCCCATATCTCAATGGTTTCCAAGAAAGTTGTCCATCGCATGATTAAAAACCAGAAGCCAAACTGACATCAACCACTATTTGCAACAAGGATTGCCATATCTCTCCCGGCCAGAAAGCACACGTTAGCAAATTTGTTGCGAAGCAGAGATAGTGCATGGGTTAAAAATGCATCAGGGCGAGGTTCATGCAGGATACATGCAGCGAAAATGGCATTAACGTTTCCAGTCTGTTGACCTTGCTTCAGGATGAAGAAATCGAGAAATGCGGCAGGACAGGATCAGATTCATTGCAGGATACAGTCATTCTGCCATTACGGAAGTGGCACCAGAGATTGTTTAAAAAAGAGATGGGGTCAACATAAACCCAGAACTGACAGGCCAGTCAGTTTAGCCTTGGGAAAGGCTTTAGAATTGATAATCCATGACCTTGGGATGGGATTTGTCCTTGGAGTGCTGTCAGCTCTCTGATTGGACCGGGCATCTCCCGGGAGACGAGCCGTGCTCCACTATTGGGTGACAGTGCCAGCGGTGGCTTCTGTCATTGGCAGCCCCATTAGCAAAGTGCTGCCCCAGGTCCTACTGCCTACCCCCTCGCAGTCCGAAGTAGCAGAGGCGTGTTGGATTCAAACTGTCAACTCTGTAACTCATCTCCACAGGAACTGCCAGAGCTGCTGAGGTTTCCCGGCATTTTCTGTTTTTATTTCAATTCCTTTCTTTTTCAGTTTGTGGAGAGGGTTTGCGGCACAGTTTTGAATCCCACTGTACGGCAAATTTGAATTCAGTAAAATAAATCTGAATTGAAAAAGTTGACAGCTGTTAATGTCCAAAGTCCCTTTTGTTTAACAGACAAAATATTTGTTTCACCGATACCCTTCTAGGAAGGAAATCTTGCCTCAATGTGGCTCCAGGCCCACAGCTGTGTGATTGACCCTAAACTATCCTCTGGGCCTTAAATGCTGAGCCAGCCAATGATGCCAA
Source organism: Ginglymostoma cirratum (assembly GCA_024137785.1). NCBI lineage: Eukaryota > Metazoa > Chordata > Chondrichthyes > Orectolobiformes > Ginglymostomatidae > Ginglymostoma > Ginglymostoma cirratum. The sequence goes on along the minus strand of JAHRHZ010000150.1, from coordinate 2,699,297 downwards.
CATCCCACAAATAAACACAACGCATGTTATTGAATAAAGGAACAGGCTCAAATTGCCTCCTACTGTTCCTCTGTAAAAATGGAGTTGAGACAGAAATTTAAACCACCAACATCTTGGAAAGGTGCAACAGACTTGAGGTCGACAGAATCTAATCCTACTCTTGTTTCCGATGTCCAACAGAAGGTGTGATTTAATGGGGTTCTCGGGTTCTGCCTCGTTAAAAGAGTTACCTGGAGCTCCTCTGTGTTTGAGATGTTCGCTTTAGTTACTGTCAGGTGTATTTTGAAGGCATTTAAACCTAGGTACAATGAGGCTCAGAATTTTCCGCCATTGTGTCTGAGAGGTGGTTGGTGTCAGGTTTCCTACTGCATTCTCTGTCTCAATCTTCATGCTGTTCAGTTTTAAGGTATTTACCAATCTGAGGTAACTGGATATGCAGCCTTTCAGGCAGCAGTGAATACACAAGTGGGCTCACATTTCATCACCCAGCCTTAACATCTAATTATCCCCAGCTCTGCTACGGGAATAGAGAGAAAATCATTGCAAGAACCAATGACCTCTGTCGGAAAGTGTGGGAGTGAGCGAGATTATGATGAAGAGCAAGCGTTTGTGTGCGTGTGTCTCAGTGTGTGTGTGTCTCAGTGTGTGTGTATGTGTCTGTCTGTCTGTCCGTCTGTGTGTGTATCTCAGTGTGTGTGTGTGTGTGTGTGTGTCTGTGTGTGCGTCTGTGTGTGTGTGTGGGGGTGGGGGAGAGTGTGTGTGCCTGTATGTGTCTGTTCGTGCGTGTAAGTATGTGTGCATTTGTGTCTGTGTGTCTGTGTGTGAGTGTGAGTGTGAGTGTGTGTCTGTGCGTCTCCATATCAGTGTGAATACATGTGTTTGTGTCTGTGCCCGTATATACGTGTGTGAGCATGTTTGTATATGTCTCTGTGTGTGACTGTGTATGTGTGTTTCTGTGTATGTCCGTATGAATGAGTGTATGTCTGTGTGTGACTCTCTGTATGTGAATGTGTGTGTGTCTGTGTGTATCTGTCTGCGTGCATGTGCGTGTATGTGTGTGTGTATGTGTGTGCATGTGTGTGTGAGTGTGTGTGTGTGTGTGTGAGTGTGAATGTGAAAGAGAGAGAAAGAAGTCAGGTATGAAGATTTTTTGACCATGTGTGATTAACATGTAAGCATGACCAACATCACTTTGGGCCCCTTTAATTGAGTTTGTGGGACTGATGCAGTTCTCGGGACAGCACATACACACACACACGGACACACTCACACTCTCACGCGCTCACGCACACACACACACACACACACACATACACACTCACATTCACACACACTCACACACTCACACACACACACTCACATACACACACACATGCATGCACACTCACACACATGCACACATTCACACACACACACATGCATACACACACACATACACACTCACATTCACACACACTCACACACACACATACATGCATACACACTCACACAGACACACACACATTCACACACACTCACACATTCACACACACACACACTCACATTCACACACACTCACACACACACATACACACTCACATTCACACACACACACTCACACACACATGCATACACACACAAATACACAGACACACACATTCACACACACTCACACACTCTCACACACTCACACACACACACATGCATACACACTCACACACACACACTCACACACTCACACAGACACACACACATTTGTGATTGGGGAGTCACAGGGACAATGGGATATTTTCACGCTGATGCAGGGCTGTGGGAGAGGGCAGTGTTGTTTGGAAATAAAACAGGGCTATGGGATGTGTAAGCATCCCATCTGGACATGTCAGATCTCAGATTGAAATCTGGATGGCCAAATCAAACTTGGTGTTTTTTTGGCTTTAATGAGATGTTCTTTCATGGAAATACACGTCCGCATTGCTGAAGATTCAGAGTTAACAATAGTTGAATAGAAGTTGATTAAATCAAATAAACTACTTACGTATTATACCACCACAAAATGCATTTGTCTCAACAGCACCAAATTACTGAAAGAATTTCCTTTTCTATCAATCCTAGAGGGTTTACATTAACAATGTCATGATTCCCAATGTCTTCAGAATCTGATAACCACTTTGCTGAGTCTTTATTCAACTGCTCTTCAACTTTCTTAACTTCAGGTCACCTCTTCCAATTTTCAACCAAACACTTCTGGTCTGGAACTTCCAAACTCAACTCTTTACGCTGAGCTAAGCTATATGTAAACAATTGTAAAATAACTCTGTTCTTGCTGAGCCACTGTTTTATACACATTATTTCCACCAATACTTCTTTAAACTGAAAATGAAATGTATTCCATGTTAGCGTGCACCCTTTAATTCAATAATAATTCCAGCTCCTTCTAACAGAAGTATTACATTTTTTCTGCTTTTAAAATCTTTGCCAGCCATGAATCAATTCCCACTAGCCTCCAAGAACTGTCGCAAACTTTTTTTTTTTAGAAAAGAAATCACAGTGAGAACAGAAATGTTTGCAAGTTAATCATTAAACATGTTCCTTCACATAAAGACCACATGCCACTAAATCAAAATCCAGCCACGAAAATAAATAGCCCCCCACAACTCTATGCTTTTCAACCTCTTCCTTACCTCTTCCTCTCTTTTTTTGTCCCTTTAAGATGCTCCTTAAAACCTATCTCTATGATTAATCTTTGGCTACCCATCTTAACGACACTTTACATGGCTTGGTGTCAAATTTTACTTGATAATCTTCTGAAGCATTTCCTGACAAGAGCTATCTGTGTAAAAGCCATTGACATTATTGAAGGTAATGGCTTATTTATTTGAGATTGGCACAGTATAAAGAGTTTAGAGAGATAATTAAATTATTTTAGTTCGATCTAGGCTGTATGAAGAGGGAGTAGCAATGGGTCTTGTTTAATTTTCTTGAAGGACTATGGAGAGGGACAGTGGCAATGGGATTGTTTTGGTTTGACACAGTGGGAGAACAACAGTGGGATTAGTTTGAGATGGATTCAGGAGTATGAGGAGAGAGAACTAAAATAGGACTAAGTTCTCATGGATATAGGCACAGGTTAATGATTCAGATTTGAATATAGGAAAAATGGCTAGCTAGTTTGCAAAAGACACCAAAATTGGAGTTGTGGTGGACAGGGAAGATTGTTATCTCAAAGTACAACAGGACTTTGATCAGATGGACAAATGGGCCGAGGAGTGGCAGATGGAGTTTAATTTACATAAATGTGATGTGCTGTATTTTGGAAAGGCAAAATCAGGGCAGGACTTACACACTTAATGGTAAGGTCCTAGGCTGAACAAAGAGACCTTGGGGTGCAGGTTCACAGTCCCTTGAAAGTGGAGTCACAGGTAGATAGGATAGAGAAGAAGACGTTTGGTACGCTTGCCTTTATTGGTCAGTGCATTGAATAAAGGAGTTGGGATGTCATGTTGTGGCTGTACAGGACATTGATTAGGGCCACTTTTAGAATACTGCATTCAATTCTGGTCTCTCTGATATAGGATATAGGAAACTTGAAAGGGTTCAGAGAAAGATTTACAAGGATGATGCCAGGGTTGGAGAGTTTGAGCTATAGGGAGAGGTTGAATAGCCTGGGACTATTTTCCCTGGAATATCAGAGGCTGAGGGGTGATCTTATAGGGGTTTATAAAACCATGAGGGGCACGGAGGGGGTAAATATACAAGGCCTTTTCCCCAGGTTAGGGGAGTCCAAAACTAGAGGGGCATTGATTTAAGGTGGGAGGGGAAAGTTACAAAAGGGGCCTGAGTGGCAACTTTTTCACGCAGAGGGTGGTGCGTATATGGAATGAGCTGCCAAAGGAAGTGATGGGGGCTGGCACAGTTCCAACATTTAAAAGGCATCTAGATGGGTACGTGAATAGAAAGGATTTAGAGCAATATCTTGTCTACAAGAGTTTAGAGGGATTGTCTACAAGAGCAAATCAGAATTATGCAACAGGAAATTGTTTTGTTTTTTGGTTATCACATATGGGTATTGTTGGCTGACCAACATTTATTACCCAGCCCTAGTTGCCACCTTGAGAAGATGGGGGTGACCTGCGTTCTTGAACCGCTGCAGTTCTCGTGCTGTAGGTAGACCCACAATGCCATTCGGGAGCGAATTTTAGAAAGCACTCCCTGACTTCTCCAAAGCCTGTCCCACCACCTACAGGGCACAAGCCAGGAGTGTGATGGGATGCTCCCCACTTGCCCTGGATGGGGGAAGCTCCAACAACACTCAAGAGGCTCGACACCATTCAGGACAAAGCAGCCCCCACTTGATCGGTAGTCCATCCACTCCCTTTACCACTGAAGTACATAGACAGTAATGTGCATCACCTACAAAGTGTTCTGTACCAAGGCTCCTTCACCAACACCTTCCATACCTATGTCCCTTCACTACCCAGAAGGACAAGGGGCAGCAGATACATGGGACCACAGCCACCTAAAAGTTCCTCTCTCAGTCACTTGGCAACCTGACTTGGAAATATATCGCCATTCCTTCTCCGTCAGTGGGTCAAAATTGTAGAACTCCCGAACTCCCTTTCCTATCAGCACTTGGAATTTTTCCAGAAGATAGCTGACCACCACTTTCTCAAGAGTGAGTTGGCACGGCCAGTGAAAGCTCAGATTCCAGGACCAAGTTAAAAAAAAACATTGGCACTGGAAAGGGGCTGATGGTGTTAGGTCGGGATTGGTACATTGCATGTAGGAGAGAGCAGAGCAATGGGAGTCTCAATTGATGGAAATCTACAGGACAGGTTTGGGTTAATGCATGAACCAAGAAGCCGAGGAACACCGTGCTGATTCCACACAAGGGAGAGAACGCTGGGCAGGGAGAAATATTAATTCCTGGATAAGGCATAAGTCTGGAGTAGGATGGAATGCTCCCCAGTTGCCTGGATAACTGCTAGTGTGACCCTGCGATCATATCCAAGCGAAGGGCATAACTGGTCAAATGGCGTGCCACTACAATTTTGTGTGACAATGCAAAGACTAGAGAATCAAGATAACAATGGAATAGTCGCAGCTTGGAGTAGATGTTCCTGCTAGTGGGACCAATATTTGGATTGAATCAGGCGATGTTGAGAGCGAATGAAGCTACTGGGAGGGAGAGCATTTGCTTCAGATTGATAGAGGACTGGTGAACACATTGGCAGTTGTCTTAGTTTGACACAAATAGATGGCTAGGCGGAAGAGAGTGGACGGTGAAATTAATTTGGAGTTGCCAATATGTCTATGATGACATTTCAGCTGCACATATGGCCGTGAGACAAGGCACAGGGTGAGGGCCCAAGTGAGATGGGTTTAGGATTTGAACACAGCCCTGGGGTGGGAGAATGAGTGAAAGGAGGCTCGGTAAGAGGGCTAGTGATGCCAGACTGGTGCTTAGCGCACTCTGGACGTGCCAAACATCCCATGTGTGGGGAAACTTTCCTAGATTTCTAACCTTGTTGACTCAGAGGTGTGCGACGATAGCTGTGGTGAGAAGGAATTGAGGGACGTCAGCCATTGAAAAGGCTGGAGCAATTCAAAGGGCTGGTAGGACCTATTTCTGCGTCCTTAGCAGGGGGCATTTTCTGGGCCTGTACAGTCTGAGAAGCATTTGATGGGGATGGTGCAGTGGAAGACGCCAACCCTACATCTGACTTTTACAACCATCACATCCCTGCAGTGCGGAAAGAGGATATTCAGCCCATCGAGTCTGTACCGACCCTCCAAAGAGAGTCCAATCCAGATCCACTCCACTACCCTATCCCTTTAACAGATAGCCTTTTACAGACCAGGCACTTGCAACACCTTTTGAACAAGGCACTCTGATGAAATGACCAGCTTTTAAGAGTTTTCACTCAGTTTCGTTAGGCAAGGAGCTCTCATTTTTTGATGACTGTGAGACCGGCCTAGAGTCCGTGGGGTTAACATAGTTTGGGGTATGGTTTTGCATTGGTCAGCACATAAAAATCAAAAATATTTCAATGCCCATGTTCAAAATACAGGCAAAAAAGTTTGAGAGGACGCAGGTGCAGCCTTCTTTCAAACTTTGACAAGTCAACATGTTTATCTCTTTCTTGCCGCGTCCCGCAGAGACCAATCATCTCAGTCCCCGGTCGCCGACGGAGCCGCCCTCTGATTGGCTGCCGTTTCTCCGAATCGGGTCCCCCACAGGATTACCGTGTCCCAATCGGCCGACTACCTCACGGCGATTACAGCATCGGGGAGGCTCAGAGCTCGGGTTAACCAGATAATCACCAGGCCTCAGCCACAGGCCCTAGTCTCAGCTAAAAAACCAAAGCATTAAGATCAGGCAAGGCCTAAATCTGAGAGAAGGCATCATGCAACAGAGGAATGGTTTACAGCGCAGGAAGGCGTATGGGACAATAAATGGCCACAGTGACAGAGGAGGTCATTAGGCCATTAAGCAGGCCAGTTCCATTAGGCCTTGCAGTTGCTGTTTCTTTCATCACTTACCCAATCCTCCTTTGAAATCCAAATCTGAAAATGCATGCGCCACATTCTCAGGCAGTATGCTGCAGGTCCTAGCCACTTGCTGTCTGATAAAGACCTCCTCTGCGGCGTTTCTCTTCACATTCTCCCTCTCCCCTCTGTCACCAGTGGGACTAGTTTGTCTCCACAGCCCTCGCGGTTTCGGATTCCCCGCTCACAGAACTCCTCTCGATTTTCTCTCCACTTAAAGGAGGAATGGCAGCATCTTCTCCAAACTCTCCTCGTGGCTGCTGTGGTCCCTCCTTCCCAGAACTGTTCTCAGAAACCCTGGTCAAAAGGTCTCGCATCTACCCGACAGAACACTGCCTAGAATCGAGCAAACATTCCCCCATGATCAAACTAAGATTGTCAGTAATAAACTGAATAGAGAACAAAATGATGTCTTTACTGAAAGTAGCGATTAGATGATGCGGTTTTCCGAGTCAGGATGGTGAGTGGCTCGGAGGGGAGCTTTGATGGGGTGGCGTTCCTATGTATCTGCTGCCCTTGTCCTTCGAACTGGTAGATGTCACAACTTTGGTTGATGCTCGTGAAGGTTCCTTGGTGCGTTGCTGATTTGCATCTTGCAGATGGCCCACAATGTCCATCAGCGGTGAAAGGATGTTTAATCCATTGGGTGTGGTGCCAGTCAAGCGGGATGCTTTGTCCTGGATGGTGTTGAGCTTCTTGAGTGTCGTCAGAGCTGCCGCCATCCAGGGCAGGTGGCACCATCACACTCCTGGCGTGACTTCTACTTTGTGCATATGCGACAAGTCAGGAAGTGAGTTAATTGGGCCTGTTTTCTCTAGAATTTAGAAGGTTAAGGAGTGATCTGATCAACGTCTTTGAGACATTAATGGGAAAAGGCAGGGTGGATCAAGATAAACTATTTCCACCAGTTGGCGATTCTAGAACGAGGGGTGTAGTCCGAAAATGAGGGCCAGAGTGCCCAGGACAGATGTTAGGAAGCAGTTCTACGCACAAAGGGTGGGAGACGTTTGGAACTCTCTCCCACAAATGGCAGTGGATGCTGGATGGGGTTGCTACTTTTCAATCTAAGATCGAAAAATTCTTGTTAAGCAAAGGTATTGTGGGATATGGGCCAAAGGCAGATATGTGGAGTTAGGCCACAGTTCAGCCATTGAAAGGAGGTACAGGTTCGCCAGGCTGAATGGCCTGTTCCTGTGTTCCAATGTACTTGCTGCACATTTTGTAGCCTCTCACTCGCCCCTGTAGCATCAGTATTTATATCGTCGGCCTAGTAATATTTCTGACCAGCAACAACTCCCAGGATGCTTTGATTCAACAGTAGCTGAAGGTCAAGGGGAGAAGTGCCAATTCTCTTTTGTAGAAGCTGGTCATTGCCTGGTACGTGCCACATATCAACCCAAGTCTAAGAGTAGCCCAGATCTTTCTGAATGCCTGTATACAATGCAGGAACCATGAATTGCACTCAACACTGTGCCACCAATGTTGAATATCCAGTGCTCCACAGACCCCCTAAGGAGTGGAATCAAGCCATTCAGCCCATTGAGTCCAAACTGACCCTCCAAACAGCAGACCGCCCCATACCCTACCCATGCAACCCTGAATTCCCCAGGGCTAATCCAATTTGACTATTTATCCCAAGCCTATATGGGCAATTTAGCACCCTAGCCTGTACATCTTTGGACTGTGGAAGGAAACCGAAGCACCCGGAGGGAACCCACACAGACATGGGGAGAATGTACAAATTCCACATGGACAGTGGCCCGAGGGTGGAGTCGAGTTCAGATCCCTGGCGCTGTGAGGCAGCGGTTGCTAACCATTGAGCCACCGTGCCACTCCTGATAATCCTATATAGGGAAGAGTAACAATACAACAGTTTTTTTCTCATAACGTGCGGACGCAGGCCATTCGGCCGATCATGTTCACACCAATTCTCCGAAGAGCATCCTAATTCACCATCGCCCCCCCCACCCCATACCTGTAACCCTGCATTTCCCAGCGCTAACCCACCTAAACTGCACATCCCTGAGCACTATGGGACAATTTAGCACGGCCAATCCACCCTAACCTGCGCATCCCTGGGCATATGGGACAACTTAGCATGGCTAATCCACCCTAACCTGCACATCCCTGAACACTACGGGACAATTTAGCACGGCCAATCCACCCTAACCTGCACATCCCTGGGCACTATGGGACAATTTAGCACGGCCAATGCACCCTAACCTGCACATCCCTGGACACTATGGGACAATTTAGCACGGCCAATCCACCCTAACCTACACATCCCTGGGCACTATGGGACAATTTAGCACAGCCAATCCACCCTAACCTACACATCCCTGGGCACTATGGGACAATTTAGCACGGCCAATCCATCCTAACCTGCACATCCCTGGACACTATGGGATGATTTAGCACGGCCAATCCACCCTAACCTGCACATCCCTGGGCACTACGGGACAATTTAGCACCGCCAATCCACCCTAACCTGCACATCCCTGGGCACTATGGGACAATTTAACACGGCCAATGCACCCTAACCTGCACATCCCTGGGCACTATGGGACAATTTAACACGGCCAATGCACCTAGGCCGCACATCCTTGGACTTCGGGAGGAAACCAGAGCACTTGAAGAAAATGCACACAGACGCGGTGAGAGCGCACAAACTCTACACATAAAGACATGTTCTTATTAACGTCACAAATACCACGTGATTCTGAGAAACGTACATGACTTTTTGTTGTTTATGCGTCTTTAGCCCGTCTGAAGCCTTTAACACAGTTAAACAGGCCATCGCTCTCCACCTTCATCTTTCTGAGTTGGCCTGCATTGATCCCATCGCATTCCAATCCAATATCAGCCACCGCGAATGAGTCTTCCTTCCCCTCCGAGATTCGTAGAGTCATACAGCATGGAAACAGGCCCTTCGGCCTAACCAGTCCATGCTGACTATGTTCCCAAACTAAACTAGTCCCACTCGCCTCTCCTTTCCTGTTAGTCAAGATAAACTTGGATAATTTTTGAAGAAGTTGATAGAAAATATCTCGAGTGACATGGATAGGGTGGATAGTCAGTGTCTCTTTCCCAGGATGGAAATGTCAAACATGCAGGGCCCATAGGTTTGAGGTGACAGGGGAAAAGTTTAAGGGAGGTTTGTTTTTCACACAGAGCTGGGCAGATGCCTGGAACATGCTGCCAGGGGAGGTGGTAGAAGCAGATATGATAGGAATGCTTAAGTCTGACACATGAACAGGCAGGGAATAGAGAGGTATGGACCATAAGCAGGCAGACGGGATCAGTTTAGAATGGCATCACTGACTGGACCAGTGTTCACTTCCTTTCTCTGATTGTCCAGAGGGCAGTTAAGAACTGTGGGTCTGGAGTCACTTGTAGGCCAGACGAGGTAAGGATGGCAGTTTCCCCTACTTAAAGGACATGAGTGAACTGAATGTGATTTTTTTTTTTAATTGCCAACCTGGAAAGGCCATTAGGTTACCCTGTTTTGGTGATTTCAAATTTCATATCCCCATTGGCAGGGGTTGTGCATTATCAGCCCAGTGATGTTACCTCCACCTCCCAGGCCCGCTTTGGAAATGCAAAGTCAGGATTCACACAGATACCAGTGTCAACCAGCTCTCTGACTCACCATTGCCACTCAGTTAGGAACAGAGCAACTGGCGCAGGCCATTCAACCCAAAGATACTGCCCCGTCATTCTCCAATTAAATCCTGCAAGTCTGGCAGCAAGTGTGGACAGGATTCAGAGTAAATGTTTTGAATACGGTGAGCCTTCTTCAGAATGGCCACTGGACGTGAAACGTTGACTCTGCTATCTCTCCACCGACTCTACCAGACCTGCTGAGCTTTTCCAGCGATTTCTGATTCCAGCATCCGCGGTTCTTTGGTTTTCTGTCATTCAACACAGTCATGATGAATCGAACACTTCAGTACATTCTATCCATGCTGTACCCATAAACCTTTACACAGACTCATTTAGCACATACACAGACCCTTCAGTGCAACTTGTCCACTCCAATCAGACACCCCAATTTGACTTAGCCCTACTGTTGGCCCAAATCCCTCTAAACCCTTCCTAATCATGTACCCATCCAGATGACTTTTAAATGATGTAGCTGTACCAGCCTCTACCACTTCCTCTGGCAGCTCATTCCATACACGCACCACCCTCTGTGTGAAAAAGTTGCTCCTTAAGTCCCTTTTGAACCTTGCCCCTCTCACCTTAAACCTCTGCCCCTCGAGTTTTGGACTTCCCTGCGGAAAAAGACCTCAGCTATTCACTCTATCCATGCCCCTCATGATTTTATAAACCTCTGTAAGGTCACCCCTCAGCCTGCGATGGCCTTTGGAAGCAAATTCCCAGCCTATTCAACCTCTCCCTATGGACAACATCCTCCAACCCTGGCAACTCTCCTGTAAAACATTTCTTAGCCCTCTCAAGTTAAACAACATCTTTCCTGTAGCCGGGTGACCAGAATTGCACACAGTATTCCAAAACTTTCTTCACCAATTGTCCTGTACAGCCGCAACATGACGTCCCAACTCCTATACCCAGTGTTCTGACCAATGAAGGCAAGTGTGTCAAATGTCTTCTTCGCTATCCTGTCTACCTGTGACTCCACTTTCAAGGAACATCATTGATAATCAAAAACGTATCAGCCCCCACTTTAGTTAAGCTCAAAGACTGAGCTTCCATAGCCCTCTGGGGTAGGGAGTTTCAAAGATTCCGATGACTAGAAATGTTTGTCTTTGCATCTCGGTCCTAAATCGCATCCCTCTTATTTTTACATTATCATGCCACTGCTCGACTCCCCAACCAGGGGAAACAACTTACCCGTATCAACGTTACCTATCCCTTCAAGGATTTTGAGAGTTTCAATGAGATTACCTCTCATTCGTCACAACTCTAGAGGCCCAGTTTTTCCAGTCTCCAACAGTCCCGTTGTCCCAGGAATAAGTCTGGTGAGCCTTCATTGCATGCCTCTGCGGCAGTGCAATGACATAAAGAGACCAAGCTCCTGTATCGTTGAAATAAGAGTCATAGAAACATAGAAGATAGGAGCAGACCTCTCGGACTGCTGAGCTTCCTGCACCATTCAGTATCATCATTGAGCTGATTATTCAGCTCAACAGTCTATTCCCGCTTTCCCCTCATAACGTTTGATCCCTTTATTCCCCAAGAACGATATCAATCGCTTTCGTGAAAACATTCAATCTTTTGGCCTCAACAGTTTTCTGTGGCAGGGAATTCCACAGGATCCCCACATTCTGGATGAAGACATTTCCCCTCGTCTCAGTCCGAAATGACCTACACTGTATCCTTCCAGTGCGACTCCTCTTTCTGGACTCCTACTTTTTAAACTCTATTCCCATGCTTAACTATTTTCTTTTACTCTGTTACAACATTTAAAGTATCTGTACCTAGGTACTCCGTACATAAGATGGTGCTAAGAGGCGACATTACAAACTTTTCACTGCACTCGTTCGAGTGCCTGTGACAATATTCTATTCTATTTTAGGAACATCCTTTCTGCATTTCCCCTGTCCAGCCCTCTTAGAATTTTAAGGGTTTCCATGAGAAAACCCTCATTCTCCTAAACTCCAGCGAATACAATTGGAACTGATCCGGTCTCGCTTCGTACGTCAGCCCTGCCATCCCAGGGGTCAGTCTGGGAAACCCTTCGCTGCCCTCCCTCCATCGCCAGGAGCTCCCTCCTCAGGTAAAGTAGACCCAAGCGCCGCACGATCCTCCAGGTGTGGTCTCACCAAGGCCCCTGTACAAATGCAGCAGGACACCTTTGCTCCTGTACTCGACTTTTCTTGTGATAAAGGCTAACTTTCCATTAGCCTGCCTAATAGCTTACATCTAGGGGTGGCACGGTGGCTCAAGGGTTAGGACTGCTGCCTCGTGGCGCCAGGAACCTGGGTTCGATTCCACCCTCGGGCGACTGTCTGTGTGGAGTTTGCACGTCCGCTCCCCGCTTAGGTGTGGGTTTCCTCCGGCTGGTCTGTTTTCCTCCCACAGTCCAAAGATGTGCATGTTAGGGTGGATTGGCCATGCTAAATTGTCCCAGAGTGTCCCAGGGATGTGCAGGTTAGGGTGGATTGGCCGTGCTAAATTGTCCAGTAGTGCCCAGGGATGTGCAGGTTAGGGTGGATTGGCCGAGCTAAATTGTTCCATAGTGTCCAGGGATGTGCAGGTTAGGGTGGGTTGGCCGTGCTAAATTGTCCCATAGTGCCCAGGGGTGTGCAGGTTAGGGTGGATTGGCCGTGCTAAATTGTCCCGTAGTGCCCAGGGATGTGCAGGTTAGGGTGGATTGGCTGTGCTAAATTGTCCCATTGTGCCCAGGGATGTGCAGGTTAGGGTGGATTGGCCACGCTAAATTGTCCAGTAGTGCCCAGGGATGTGCAGGTTAGGGTGGATTGGCCGCGCTAAATTGTCCAGTAGTGCCCAGGGATGTGCAGGTTAGGGTGGATTGGCCGTGCTAAATTGTCCAGTAGTGCCCAGGGATGTGCAGGTTAGGGTGGATTGGCAGTGCTAAATTGTCCCATAGTGTCCCAGGGATGTGCAGGTTAGGGTGGATTGGCCGTGCTAAATTGTCCCATAGTGCCCAGGGATGTGCAGGTTAGGGTGGATTGGCCGTGCTAAATTGTCCCATAGTGCCCAGGGATGTGCAGGTTAGGGTGGATTGGCCGCGCTAAATTGTCCCATAGTGCCCAGGGATGTGCAGGTTAGGCTGGATTGGCCGCCCTAAATTGTCCCATAGTGCCCAGGGATGTTCAGGTTAGGGTGGATTGGCCGTGCTAAATTGTCCCATAGAGTGCAGGTTAGGGTGGATTGGCTGCGCTAAATTGTCCCATAGTGCCCAGGGATGTGCAGGTTAGGGTGGATTGGCCGTGCTAAATTGTCCCATAGTGCCCAGGGATGTGCAGGTTAGGGTGGATTGGCCGTGCTAAATTGTCCCGTAGTGCCCAGGGATGTGCAGGTTAGGGTGGATTGGCCGTGCTAAATTGTCCCGTAGTGTCCAGGGATGTGCAGGTTTGGGTGGATTGGCCGTGCTAAATTGTCCTGTAGTGCCCAGGGATGTGCAGGTTAGGCTGGATTGGCCGTGCTAAATTGTCCCATAGTGCCCAGGGATGTGCAGGTTAGGGTGGATTGGCTGTGCTAAATTGTCCCGTAGTGCCCAGGGATGTGCAGGAAAGGGTGGATTGGCCGTGCTAAATTGTCCCGTAGTGCCCAGGGATGTGCAGGTTAGGGTGGATTGGCTGTGCTAATTTGTCCTGTAGTGTCCCAGGGATGTGCAGGTTAGGGTGGATTGGCCATGCTAAATTGTTCCATCGTGTCCAAGGATGTGTAAATTAGGTGGGTTATAGGGGGATGGGTCTGGGTAGGATGCTTTCAGGGTCAGTGTGGACTAGTTGGGCAGAAGGGCCTGTTCCCACACTGTGATTCTGTGATCAGAGACTGATTAACAAAGTCACCCAAATCTCTTCACATGCCTATCTTTCCACACCAACTCAACCTTTCGCTGTTAAAGAAATACTCTGACACTTTTTGTTTCTCCTACCGAATTGGAGACTTTCACAATATCTGCATTATAATTCATCTCCCATGTGCTTGTCCAATCACTAAGCCTGTCTAGATGCTCCTGAAAACATTTTATATCTTCCTCGTTACTCACCTTCCTGCACAGAGATAGGAAGAGCTGCCGATGCTGGAGTCAGAGATAACACAGTGTGGAGCTGGAGGAACACAGCAGGCCAAGCAGCATCAGGGGAGCAGGAAAGTTGATGCTTTGGGTCAGGATCCTGCTTCAGATCCCATTTCTGAAGAAGGATCCCGACCCGATACGGCAACCTTCCTTCTCCCCTGACGCTGCCTGGCCTGCTGTGTTCCTCCAGCTCCACACTGTGTTATCTCAAATTCCTGCTTCGCTTTCTTTCCAATGGCAAATCTGAAAATATTATGTTTGGTTCCCAAATTCAAATCATTGATGTATACCGTGATCTGCTGGGTCCAACTATTGATCCTTGTGATCCACCACCAGTTACAATCTGCCAATGCAAGAATATTCCATTTATTCTGACTCTCTCTTTTCTGTCTTTTAATCAGTCCTTAACTATGCTAGTACATTACCTCCCGTCCAATATTCATTAATCTGGACGATCAACCTCTTGTGGATTTGATTTGATTTATTGCAGTCACATGTCCCTCAGTACAGTGAAAAGGTTTGTTTAGCGAGCAATACAGGCAGATTATAGCAAATAAGGACATACAGATCAGAGGGAACTTAGACAGAATGAGACATATAAGGTTACACTGCACAGGAGTGCAAAAACTAATATCAACATTAGATTTGAAGTTAGAGAGGCCCATTTATCAGTCTAATAACAGTGGGGAAGACGCTGCTCTTGAACCTTCTGGTACGTGTGGTCAAGCATCTGTATCTTCTCCGTGACAGAAGAGGTGGTAGGAGGGGTCTTTGACAGTTGGAAGCCTTTCCTCAGGAACGAGGAATGGGGAGCATCTCGAAGCTATTGTTTTCATTGTCCAGCGCAAACTTTCTATCTCTAACCACTGTGGGAGGTTGGACCAGGTGATCTGCAGCCATAGAGTTAGTTTTGATGGCAAGGCGATGTTCCGAGCACTTGTATAAGGCCTCATGAACATTGCTTGTTACCTGCTCTGCCACATTTCACGGGGGTGTCCTGAATCAGTACGTCTGTCGCTGAAAGTCTCATTCAAGCCTTTGCTACCTCCAAGCCTGATGATTGCAATTCAATTGTGGCTGATCTCTGACATAGAAGAGTTTTCTCAGCAGGGAAGAAGCTGTTCTTGAGCCTTCTGGTACGTGTGTTCAAGCTTCTGTATCTTCTCCTTGAAAGGAGAGGTGGTAGGAGAGCATTACTGAGGGTGGGAGGTGTATCCATGACCCTTATTCTTGCTGACTGAGATTGTCTCCTGCTTAGACAAGTTTGAAATGCACATCACTGTTTTGAAAACCCGCTCTGTCTGGCCTGGCCTCTCCATAAGACCACAGGAAATAGGAACAGAAGTAGGCTATTTGCAAACCCCGCAACCCAACCCCAAGCCTGCTCTGCCATTCAATAAGATCATGGCTGTTCCAACACTCAGAGTTACACAGCACAGAAACAGACCCTTCGGTCCAACTCGCCCGTGCCAACCAGGTTTCCCAAACTAACCTACCCCAATCTCCAGCACTTGGCCCATATTCTTCCAAACCCTTCCTATTCATGTACCCGTCCAAACACCTTTTCGATGTTGTAATTGTACCAGCCTCCACCACTTCCTCTGGCAGCTCATTCCATACACGCACCACCCTCTGCGTGAAAAAATCGTCCCTTGGGTCCATTTTAAATCTTTTCCCTTTCACCTTCAAGCTATGTCCCTCTAGTTTTGGACTCTCTCAATCCAAGGAAAAGCCCTTGGCTATTTATCCTATCCATGCCCCTCAGGATTTTATAAACCTCTATAAGATCACCCTCTCAGCATCTGACACTCCGCGGAAAATAGCCCGAGACTATTAAGCTTCTCTCTGCAGCTCAAATCCCCTAACCCTGGCTACATCCTTGTAAATCTTTTGTGAACCCTTTCAAGTTTCCTATGTCAGGGAGACCAGAATTGAACACAGTATTCCAAAAGTGGCCTAACCACACTGTTCTGTACAGCTGCAACATGACCTCCCAACTCCTGTGCTTAATGCACTGACCAATAAAGGCAAGCGTACCAAACGCCTTCTTCACTATCCTATCCACCTGTGACTCCGCTTTCAAGGCAATGCAAACCTGCACTCCAAGGTCTCTTTATTCGGCAACATTCCCCAGGACCTTACCATTAAATATATTAGTCCTGAGATAATAGGAACTGCAGATGCTGGAGAATCTGAGATAACAAGGTGTAGAGCTGGATGAACACAGCAGGCCAAGCAGCATCAGAGGAGCAGGAAAGCTGACATTTCGGGCCTAGGCCCTTCATCAGAAATGGGGGAGGGGAAGGGGTTTCTGAAATAAATAGGGAGAGAGGGGGAGGCGGATAGAGGATGGACAGAGGAGAAGATAGGTGGAGAGGAGACAGACAAGTCAAAGAGGCGGGGATGGAGCCTGTAAAGTATATTAGTTCTGCCCTGATATGCCTTTCCCAAAATGCAGCACCTCACACTTATCTGAATTAAACTCCATCTGCCACTCCTCGGCCCATTGGCCCATCTGATCAAGATCCTGTTGTACTCTGAGGTAACCTTCACCGTTGTCCACTACACTACCAGTTTTAGTGTCTTCTGCAAACTTACTAACCATATATCCTAAGTTCACATCCGAATCATTTATATAAATGACAAACACTGAGTTAACGGGCAGGGATGCAAGGAAAGGCTGAATTATTAAAAAGAGGAGGTTGAGAGATGACGTGCTAAGAGGTTCATAAATGTGAAAGAGGAATGAATAAGAGATTATTTGCAGTAATTTTAAGCCATAGTTTGCATCTACTGCCAAACCATTCATTGCTATCTTGAAGGAGATAGGCATAGCTCTTAGGGCTAAAGGGATTGAAGGAGATGGGGAGAAAGTGGGAACTGAGTTGAATGATCATCCATGGTTAATTCGAGTGATAGAGCTGGCTTAAGGGGTCAAACAGAGAGCTTCTGCTGCTTTCTGTCTTCCTAAAATGTGCCAGAGAGCCAGAAATCAGAGGATAGAATAGTTTTATCTTTGGAAATTACTGAAGAGTGCTGTGTGCAGTTCTGGTCTCTCTGTTATGGGAAGGATATTATTAAGGGTGGAGAGAGTTCAGAAGAGATTTACCAGGATGTTCCAGAAAATGGAGGGTTTGAGTTATCGCGAGAGGCTGGTTAGGCTGGGACTTTTTTCACTGGAGTATAGGAGGTTGAGAGTTGACCTTATAGAGGTTTATAAAATCATGAGGGGTATAGATAAGGTAAATGGTAGGTGTCCTTTCCCTAGGGTGGGCGATTTCAAGACTAAGGGGCATTTTTTAAGGTGAAAGGAGAAAGATTTAAAAATGGCATGGGGGCAAATTATTTACGCAGAGAGAGGTTTGTTTGTGGAATGAACTTCCAGACATTGGTTAGGCCACTTTTGGAATACTGTGCGCATTCCTGGTCTCCCTGCTGTAGGAAGGATGTTGTGAAATTTGAAAGGGGTTCAGAAAAGATTTACAAGGATGTTGCCAGGGTTGGAGGGTTTGAGCTACAGGGAGAGGAAGTGGTGGGTGTGGGTACAGTTACAGTGTTTAAGAGACATTTGGATGAGTACATGAATAAAAAAAGGTTCCAGGGATGTGGGCAGAGCGCAGGCCAGTTTAGCTTGGGATCATGGTCGTCATGGACTGATCAGCCAAAGATTCTGCTTCTGGGCAGCATGACTCTAAGACTCTGCGAGGGCTTGTTCAATGGAAGGATTACTGTGTGGAAGAGAGTAGGGAATTGAAGGAGAGTCAAATGTAGAGATGTATAGATTTATGCAGAAACAAAATAATGACAAATGGGCTGTATTGAATTATTATAACGTGAGAAGTGCACTATTTCAGAAGGTATTGGACTGGAAATGTTTGAGGGAACAAATGATTGATGAGGTGGACAGTGAGAAAGATGCCTAATTGAAAGGATTTAAGAATGAACAATTTGGGGTGGCTCTGGTCGGATCGATGGTTTAAAATTGGCGATGTGAATGAATTAAGTCAGATTTTCATTCATAAATAGTTGAATGAAAGGTTGATAGATGGTTAACGCAAGGTTTGAACAGACATTTAGTGAATAGATTGTTAGGTGGAGGAAATGATGAATTTATAGATGAACAACTGGATATATTGGAACATGAAAAATTTGTCAGAATTGTAAGGGGGTGCCGGTTTTAACTGTTGAAAGATTGGATGAGCAGAGGGCGTGTTGAACGATGGATGAATCAAATTATGGCAAATGATAGACAAGTCAACAACTGGGATAAATACGTTAGTGAAGGGACACACTCCCCGATGTTGAAAAGGGAAGTTTGGATAAAATCTTGGTTTGATGGTGACATTATGGATACTGGTAGTGAAGAATGGAAGAGTGGTTAGGTGAATATTTTTAGATAAAATGGAGTAGATAGAGCTTGAACCCAGGCCTTCTGTCTCAGAGAAAGTACCGCTGTACCACAACAGCCCCTCTGTGGTTAAATGGAATTTCTTTTTGGATCAACTTGTTGAGATATGTTACAAAACACCTCTGGAGCAAGCAGGGGTTGAACCTAGGCTTTTGGGCCCAGAGGTTAACATCCCACCACTGCACCACAAAAGACCTCCAGTAACTAAGCAAATAATTGAGTAATTTATGGAATTATTGTGCCCCCAGCTTCTTGAGAAGATTGATTGGACAGGATCAGGAGATACTGGATTGTTCACGAATTGGTTTTTCCAATATCTCTAATGGATAATTTATTGAAAATTACTGGCATTGAGTGCTGGAAAAAATGGATGATCACAAGAACAACTGAATATCTGTCAGGTGTTTGAACTGAAAAGGGCATTCGGTGAGCAGACTGACCGATTGGATGGAATTGTTAATGAATCCTTTGATTGAAGGCAATGTTAGGGAGAGCGTGAATGATGACTGGAACATTAAGTCCACTGAGTCCTGGAAAGATCGATTGTCGATAGAATGAAGAATGAATGTGTTTGAGTGAGTGGATAACTGAATGGAGGGATGGTGTAAAAATGCAGACGAATAGATAGAGGATCGGTGAACAGGTTGTGGGTTGGAAGGCCCTTTGAGCAAAATGAGGTGCAATGAACATGTGGCTCAATTGAAAAAAAGAATAAATGAGTAAAGAAAGTTGTGACCGTTTGTTTGGAGGAGTGCATCTTGGAAATATAGAAAGCTTAGGAACCAGTTGCTAGTTGATGAAATAATACTTGTTGGGTTTATTTGATGGAGAATTGATGAAGGTGTGAATTAATGGAGGCAACTTCAGATGAAATATTGTTTGAAGGAATGGTAAAGCACGGGAACTGACCAGTGGGGAAAATTAGATGTTTGGATGGATTGTGGCCCTTCGAGTGATGTTCCAATCAGGGAGATGATATTCCAATGAAGCGAATGGGACCTAAGTGCAGGCCTCCTAGCTCAGAAGTAAGGACACTACCCTTCGTTCATCAAACCGTCCTGGGTTTTTATATCCAGAAGCGCTCTTCGTCACAATGGAATGGTTTCATTGCCAATCGTCAAATCACCTGCAGTAACTATTTCGTCTATTAACTGCTGCCATGTTTTCCAATTCCTGATTAATTTACAGTCCAAAGCCTGTCAAGGAGATCTGCAGTCTATCGAAGGAGAGGGAGAGGGATAGGGAGTGGGGGAGGTGGTGTGTAGTTTAAGTTAAGATTGTGTTGGAAGGGGATATGAAGCACTCCAGACCCAGCAGTGCCCACCTCTCTCGAAAGGCATGTAGAGCATTTATGGGCAACCCAGGCACAAACGTCATCACAGGAAAGGGGCAGATAGTCAGCAGAGATGACTCCCTTCACAGTCCATTACCTGCACTCATTTACGGCCGGCCTGGCTAGGCCCAAGATCAGACCCACAAAGGGGAATCCTCCAATCAAGCCCATGCCCCAGGTGCCCGAAGTTCAGGAGCGTGGGTCTGAAATGCAACCAAAAACACAACAAAGGGTTTTTCAAATAACTAAAAGGACGATGCAAATGCCCACAAACGACACACACACATGGCCCACGGATTCCACAGCATTGCAAAATGAGCTGCTCGGACAGTCATAAAATCATCCAATATACAAGATGGACTTCAGCCCATCAGGGACGTGCATTCAGAAAAGATTTACAAGGATGCTGCCAGGCTTGGAGGGTTTGAGCTGCAGGGAGAGGCTGAATACACTGGAGCTGTTTCCCCTGGAGCGTCGGACGCTGAGGGGCGACCTTATAGAGGTTTGTAAAATCATGAGGGGCACGGATAGGGTGAATAGACAAGGGTAAAGGAGTCCAAAACTAGAGGGGCATAGGTTTGAGGTGAGAAGGGAAAGAATTAAAAGGCACCTGAGGGGCAAATTTTTCACACAGAGGGTGGTGTGGGTATGGAATGAGCTGCCAGAGGAAGTGGTGGAGGCTGGGACAATGACAACATTTAAAAGGCACAGGAATAGGAAGCGTTTTGAAGGATATGGGCCACTTGCTGGGAAATGAGTCTCGATTAATATAGAATATCTGGTCGGCATGAATGAGTTGGACAAAAGGGCCTATGACTCTAAGACGAAGTAGGATTGGGAGTTCAGGAACTTGTAAGGTACCGCTATGAGAAACACGCTCCGTCCCAGGTCTCTGAGGGAAAGAGGAAGGACTCGCGCCTGGAAAGGCCCCCACTGGGGGTCCCCACCCTCTGGAGGCAAGTAACTACAGCATAGTGTGTCCAGGAGGGGGGTCGAGGGGTTGAGGTAGATGGTATAAAGCAGCATCCGACCCAGGCCCTCCCCCACCCAGTACCCGACCCAGGCCCTCCCCC
>JAHRHZ010000150.1:2648724-2672828 GCA_024137785.1 Ginglymostoma cirratum | reverse complement strand
TGTCCCATAGTGCCCAGGGATGTGCAGGTTAGGGTGGATTGGCCGTGCTATAGTGTCCCATAGTGCCCAGGGATGTGCAGGTTAGGGTGGGTTAGACATGGGAAATGCAGGGACGGGGAGCGAGCCTGGGTAGGATGCTCTTCAGTGGGGCAGTGTGGACTTGTTGGGTCAAATGGTCTATGCCACACTGTAGGGATTCTATGACTCTATGAGGTGGGCATGCCTAAAAGAGATGTGGCAGTGAGTTAGTACTAAATAAAAGCTTCTGTAAAAGATGGTCATGCCAAATTTCCTTAGCTTCCTAAGGAAGTTAGAGGCATCGTTGTGTTTTACTGACCGTCACATCAATGTGCTTGGACCAGGACAGATTGTAGGTGATTGTCACTCCTAAGAACCTGAAGTTCTGGTCCATCCCCACCTCAGGTCCATTGCCCTCCGCCTCGCTTCCTGAAGTCAATGAAAAGTTCCTCAATTTGCTGTCAATGAGGGAGAGATTGCTCCATTTACACTATGTGGCATTCAATAGGAGACTGGATGAATTAATTAAGGGAATACCGGATAGAGGATTGAAAGGAAAACCAAATGCATGGATGATTAGTTAAGGTATAGGAAGTTAAATAACGATTAATTGTAGAAAGGGAGACTTTGATCAGGCCGAACGTGGAGTACCGTGTGCAGTTCTGTTCACCACACTATGGGAAGGATGTGATTGCACTGGAGGGAGTGCAGAGGGAGATTCACCAGGATGTTACCTCGGGTGGTTAGATGGAAGGTCTGAAGAAAGGTTATATGAATGGATGGACGAAGGGAGCGTGGCCTGTGTCATAAGATGAATGGACATTTGGCAAGTTTTTGAAGGGAAGGTGAGATGACAGGTTGACTACATAGAGAGGTGGATAGATCATACTTCAGTGAATGGACAGAGAGTGGAGTGGATCAGTAAGCGTACTTTTACAGATAGATAGATAAATGTTGGATGAATGGTGAATCTAAGAAAGACAATGTGACAGAATAGTTTGAGCTTGAATTACTGTTGTCACGTGTACTGAGATACAGTGAAAAGTATTGTTTTGTGTATTGTTGTACTGCAAAAATATTGTTGCAGATCAGACCATACAAAGTGTATTAGGGTATTAGAACAGAGTGCAGAATATAGTGTTACAGCCATAGTGAAGGTGCAGAGACAGAGATCAATACTAACATCTGAGAGGTCCATTCAAAAGTCTAGTAACAGTGGGGAAGAAGCTGTTCTCGAATCTGTTGGAACGTGTTTTATATCTTCCGCCTGACGGAATAGGGCAGAAGAGAGTATAAACTGGGATGGGAGGGCTCTTCGATTATGTTAGTTGCTTTCCCAAGGCAGCACAGAGTATGGATGGAGTCAATGGTAGGAAGGCTAGTTTGTGTGGTGGCCTGGGCTATAGTTTTTCGCAGCCTTGGGTACAGCAGTTCCCATACCACAAGCAGAGACTGAAATTCATTTGGATAATTTGTTGGATTGATGTGTGGTGATGGAAGGAGTTTTATTGAAATGACTGGCTTGTTGTAGACAGACTAAATGCACATCTGGGGAAGGGTTCTCTTGACCCGAAACGATCACTCTGATTTCTTTCCACTGATGCTGCTAGAACTTCTGAGCTTTTCCAGCAATTTCTAATTATGTCCCGTGGGGAATAGACCTTAACTATTCAGCCTCTGTGAGGTCACCCCTCAGCCTCCTACGCTTCAGGGAAAAAAACAACCCCAGCTTATTGACCCTCAAGCCTTGATGATTTTGGGGTTGGGGGGATTAACATACAGTTGATAGAGAAATAAATGAATGGAGAAGATGGAGACTGGTTACTTTGAAGAAGGTTGTAGATTGGATGGATGGTTGATTTATGAATGATTTATGGATTTTGCTGAACAAAGAGGGCACCCAAATTGATGAAGATACAGATTACCGAGAGGGCTGTGGATAAGATTACGATTTAAAGATGATTATAATGAGTAAATTATTGGGTGAATGAAGAAAAAATGCTGTGAATGCTGGAAGTCTGATGCAAATACAGAGAATGCTAGAGAAACGTGGCAGGCCTGGCAACATCTGTGGAGAGACAGAAACAGAGTCAACATTTCGAGTCTGGTTTGGTGGAGTTAAGATAGATTCTTTTACAAAATAATCTCAAGAACCTTGAAACAGGTCAGTCATCATTATTACTTGAACTTTTTTCATAGAATCCCTTCAGTGTGGAAACAGGCCCTTCGGCCCAACAAGTCCACACTGAGCATCAGAGAATCCCACCCAGGCCCATCCCTCTATAACCCACCTAATCTACACATCCCTATGGGCAATTTAGCATGGCCAATCCACCTAACCTGCACATCTTTGGACTGTGGGAGGAAACCGAAGGACCCAAAGGAAACCCACGCAGACACGGGGAGAATGTGCAAACTCCACACAGACAGTCACCCAAGGCTGAGAATCGAACCCAGGTCGCTGGAGCTGTGAGGCAGCAGTGCTCACCACTCAGTCACCGTGCTGCCCCAACTTGAATATTGGGAAAGTCTATCCCAGAAAAGGTTCTGACAAGGGCTCTAACTCCAGGAGGATTTATCAGATATGCAAGTCACATGGGCAATGCATTACTCAAATTCTGAAATGGCCTGTTTTAGACAAATACATTTGGTTTACGTGCATTCCAAAAGGGACGGGGTATCTGTTACCGCTGGTCTTCCCCACTCCGTATCTTCCGAGGGCCCCTCATATCTTCTCTCCGAAACTTGTGTTTCATTTCCATTCTTGACTGAACCCCATTGCATTGTCTTTCTCAGAGAGGTACAGGATCTCCCTCACCTTCCATTTCCAAATAAGGCATCAGGATTAATGCTGGATCAGCTGCATTGCATCAGCATCTCAGTGTGTTCACACAGCTGAACTAACATTCCTTTCGAAACATGGCTACTTGTTTGGAGCATTGGATGGTTGGAAATTCCCTATTCATTCACGAGATGAGGGCATAGCTGACCAGGCAGCATTTATTTCCCATCCCTAATAGCCCAGAGGGCAGTTAAGAGTCAGCCACATTGCTGTGAGTCTGGAGTCACGTGTAGGCCCAGACCAGGTAAAGATGGCAGTTTCCTTCCCGAATGGAGATTAGTGAACCAGATGGGTTTTCCGACAATCGACAATGGATTCACGGTCATCATTAGATTCTTAATTCCAGATACTTATTCAGATGGAGCTTTGAGTAGCCACATGATACACTTTTCACTACACTCCTGTGCTTTTGTACTTGAGAACATGTGAAATTAAAATCAAAACCAAAAATAAAAATGCTGTGAAACTTGAAAGGGTTCAGAAAAGATTTACAGGGATGTAGCTGCGGTGGGAGAGGTTAAGCTACAGGGAGAGGCAGAATAGGCTGGTGCTACTTTACCTGGAGTGTTGGAGGCTGAGGGGTGACCTTTTCGAGGTTTGTCATAGAATCCCTACAGTGGACCTTTGGCCCAACAAGTCCACACCGACCCTTGGAGCATCCCAAGCAGACCCATCCCCTGATAACCCACCTAATGTACACATCCCTGAACACGACGGGAAATTTAGCATGGCCAATCCATGCTGATAAAAATCATGAGGACCAACCTGATAAAGTCATGAGGCACATTGATTGTGTGAATAGCCAAGGGCGTTGTGTATAAGGGTAGAAAAGCTATGCTGCATCTTAATAAAACTTTCATTCGGCCACACTTGGAATATAGCATATAGTTCTGGTCACCACAGTACCAGAAGGATGTGGATGCTTTGGAGAGGATACAGAAAAGGTGTACCAGGATGTTGCCTGGTATGGGGGATTTTAGCCGTGAAGAAAGTGGGTTTGTTTTCACTGTAATACAGGAGATTGAGGGGCGACTCGACTGAAGATTGTGAGTGGCATAGACGGAGTGGACAGTAGGAGGCTTTTTCCCAGCATGGAGGGGTTAATTACTAGGGGACACAGGTTCAAGGTGCAAGCAGGGGAAAGTTTAAAAGAGATGTGGGAGGCACATTTTTTATACAAACGGTGGTGAGTGCCTGGAACGTGCTGCCAGAGGGGATAGTGGAAGCAGACACAGTAACAGCATTCAAGAAGCACCTGGACGAATACATGAATAGGAAGGGAATACAGGGATACGGATTGTGTGCAGTTTTGGTCTCCTTTTCTGAGGAAGGATGCTCTTGTTCTCGAGGAGGTGCAGCAAAGGTTTACCAGGCAAATTCTGATGATGGTGGGACTGACATATGAGGAGAAATTGCTTGAGTTGGGATTGTTTTCGCTGGAGTTCAGACAAATGATTGGGGGACTCTCATAGAGACTTATAAAATTCTAAAAGGGCTGGACAAAGTAAGCGCAGGGAGGATGTTCATGATAGTGGGTGTGCCCAGAACCAGGGGTCACAGTACAAGGGTGCGGGGTAGACCATTAGGACGGAGATGTGGAGACATCTCTTCACCCAAAGAATGGTGAGCCTGTGGAATTCCATACCACAGGAAGTCATTGATGCCAAAACATTGAATGTGTTCAAGAGGCGACTAGATGTAGCACTTGGCGTGAATGGGGTCAATGCTTATGGGGAGAAAGCAGGGTTAGGCCATTGGGTTGATCAGCCATGATCGTGAAGAATGGCAGAGCAGGCTTGAAGAGCCGAATGGCCTGCTCCTGTCTTCTACGTTTCTGTGCGATTGAGCTTATCTGGGTGTGGATAGGGAGGAGAGTGGGGGCGGTATTGCCACAATATTACCAGGAGGGTGCTGTGTCTGTGGTCACGTACGGCAGGACAGTCCACAAACGGATTCGACCTGAGCATCAACAGAGCACAGAGGGTCACGACAATGGAACTCGAGAGTGGAAATTGGTGGGGGGGGGAGTACAGAATTAATTTGTCCGGGCTCTAAGAAGCGCATCAGCGTCAACATGGAAGAGGGGCCATCTTTAAACAGAAGTAGAACTAGAATTAGGCTCTATTATCATGTGTACTCAAGTGCAAGGATAGAGTGGAACGTTCTCAAAGCCACCATTTCTAGCACCATCTGAGGTACCTAAGTACTAAACCAGAGGGACAAATTAGAAAAGTAAAGAATAAGTTCAACGTTACATTCCTCCTGAAAGTGCTCAGCCATGGGCCTGGATTCAGCCTCTTCCTTCCAGACCCTGAGACCATTATCAATGGGAAGTGGTTGGCTTGCCTCAAGTACATGTGACGTGCCACCAACCAACAGCGTTGCCATTTTTCGGCACCATCTTGCCACTACCAATATATTGTGCCATGATCCCACACTGGGCCAATCTTGGCATGGCAGCTGCTGCTGCGGGCTGAAAGCATCCGCTCCCACACTGGGCACTGGGCTGAAACTCACCTCCCTGCGCCACTGCCTTCGGGAATAAACCTTACCACCAACACATCGGACTCTCGGCAGCAAGGAATATAAGGTTAAAGCTTAAAAGGAAAGTGAAAGAAGAGAAACAAGGTAAAAGGCGACAGAGCAGATGGGCTTCAGGGTCCTGGGCTCAGGGTCCTTCAGACTAAGCTGCTACAGTGCCAACCGCTCCCACAGGGGGTCGGGGTTGATATGGATGTGGTGTGGGTACAAACAGGGGCTCAGGGTTGATATGGATGTGGTGTGGGTACAAACAGGGGCTCAGGGTTGATACGGATGTGGTGTGGGTACAAACAGGGGCTCAGGGTTGATACGGATATGGTGTGGGTACAAACAGGGGATCAGAGTTGATATGGATGGAGTGTTGCTATAAAGAGGGGGTCAGGGTTGATATCGATGTATCCTCCAGAGTCCAAAGATAGGCTGGTTAGGGTGGATTGGCCATGCTAAATTGTCCCATAGTGCTCAGGGATGTGTAGGTTAGGGTGGATTGGCGGTGCTAAATTGTCCCGTAGTGCCCAGGGATGTGCGGGTTAGAGTGGATTGGCCATGCTAAATTGTCCCATAGTGTCCAGGGATGTGCAGGTTAGGGTGGATTGGCCGTGCTAAATTGCTCCATAGTGCCCAGGGATGTGCAGGCTAAGGTGGATTGGCCACGAGAAATGTGGTGTTAAAGGGACAGGGGAAGGAGGTTGGTCTGTGTGGGATGCTCTTCGAATGGTCAGTGTGGACTTGATGGCCTGACTGGACATGGGGATTCTATGATTCTACAGATGGGAACTGGGTATAAACAGGGGGTCGGCATTGACATTGATGGAGTCTGGGTATGAACAGGGGTTTATCATAGACATGGATAGCCTCTAGGATTTAATTACAGTGCAGTGTAGGAATGGATAGTTCCTTAGGCAGAAATGGCTGGGGAGATCTGGGTATAAACAGGGGGAATCAGGTTCCCATTTTAATCTTTCTCCTCTCACCTTAAACCCATGTCATCTAGTTTTGGACTCCCCCACCCCAGGGAAAAGACCTCAGCTATTCACCATATTTACGCCCCTAATGATTTTATAAACCTCCGTAAGGTCAGCCCTCGGACTCCTATGCTCCAGGGAAAAAGCATCCCAGCCTATCCAGCCTTTCCTTCCAACTCAAACCTTCCAGTTTCTGTAACATCCTTGTAAATCATTTTTGTACCCTTTCCAGCTTAACAATTTTCTGACAATTAGATTACAATGGGAGTTCTGTTGAGACATTAGAGCACGGGGGTTGGTCTCTTCTTTTCCCTCTGAGATAATGGGAATGGGCTTGATGATAATGGAAATGGATGTTACAGCCAGAGTAAGAGAAATGGATAAAAAAGGAGTGAAGCGCAGAATGGAGGAAGGATGCAAGGTTTGGGATTTGGGATTATGTTCGACATGGACTGGTTGGACCAAAGGGTCTGTTTCTGTGCTGTATGACTCTGACTCCATGAGAGTATTTGCCTGGGCACAGGAGAGATGGTGGTAAAGTGGCACTGTTGGTTTTGCTCAGTTGGCTCATACCAACAGTGTGCGTTGAATTCCCTCACTGGCTAAGGCTACTGTGAAGGACCCTCCTTCTTAACCGCTCCCCTCATCTGAGGAGTGGTGGCCCTCGCCTTAAACCACCCCCAATTTTCTCTCTCTCTCTCTCTGTCATGAGAGCAGACCCTTCTGGGCCTGTGATAACAAGGTGTCGAGCTGGATGAACACAGCAGGCCAAGCAGCATCAGAGGAGCAGGGAAGTTAATGTTTCGGGTCAGGACCCTTCTTCAGAAATTTTTCCTGCTCCCCTAATGCTGCCTGGCCCTGCTGTGTTTCACCAGGTCTGCACTGTGTTAGCTCTGGTTCACTAATGCCCTTGAGGGAAGGAAACTGCCATCCTGACCTGGTTTATCTGCGCCTACGTGTGAGTCCAGACCCACAGCAATGTGGTTGACTCTGAAATACCCTCTGGGCAATTAGGATGGGCCATAAGTGCTGACGTAGCCAAGGATGCCCCTCACCCTGTGAACGAATAAAAAAAATTGTAGTCCCAGAGGTGAAATGAGATGAGTAGGCAGTGGCAGAACAAAGGAAGGGCAAGAAATGCTGACCCACATCCCATGAATGAGAGGGACCTAACCTTGGAGAAGTGTAGAAAATGATTGACCCTTTTTTTCTACATTTCTGAGAAACGTTTCTATTGGCCTGGGACTCAGCTGCAGTCTGGATCCCGGTATGTTGTAGCTTCTTTCAGAAGGCTCAGCAGACGAGTTCGCACTGCCATTCTCTCGACCATCCAGGTCTCTCACAACTTCAGTCCACGGCCTGGCCTTCCCTCTGAGCCATGAGGCCGATGGTCCTGGTGACACCAGGCGGAGAGAGAGGGGCGGTTGCGAGCAAACGGTGGCAGAAGTTGCGTGCTGGAAGCTGAGCTTCAGGCATCGTACCAAAAACAAGAGTGTCGGACTGACGGGAAACTGCGGGCGGTTAGCGCCGCTGCCTCACAGAGCCAGGGACCCGGGTTCAATCCCAACCTCAGGTGAACATCTGTGTGGAGTTTGCACATTCTCTCCCCGTATCAGCGTGGGTTTCCTCCGGGTGCTCTAGTTTCCTCCCACAGTCCAAAGATGTGCAGGTTAGGGTGGATTGGCCGTGCTAAATTGTCCCACAGTGTTCAGGGATGTGCAGGTTAGGGTGGATTGGCCGTGCTAAATTGTCCCATAGTGCCAAGGGATGTGCAGGTTAGGGTGGATTGGCCGTGCTACATTGTCCCATAGTGCCCAGGGATGTGCAGGTTAGGGTGGATTGGCCGTGCCACATTATTCCATCGTGCCCAGGGATGTGCAGGTTAGGGTGGATTGGCCGTGCTAAATTGTCCCAGAGTATCCCAGGGATGTGCAGGTTAGGGTGGATTGGTCATGCTAAATTGTCCCACAGTGCCCAGGGATGTGCGGGTGAGGGTGGATTGGCCGTGATGAATTGTCCATAGTGCCCAGGGATGTGCAGGTTAGGGTGGATTGGCCATGCCACATTGTCCCATAGTGCCCAGGGATGTGCAGGTTAGGGTGGGTTGGCCGTGCTAAATTGTCCCCTAGTGCCCAGGGATGTGCAGGTTAGGGTGGATTGGCTGTGCTAAATTGTCCCATAGTGCCCAGGGATGTGCAGGTTAGGGTGGATTGGCCGTGCTAAATTGTCCACAGTGCCCAGGGATGTGCGGGTTAGGGTGGATTGGCCGTGCCAAATTGTCCCATAGTGCCCAGGGATGTGCAGGTTAGGGTGGATTGGCCGTGCTAAATTGTCCCATAGTGTCGCAGGGATGTGCAGGTTAGGGTGGGTTGGCCATGCTAAATGGTCCCATAGTGCCCAGGAATGTGCAGGTTAGGGTGGATTGGTCGTGCTAAATTATCCCATCATGCCCAGGGATGTGCAGGTTCGGGTGGATTGGCTGTGCTAAATTGTCCCATAGTGCCCAGGGATGTGCAGGTTAGGGTGGATTGGTCGTGCTAAATTATCCCATCGTGCCCAGGGATGTGCAGGTTAGGGTGGATTGGCCGTGCTAAATTGTCCCTTAGTGTCCAGGGATGTGCAGGTTAGGGTGGATTGGCCGGGCTAAATTGTCCCATAGTGTCCAGGGATGTGCAGGTTAGGGTGGATTGGCCGTGCTAAATTGTCCCATTGTGTCCAGGGATGTGCAGACTAGGTGTATTCGGCATGGGAAATGCAGGGTTATTGAGATAGGGTATTGGTTGGGATGTTCTGCGAAATGTCGGTGCAGACCTGATGGGCTGAATGGTCTCTATCTACACTAGAGGGAATCCAGTCTATTCTGTGAACTGGACATCTGCTTCTTGTGCTCAGTGACTCCCTAGTAAAGGTGCACAAGAGCTCAGAGCACAGAAACAGCCCCTTCGGTCCAACTTGTCCATGCCGACCAGGTAACCTAAATTAATCCAGTCCTTTTTGCCAACATTTGCTCCATACCCCTCTGAACCCTTCCTATTCATGTACCTATCCCGATGCCTGTTAAATGTTGTAATTGTACCAGCCTCCACCACTTCCTCTGGCAGCTCACTCCATACACGCACCACCCTCTGTGTGAAAAAGTTACCCCTTAGGTCCCTTTTAAATCTTTCCCCTCTGAGATTAAACCTATGCCCTTCAACTTTTGGACTCTCCTACCCTGGGGGAAAGACCTTGTCTATTCACCGTATTCGTGATTTGATAAACCTCTGTAAGGTCACCCCTCAGCCTCCAACGCTGCAGGGAAAATAGCCCCAGACTAGTCAACCTCTCCCTGTAGCTCAAACCCTCCAATCCCGGTGAAGAGCTGAAAAATATATGTGCCAACAATCTCCCAGAGCCACAATTACCCTGAGTGCTCACCACTAAGCCACTTTAACTACCAATGGGAAAGTTATGATTAAAACCTTAATTTCATCTTCGTGTTTAGACCTAGATATTAATAGGCAGTACCGAGTTGCATGAGTCCTGGGTGTTGTCAACGAACCAATGAATTGGGTCTGACCATTAGCACAGCTGGTAATTTACAGAAGGCTAGTATCTGCCTATTAATAGGATCATTAGGCATTGGTAATGTTTCCAGAGTAGCACTCCAAAACCCCAGGCTAATGTTTTATGGGGAGCTGATGACTTTTTCTTTAATTTGTTGGACATGGGCATCACTGTCTGGGCCCAGCATTTCATGCCCATCCTTAGTTACCCCCTTGAGAAGGTGGGGGTGAGCTGCCTTCTTGAACCACTGCAGACCATATGCTGGGGGTTCACCCACAATGTCCTTAGGGAGGGAATTCCAGGGATTCTGACCCAGCAACACTGAAGGAATGATGATATATTTCCAAGTCAGGATGGGGAGTGGTTCAGAGGGGAATTTGCAGGGGGTGGTGTTCCCATGTGTCTGCTGCCCCTTGTCCTTCTGGATGGAAGTGGGTCGTGGGTTTGGAAGGTGCTGCCTGAGGATCTTTGGTGAATTCCTGCAGAGCATCTTGTAGATGGTACACACTGCTGCGACTGAGCGTCGGTGGGGGGGAGGGAGTGGGATGTTTGTGGATGTGGTGCCAATCGAGTGGACGCTGCTTTGTCCTGGATGGTTTCGAGCTTCTTGAGTGTTGTTGGAGCTGCCCCCGTCCAGGGCAAGTGGGGAGTATCCCATCATGCTCCTGACTTGTGCCTTACTGATGGTGGGACAGGCTTTGGTGGGGAGTCAGGAGGTGAGTTAATTGCTGCAGGATTCCTAACCTCTGACCTGCGCTTGTAGCTGCTGTGTTTATGTGGTGGGTCCAGTTGAGTTCCTGGTCAATGGTAACCCCCAGGATGTTGATCGTGGGGGTTCAGTGATGGTAACACCATCAAAGGGCAGTGGATAGATTGTCTCTTGTTGTAACTGAATGGCCTTCCTCGATTTTGGAGGAATTCTGCGAGGGTGCAAATTTGAGAGTTGGTTTGGACATTAGCACAGAGTAGTAAATGAAAGAACAGGGTCCTGGTATTATTGGAGGGCTCCTAAGTCTACAGATTGGCCGGAGTATTAAGAAGCACAAGTGTTGAGATAGAGGATGTGGCAATTGATGATATATGGTAAGAATTGTTGATGCACTCAACTCAAGCATCGAGTATGGCTGGTTATCATCTGGATGTGTACAATGGGCTAGATCATATTTGTGTCCTCACGTGGGAATCGTGTAGAGATGGACATGCGCTGGGTTGTAATACTGGGAGTAGGCTCAGGATGGGGAGTGTCTCGGTTTCAGTAGTACAGCGGTGCTTAAATGGACAGAGATTGAGTGCTAACTGTTTCACTGGGTTAGGCTCTGGGCATTAAACTGGAGGAACAGCGACATATTGATAAAGAATAGTGAGGGAAATGTGCAAAGGCTTGTGTACCCCCTCTATCTGCTGCCCTTGTCCTTCTGGATGGCAGCGGCCATAGCTTTGGGAAGTTCCAAGTCAGGCACAGCGCTGTGAGATTCCTGGCATTGAGAATTTTCCCACGCTGTGGAATTGGCCGCTCCTTGGCCTTTACCTGGTTAACTCTCTTTCCCAGGCTGATTCATTCTGCTTGAATGAACCACGATGACGTTCACATCAGTGGGAACTGCGAGGGACCCATCTGGCAGGCGGAGAAACTTGTTGACGTGAGAGAGCGCGAGCCCGAGAGACAGGCAATGCCACCTGGGAAAGCATCACCTCATTCTCTGAACAACAAAGAAAGAAACAACTTTTCCAGAGAGAAAGGCCAAATGCGGTATTATACTGTAAAATAAGTACAGATTTTACTAGAAATCTCTATCAAAAAGAATATCTGGATATAAATCGACATAACAGTCCAACTGCATAATGTTTATTTGTTAAATAAAACTGAAAAAATCAACTTTTAAAGCTGACCTGAGACAGATTGAACTGCCCTCATGTTCACTTTGGGCCTAGTGCATTCACCAACTCCTAACTCCATGAATCCTTCATGTAACCCTTTCCAAAGCATAATCCTTCCGTTTATTTGACACAAGTTTGTTTCAAGAGGATAGAGTGAATCAGAAAAGGTTTAATTCCAAGAAAGCAAGAGTGATTTGTGCTGATTTGATTCCTTTCATGATGCCTTCATGGCTTTATTGTGAATGAGACATTAGTCACCTTATCAATCGTGCACAGTAAGCTCCCACAATCCAAACCGTTTCAGTGAAGCAAGGCTAATGGCAGGGGGGCAATGGGTCAGAATCTGAAATCTGAATGTAAAGTGGAAAACGCTGGTCATGCTCTTCAGGACTGAAGCTGCTGTGGGGACGGGAACAGAGCTAATAATTCTAGTTACATACAGGGTTTTTTCACTGCTTTTCTGCTTTTTATCGGTTTCTGCTGGTCGTGGCTGAGGTACAGCTTGTGACCAGGAGGAAGACTGCGTTCCCATTCTCAAACTACCTGCCCACGAGAGATCATGCCTCAATGCATTTATTGGTCAGTGCATAGAGTATAGGAGTTGGGAGGTTACGTTGTGGCTGTACAGGACATTGGTTAGGCCACTTTTGGAATACTGCCTTCAATTTTGATCTCCCTGCTACAGGAAAGATGTTGTAAAACTCGAAAGGGTTCAGAAAAAGATGTAGAAGGATGTTGCCAGGTTTGGAAGGTTTGAACTACAGGGAGAGGCTGAAAAGGCTGGGGTTATTTTCCCTGGAGTGGCGGAGGCTGAGGGGTGACCTTATAGAGGTTTATAAAATCATGAGGGGCATGGATAGGGTGAATAGTCAAGGTCTTTTCCCCCAGGATAGGAGGAGTCTGAAACTAGAGGGGCGTAGGTTTAAGGTGAGAGGGGAAAGATTTAAAAGGGACCTAAGGGGCAACTTTTTCACACGACTGAGGATGCTGTAAATCAGGAACATAAACAGAAGTTGCTCAAAAAGCTCAGCAGATCTGGCAGCATCTGTGAGGGAAAAAAGCAGAGGTAACATTTCGGTGACCCTTTCTCAGAACATAGAGGGTGGTGTGTGTATGGAATGAGCTGCCAGAGGAAGTGGTGGAGGCTGGTACAATTACAACATTTAAAAGGCATCGGGATGGGTATATGAATAGGAAGGGTATAGAAGGATATAACCCAAATGCTAGCAAATGGGATTAGATGGATTTGGGATATCTGGTAAACATGGATGATTTGGACCAAACAATCTGCTCCAGTGCTGTACAGCTCTATGACTCTATGACAAGGGGAAACACCAGACCTCAGTTTAGCACCACTTGCTTGAGAGGGACAGTTTTGTTTGGCACTGCGAGGGGGCGCTGCCTGGGATTCTATGCCTAATTGTCACAAAATTGAGATTTGAAACAAGTGATTTGAAACAAGTGAGATTTGAGTCAAAGTGTTAATCACTCTGTCTGCAACAACCCTGGAATTAAAGGACAACTGGGTGACTGTCACATGATATAACTCATTCCATACTCTCATAATGCAGCATATACCCCCTTCTGCCATCCTGTCATGGATGGTACGGTTATAATATCCTCGTACCTGAAAGATCCCTCTTAGAGTGAAATGGAACAATGGAGCATACAAAGTGGCTCGTACCATTCACACCACACCAGTACCAGGCTATGACCATCACCAATGAGAGACAATCTCACCACTGCCCCTTGACATTCAATGGTGTTACCGTCACTGAATTCCCCACTGTCAACATCCTGGGGGTTACCGTTGACCAGGAACTCAACTGGACTCTCCACATAAATACAGCGGCTACAAGAACTGGTCAGATGCTGGGAATCCTGCAGCGAGTAACTCCCGTCCTGTCTCCCCACCAAAGCCTGTCCCACCATCTACAAGGCACAGTTCAGGAGTGTGATGGAATACTCCCCGCTTGCCCCTGTATTGGGTTCAGTTCCAACAACACTCAAGAAGCTCGACACCATCCAGGACAAAGCAGCCCCCCGCTCGATTGGCACCACATTCACAAACATCCCATTCCCTCCCCCCACCGACGCTCAGTCGCAGCAGTGTGTACCATCTACAAGATGCACTGCAGAAATTCACCAAAGATCCTCAGACAGCACCTTCCAAACCCACGACCTCTTCCATCTAGAAGGACAAGGGCAGCAGATACATGGGAACACCACCCCCTGCAAGTTCCCTTCCGAGCCACTCCCCATCCTGACTTGGAAATATATCATCATTCCTTCAGTGTCGCTGGGCCAGAATCCTTGCATTCCCTCCCTAATAGCATTGTGGATCTACCTACAGCACATGGACTGCAGCAGTTCAAGAAGGCAGCTCACCACCACCTTCTCAAGGGGGGCAACTAGAGACAGACAATAAATGCTGGGTCCACCCAGCGATGCCCACATCATTTGAATGAATTAAAAGTCATACATCCATATAAAAGCCAAAAGAACTGCAGATGCTGCAAATCAGAAACAAGAACAGAAATTGCTGGAAAATCTCAGCAAGTCTGGCAGCATCTGTGAAGAGAAATCAGAGTTAATGATCCGGGTCCGGTGACCCTTCCTCAGAACGTCTGTACGTAATTATAAGTTAAGAGCAGATGTAGTCCATTAGGGCCTCAAGCCTGTTCTGCCACTGTTGAAGTTTACCATTCGTCTGATTGCGTTCTATGTTTCACCTTGTCAGCTACCACCAGCAATGTTTTATTGTCCTGTCTATCAAGAATTAACCCTGGCCTTAAAGAAATTTGAATGACCCAGCTTTCACACGCTTCTGAAGCAGAGTTCGAAAGTCCCACAGCCCTCTGTGAGAAAACATTTCCACTCGTTTCTGTCTTCAGAGAGAGACCCTCAAGTACATAAGATTCGTGAATGTCCTTCAGGGAAGGAAACTGCAATTCTTATTTGGACTGGCCTACATGTGACTCCAGGCCTACTGCAATGTGGTTGGCACTCTACTGCCCTCTGGTCAATTTGGGATGAGTAATGAATGCTGGCTTGGGCAGTGGCCCGCACATCATTTGAATGAGTAGCGAAAACGTACACCCTGTTCTGGAACTCATAATGAAGGGTAAATATCATTTCCTTGTCCATCTTTTCAACGTCATATCCTCTTCAATAATGTCAGCCTTCACTCTTTGATACTTCAATGCAAACAAGTCCAGTTTGTCAAACCTTGCCCCTTTATAATAAACACACTCTTTTCAGGTATCAAAATGGCATACGTTCTCTGGATTGCCTCCAACACATTGACATTATTTCTTAATTAAGGGTAACAAAATGGAACCTGATACATTGTGCTCTCCCTTTTGTCCTGTTTAACTGAAACATCATCTCTCTACACCTTACAATTCCGTAATCCCTTTTCCACTCCAAAGGCCCTTTACTCTTCCTGCCAAATGGTGTGTTGGCCTTCAAGAATCTTTTTCCTTTTACTTTCTTTTATTCATTTACAGGATGAGGGCGTCACTGGCCAGGCAGCATTTATTGCTCATCCCTAATTGCCCAGAGGGCAGTTAGAGTCAACCACACTGCTGTGGGTCTGGAGCCACACGTAGGCCCAGACCACGTAAGGTTGGCAGTTTCCTTCCCTAAAAGGGAACCAGATGGGGTTTTCCCCAACAATCGATTCATGGTCATCAATAGACTCTTAATTCCAGATATTTTTTGAAACCAAATTCTACCATCTGCCGTGGCAGAATTTGAACCTGGTTCCTCGGAACGTAATCTAGGTCTCTGGATTAACAGTCCAGCGGTAATACCACTAGGCTATCGCCATGGGGTGTAGGCCTTCACGAATGGTATGTTGACCCTCATTGTAGGAGGGTTTGATTAGGGGATCAAGGAAGGCTTGGTGTTGTTGCACAGGATCACACCTAGAATATTGTGTGTGATTTTGCTTCCCATCCATTAGCACAGGGTGCGGGGGTGGGGGGGGTGGTGTATGTCATCTGAAGCAGGTTTGTTGTATGAGGAGAGAATTGGGTTGATTGTATTCAATGGTTGTTGAGGAGAATGAGAGAGAATCATGCCAAAATGTATAAGTTGTGACAGGGCTGGAACAAACTAGATGGAGAGGTGATAGTTCCATTGCTAACTTGTGGGGGACAGTGTGTACGGAACGAGAGGGTCACCATCTCAGGACCTACTGTGGGCCACTTCAGGGAGAGATGAGAAAGACTTTCTTCACTCAGAAGGTAGTGAACCTATAGAATTTTCCACCTCTATCTGTGGAGGCAAAGTCACTGAATATATTCTAGAAACAGATCAATTTCTAGGAGATAATGGGGTACAGGGAGAGAGCAGGAGTGTGGCATTGAGATAGAGAATCTGGCATGTTGAATGCTGGAGCAGGCTTGAAGGGCCGAATGGCCTACTTCTGCTCTTATTTTGTTAGCTTTCTATAAAATACTCACTTTAACTATCGATTCATCTTATAATGAACGATAAAATTCCATTAGTCCTCTCGGCATCATATTTTTTGGAACTCATGTGCTGGAACAATTAGATATTTCTGGATACTGCAGTCATGAAGAAGACTAATACCCATATAGTTGACTTGTCCTTTCCTCCAAATGCTGCCTGGCTTGCTGTGTTCTTCCAGCCTCCTGTCTGTCTAGAAGAAAAACAGAAGTTGTTGGAAAAGCTCAGTAGGTCTGGCAGCATCGGTGAAGGAAAAGAACAGAGTTAATGTTTCAGAGATAAAAGGTACTGCAGATGCTGGAGAATCCGAGATAACAAGTATGGGGCTGGATGAACACAGCAGGCCAAGCAGCAT
Organism: Ginglymostoma cirratum; assembly: GCA_024137785.1. NCBI lineage: Eukaryota > Metazoa > Chordata > Chondrichthyes > Orectolobiformes > Ginglymostomatidae > Ginglymostoma > Ginglymostoma cirratum. Next base: position 2,656,207 of record JAHRHZ010000150.1, on the reverse strand, counting down.
CATAGAAGCAGGAAAACTTGACGTTTCAGGCCTAAACCCTTCATCAGAAATGGGGGAGGGGAAGAGGGTTCTGAAATAAATAGGGAGAGAGGGGGAGGCGGATAGAGGATGGATGGAGGAGAGGATAGGTGGCGAGGAGGCAGACAAGTCGAAGAGGCGGGGATGGAGCCAGTAGAGGTGAGTGTAGGTAGGGGGGTAGGGAGGAGATAGGTCAGTCCAGGGAGGACGGACAGGTCAAGGGGGCGGGATGATGTTAGTAGGTAGGAGATGGGGGTGTGGCTTGAGGTGGGAGGAAAAACAGGTTAGGGAGGTGGAGATGAGCTGGGCTGGTTTTGGGATGCGGTTGGGGGAGGGGAGATTTTGAAGCTTGTGAAATCCACATTGATGCCATTGGGCTGCAGGGTTCCCAGGCTGAATATGATTTGCTGTTCCTGCAGCCTTCGGGTGGCATCACTGTGGCATTGCAGGAGGCCCAGGATGGACATGTCATCTGAGGAATGGGAGGGGGAGTTGAAATGGTTCGCGACTGGGAGGTGCAGTTGTTTGTTGCAAACTGAGCGCAGGTGTTCTGCAAAGCGGTCCCCAAGTCTCCGCTTGGTTTCCCCAACATAGAGGAAGCCACAATGGGTACAGCGGATGCAGTATACCACACTGGCAGATGTGCAGGTGAACATCTGCCTGATGTGGAAAGTCTTCTTGGGACCTGGGATTGGGGTGAGGGAGGAGGTGTGGGGGCAGGTGTCGCACTTCCTGCAGTTACAAGGAAAAGTGCCGGGTGTGGTGGGGCTGGAGGGGAGTGTGGAGTGGACAAGGGAGTCGCGGAGGGAGTGGTCCCTCCGGAAGGCAGATAAGGGTGGGGAGGGAAAAATGTCTTTGGTGGTGGGGTCTGACTGCAGATGGCGGAAGTGTCGGAGGATGATGCGTTGGATCCGGAGGTTGGTGGGGTGGTATGTGAGGACGAGGGGGATTCTTTTTTGGTTATTATTGCGGGGATGGGGCGTGAGGGATGTGTTCCGGGAAATGCGGGAGACACGGTCGAGGGCGTTCTCGACCACTGTGGGGGGGGATGTCTGGTGACCCTTCTCAGAACTGTGTTCCTCAGAACTCCTGCTTATCTACCTTGGATTGTGTATCTTGTCTACCCATCCGCAGTTTTGTTTTTGTCTGTAACTTCCGTTTTTACTGCTGCAACGTCTCTTCAAAGGTCTCTGCCCACCTTTGAAGAAGTTCTCTGCCTCCCTATCTCACTGCCACACTGCTGTGATCTCTTCAACCCTTCAACTCTTCGGTCACACCATGAAACAAACCTGCTACTACAGTCACATGGCCATACTGAGCTCCTGTCTTCACCACCACCTCATCCCTCAAGGCCTACGGATACATTGCTGGGTGGCACGGTGGCTCACAGCGCCAGGGACCCAGGTTCGATTCCACCCTCGGGCAACTGTCTGTGTGGAGTTTTTACATTCTTCCCGTGTCCGTGTGCGTTTGCTCCAGTTTCCTCCCACACTCCAAAGATGTGCAGGTTAGGGTGGATTGGCCATGTTAAATGTTCAGGAATGTGTAGCATAGGTGGGTTATAGGAGGATAGGGTCAAGGTCAGGGTGGTATGCTCCAAGGGTCAGTGTGGACTTGTTGCACCAAAGGGCCTGTTTCCATACTGTAGGGATTTTAAACCCTCCAAATTTGGACCCACCTTCAATGCCTCCCTTTCTCTGGATTTTCTACTCAACCCTATCTGCAATGCACTGGTAACTCCATTCCCTCTCCTCATCCCTCCCCCTCAAAGCATCCCTTTCCCAAACTTACGGAGGACCTCTACTCTTCTATAATCAATGCAGAATTCAGTCCTGACGAAGGGTAATCCCTGAAACGTTGACATCTCCTTTCCACCAGATGTTGTGTGGCTTGTTGTGTTCTACCAGCCTCCTCTCTGTCTACCATAGATATTTCTGGACTTGGGAATTCCGCAGTTATTTTTCTGTTTAATTACTCCACTGCATTCTTTATTTCACCTTTCCTGCCAAAGTGAATACATTTACATTTTCCCACATTATATATCTCCATCTGAAGCCACCTTGTGTCCTCTACACAACTTCCTTTTGAACCTGAGATAACAAAGTGTAGAGCTGGATGAACACAGCAGGCCAGGCAGCATCAGAGGAACAGGAAAGCTGACATTTCAGGTCTGGAACCTTCTTCAGAAAATGCCTTTCAAACCTACCCTTTTCGTCATGTGTAAGTTCAGCTCTCGCATCTTCCTTCACCCATCTAACTAACTGATGTCAGTAGTTAGGAGGTGGATGATAATGTGAGGTTATGCACTTCGGCAAGGAAGAATAGAGGAGCTGAATATTACTTAAATGGAGAAAGACTGCAGAACGTCGCAAAACGGAAGAATTTGGAGGTCCTCTTCCATGAATCATGATAATCTAGCACTCAACTTGAACAGGGTAAATGGCAAATGGATTGTTGACCTTTATTTCGAAGGGAGCGGAGTAACAAAATAAGGAGGGTTTTGCTAGAACCGTACAAGATACAAGTTAAACCCCAGCTGGAATACAGTGAATGGTTTTGGACCCCTTATCTCAGGAAAGATATCAAACATAGAACTGTACAGCACAGGAAAAGGCCCTTTGGCCCACGATATTGTACCAGAAGTGACACCAAGTTAAACTAATCCCTTCTGCCTAGCCTTTGTCCATGTCCCTCCATCCCTTGCATATTCATCTGCCGATCTAAACGTCCCTTAAATTCCCCTATCATATCTGCCTCCACCACCATCCCTGGCAGAGCATTCCAGACCTCCACTGCTCTCTGTTGTCCCTCACATCTCCTTTGAACTTGCCCCTCTCACCTTAAATGCATGCCTCCAAGTGTTAAACATTCCAACTCTGGGAAAAAATGCTTCTGACCGTCAACTTTATCTACGCATCTCTTAATTTTATAGACTTCTATCAAGTCTCCCCTCAGCCTCCTGCACTCAAGAGAAAACAAGCTGAGTTTTTCTAGTCGCTCCCTGTAGTTCATCCCCTCTAATCCAGGCAGCATCCTGGTAAACCTCTTCTGCACCCTCTCCAAAGCCTCCTCATCCTTTCTGTAGTGTGGCTGACTAGAACTGAACACAATACTCTAAGTGTGGCCTAACCAAAGTCTTCTACAGCTGTGACATGACATCCTGACTCTTGTACTCAATTCCCTGACCAATAAAGGCAGGCATGTTGTTTGTCTTCTTTACCACCCTATTTACTTGTGTAGCCACTTTCAAGAAGCTATGGACTTGAACCCCAAAACAGTTCCGAACGTCAATGCTGTTCCGAGTCCAATCATTAACTGTATACTTTTCCTTAACATTAGATCCGATAGTATTGGAGACAGCCCAGAGAAGGTTCACATGTTTGTCACCAGGTATGGAGGAACTGCCTTGTGAGGAGAGGTTGAGTAGACTGTATTGTTTGGAAGGACGGGCAACCTTACTGCACCATGCGAAACTCTTAGGGGACTTGGCAGAGGGGACACTGCTGTTTTCCATTTATGGAGAGTCCTGGGCTAGAGGGAATCTCAGAATAAGACAGAATAAGACCTTTTAAGACAGAGATGAAGAGGAATTTCTTCTCTATGAAGGTATCTCTCACGGTGTGTGCATCAAGGGTTATAGGGAAAAGGGTATGAAGGCTATGATGAGGTAGCATAAAAAAGAAGTTGAGGTTTGGGGCAGATCAGCCATGACCTCATTGAAAGGTTGAGCAGACTTAATGGGCTGAATGGCCTTCACCATCTCCTATTTAGTACGTTCAAAACCTTATCACATCCTGCCAGTCAGAAAAAGACTCATTTAGGCAAACTCTCTGTTTTCTACTGGCCAACCGAGCATCTATCCATGCCAATATGAACGCCTATTTTTTACAATCATATTTTGTGTTGCAGCATGTCAGATGCCTTCTAGAAATTCAAATACACTACATCTGCATGTTCCATTTTATTCACAGCACATGGTACTTCTTTATAGATCCCAATTAAACAGATTAAAAATAATTTCTCATTCGCAAAACCATTCTGAATCATTCCCATTACCTCAAGTCTTCTTTTCTAAGTGCCCAGTTGATGTTGGGACAATCGCTGAGTCTAGTTTTCGATGGACAGCATTGATGCCAAAGATTTTTATAGGATATGAGAGAATACAAAGTGTCCGAAGTTAACTCACAGCTTAACCCCTTTATAAATGAATGGCTAAATAGACTGAGAGATCCTTTGATATGTATAGAACAGAAGGAGCTTTAAGTAGATTGATGGATAGATGGATGACTGGATGTATGAATAGATAGAGAGACAGATGGATGGATAGATGGATGAATGGCTAGATGGATAAATAGTTGGATGGATAGATGGGTGGATGGATGGTTGGATGGATAGATAGATGGCTGGATGAATGGATAGATAGATGGATGGATGGATAGTTGGATGGATGGATAGATGGCTGGATGATGGATGGGTGGATGGTTGGCTGGATGAATGGATAGTGGATGGTTTCATAGATGGACGGATGGATGGATAGATGAATGGGCAGATGGTTGGATGGATGGATAGATAGATGGATGGATAGATAGACAGATGGATGGGCAGATGGTTCGTTGATGGATGGATAGATAGATAGATGGGCAGATGGTTGGATGGATGGATGGAGAGGCAGATGGTTGGTGGATGGATGGATGGATGAATGGATGGTTAGATAGCTAGAAAAAGGAAGTGATGGAAGAGCATGTCATTTGATGGAATTATGGGAGAATGATTGAAGGGACTTTCTGGATTGAAATTGAGAAGGAATGTCGAATAAAGAACTGTTGGATGAACAGATGGTCGGTGTTGTTTGAGGAAGATGAACAATGATCACTTTTTTGAAAGAAAGTTGTTGTGCAGAATGATGTTTGAACAAAAGTATAGATGAATAGATCTGTGATTTGGTAAAAATGGTTTTAGGGACTGCAGTGCATTTAGATATCAGTGGACAGAATGGTTTATTTTCAGCAGGAAACTGAATAAATAGCTCACTTTGTGAAAGTTAAATATGATGGAGGAAATGCTGAATGGAGATGTAGCTGAATTTATGGGTTTGAAACAACTCAGAGTGTGCTGGTGTGTGGAGGGATGGAAGTTGTTGCTAGAGAGAAGGGTTGCAACTTGAGATTGGGGGTTTTGTTGGCTTCAATGACTGGTTTGTGACATAGAGTGACAACACCAAATGTTGGTTCAATTCCTGTAATGGCTGAGGTCCATCCTTCTCAACCTGTGCCCTTGCCAGAGGTCATAGAGTCATAGAGCTGTACAGCACAGAAACAGGCCCTTCAGTTCAGCTTGTCCATGCCGACCAGATTTCCTAATTTAATCTAGTTGACATTTCAGGTCCGGTGACCCTTCCTCAGAACTGTTTTGAGGAAGGATCACCAGACCTGAAACATTAACTCTGATTTTTGTCTTCACAGATGCTGGCAGACCTGCTGAGCTTTTCCAGCAACATTTGTTTTTGTTCCGTCCAGCTTTGGACTCCCCTACCCTGGGGAAAAGACCTTGGCTATTCACCCTATCCATGCCCCTCATGATTTTATAAACCTCTATAAGGTCACCCCTCAGCCTCCACCACTCCAGAGGAAAGAAGACACAGCTAATTCAGACTCTCCATGTAGCTCAAACCCTCCAACCCTGGCAATATCTTCATAAATCTTTTCTAAACCACCTCAAGTTTCACCACATCCTTCCTATAGCAAGGAGACCAGAACTGAACACATTATTCCAAAAGACATCTAACCAATGTCCTGTACAGCTGCAACATGACCCTCCCTACTCTAATGCACTGACCAATAAAGGCAATCATGCCAAATGCCTTCTGCACTGTCCTATCTACCTGTGACTCTACTTTCCAGGAACTATGAACCTGCACCCCAAGATCTCTTTGTTCGGCAACACTGCCCAGGACCTTACCATTAAGTGTATAAGTCCTACCCTGATTTGCCTTTCCAAAATGCAGCACCCCACATTTACCTAAATTAAACTCCATCTGCCACTCCTAGACTCATTGGCCCATCTGAACAAGATCCCAGCATACACTGAGGAGGTAAACTTTTTCCCAGCCCACTATACCACCAATTTTGGTGTCATCTGCAAACTTACTAACCATTCCTCCTCTGTACACATCCAAATCATTGGGGAATGGCAATCCTAGAGTTAGACCAGCACCAGTTCTCTCTGCCTCATGATAGACCAGACCTACAGTCCTCTTGGACTAGAGTGACATCAATTAATTAGAGTGTAAAACTAATTGAGATGGGTTTGAGCTGAGCTAATGGTTGCATGCCTATACATCAACAAACTCCCCCTTTATACATAGTCAAAGAACACCTTTAAATTGATTGAATGTGGAATCCCATTCACAAGAGCATGCTGATTCTTCCTGATCAGACTGAGTTTACCAAAATGCTTAATGATCGATTTGAACAAATTCCTAATGACATGCGAGATAACAAGGCGTAGAGATGGATGAACACAGCAGGCCAAGCAACATCAGAGGAGCAAGAAGGCTGACATTTCGGGCCTAGACCCTTCTCAGAGCCTCCATCTCCCAGACACTACCCCAGCTCACACCAGCTGACTAGCCTCCAGTTTCCTGTCTCCTTCCATCCTCAGCAGAATTGTTATTATGGCCAGTTTCTAGACTTTTTGAACGTTGTATTTTGTGAGTTTTAGAACATTAACACCAACATATTTCGTGCCTCATGAACCAGCTCTTTTAACACCCTCCAATGATGTTGATCAAAGCTCAGCCTCTGAAACTCCTCCAGTTGGTTCAGTGCTGCTTGTCCATTTACAAAGCTTCTCCTGACTCTGGATATATAGCTATTCCTGAGAAGTTTTGAGTGTCTTCTTTAGTGAAGGGTCAGAAGCAGGACACCCAACTCTTTTCACAGAATCCCCACTGTGTGGAAGCAGGCCATTCGGCCCATCAGTCCACACCGAGCCTCTGAAGAGCAGCCCACCCAGATCCATCCCATCCCTTACACCCTGCATTCCCCATGGCTAGCCTGCATATCCCTGGACACTCTGGGCAATTTAACCTTTTTAGACTGTGGGAGGAAGCTGGAGCGCCCGGAGGAAACCCACACAGGCTCGGGGAGAATGTGCAAACTCCACACAGAACGTCACCCAAGGCTGGAATCGAGTGCAGGGTTCTTGGCATTGTGAGGCAGCTGTACTAATCACCGAACCATCGTGCCAACCTCTACCAGATTTCACTAGTTCCTTCAATCTATTTTAATATTTAATTTCACACTCTAGAATATTAAAAACTTATACTTCCCTTGATTAATCATTTTCTTCTTAAATGCATGTCAAAATTCTTGCTGAGATAACATGGTGTAGAGCTGGATGAACACAGCAGGCCAAGGAGCATCATAGGAGCAGGAAAGCTGACGTTTCGGGCCTAGACCCTTCT
>JAHRHZ010000150.1:2634108-2648324 GCA_024137785.1 Ginglymostoma cirratum | reverse complement strand
TGTGTTCATCCAGCTCTACACCTTGTTATCTCAGATTCTCCAACATCTGCAGTTCCTACTATCTCTGAATCAAAATTCTTGCTCTCTGTCTTTTCATTTTCCAGCTGGCGTCCTCTAAATTACTTCTTTCATCCCCTGCTCCCAATCAATCTTTCTATCAGTCCCTGCAGTTCCTAACGTTCCAATCAATAAACAGGCCTCCCAACTGATCTATGTGTTGGAATTATACAATATTCTTCTTCAGAATCAGGAGCTACAGTGATTGGGTGACCAAAGGTGAGAGTGTTGGAACGGGCAACAGTTGAGTTAGTAGAGAAATGAATGTATTGGAGTCTCAATCAATGGGAAATTATGGAATGGAGGATGAGCTGTATGAATGGGTAAGTGAGAGGATGAGATGGTGGTTAGAACCGTGGGATGGATAGATAGTTACAATGGCAGAAAAAAGGGTGGAACTTTGAAGGGGCAGTTAGCTCGCAGAATTGTGATTTAACTAAGTTAAAGGAGTGCTGATTTTCTGAAGCTGAAATGATTCAGATTTGTGCCAGTGTGTTGCAGGACAGAATAAGACAAAGGAATATTTATTTTCCCAACAGTGAGTGGGAAGGATATTCAATGAGGCTACTGGAAACAGAGATGATAAAGAAATTTGAGAGAAAGCTGGACAGAAACTTGACAGGAAGAAACTTCCCAGTGTGATGGGAAAAGAGTGGGAAATGGTGACTGACCTTTTCTTTTGTTCAGTGTGGCAGCAGGCCATTTGGCCTATCAAGGCTTCATCACCTCTCCAAAGAGTGTCCCATCCAGGTCCACCCCCTTACCTTATCATCCTATCCCTCTAAACCAGCATTTCCCACGGCTCACCCACTCTAACCTGCACATCCCTGGACACTACGGGACAATTTAGCACGGCCAATCCACCCTAACCTGCACATCCCTGGGCACCATGGGACAATTTAGCACAGCCAATCCACCCTGACCTGCACATCCCTGGGCACCATGGGACAATTTAGCATGGCCAACCCACCCTAACCTGCACATCCCTGGGCACCATGGGACAATTTAGCATGGCCAATCCACCCTAACCTGCACATCCCTGGGCACCATGGGACAATTTAGCATGGCCAATCCACCCTAACCTGCACATCCCTGGGCACTATGGGACAATTTAGCACGGCCAATCCACCCTAACCTGCACATCCCTGGGCACTATGGGACAATGTGGCACGGCCAATCCGCCCCAACCTGCACATCGCTGGGCACTATGGGACAATTTAGCACGGCCAATCCACCCTAGCCTGCACATCCCTGGGCACTACGAGACAATCTAGCACGGCCAATCCACCCTAACCCGCACATCCCTGGGCACTATGGGACAATTTAGCACGGCCACTCCGCCCTAACCTGCACATCCCTGGGCACTATGGGACAATTTAGCACGGCCAATCCACCCTAGCCTGCGCATCCCTGGGCACTACGAGACAATCTAGCACGGCCAATCCACCCTAACCTGCACATCGCTGGGCACCATGGGACAATTTAGCACGGCCAATCCACCCTAAGCCGCACATCCCTGGGCACTATGGGACAATTTAGCACGGCCAATCCACCCTAACCTGCACATTCCTGGGCACTATGGGACAATTTAGCACGGCCAATCCACCCTAACCTGCACATGTTCTGACTGTGCGAGGAAACCGGAGCACCTGGAGGAAACCCACGCAGAGAAGATGCAAACTCAACACAAACAGTTGCTCAGTCCTGTAGAAGATTCTGACGATGGGTCACTCGACCTGAAGCATTAACTCTGCCTTCTCTCCACGGAGGCTGCCAGACCTGCTGAGTCTTTTGAGCAATTTGCTATTTTTTTTCTGATTTCCAGCATCTGCATGAAATAATTCCACAGAGTCCAGTAGCCCATTACCAAGTCATCGGTGCATATTAGTTCACACTGATCCAGCTCCCTCAGAGCCAGCTCTCAGAGTGAACAGAATCCTCTGACCCTCCTGTTTATATCCGTCAGCCAGGGCTCCCTGATCAGGCCAGGTAAACAGCCCCAGTCAGGGAACTCATATTCTATGAGGTCCACCTGCCTGACCTTTTTGCAATCATTACACTGCAGGTCTTTGGTTTTCTTTTGTTTAGCCTAGAGGTGCAGTCTGGGCCAATCCTTTGGGTGGCACGGTGGCTCAGTGCTGCCTCCCAGCGCCAGGGACCTGAGTTCGATCCCACCCTCGGGCGACCGTCTGTGTGGGGTTTGCGCATTCTCCCTGTGTCTGGGTCCTCTGGTTTCCTCTAAAAGATGTGCGGGTTATCCTTGGTAAATGTGGAGTTACAGAGATAAGGTAGGGGGCTGGGGCTGGTGGGATGAGGTTGATGCTGACTTGATGGGTTGAATGGCCTTTTCTTGAACTGTAGGCTTTCGGTGAGCTGGGTGCATGCTGTTGAGCATACAAAGAGCAAAGAACAAAGAAAATTACAGCACAAGAACAGGCCTTTCGGCCCGTCAAGCCAGCGCCGATCCAGATCGTCTATCTAAACCTGTTGCCTATTTTCCAAGGATCTGTATCCCTCTGCTCCCTGCCCATTCATGTATCTGTCTAGATACATCTTAAATGATGCTATCACCTCTACCACCTCCGCTGGCAATGCATTCCAGGCACCCACCACTCTCTGCGTAAAGAACTTTCCACACGTATCTCCCTTACACTTTTCCCCTCGCACCGTGAAATCATGAATATGGTGGCCTCATTGAAGCAACGCAATGATTTTTCCTGTTGCCAAAGTTAGGGAATGTGTGGACGTTTCAATAGAGGCCTGTGTAAATATGGGTAAGGCCCGAGAGTTCCATCAAAGAGTGGAATTTAAAGTTAATGATGACCATTGTTGTAAGCGCCCATCTAGATGATTAATCTCCTTTGGGGAAGGAAACTACCACCCGTAACTAGCCTACATGTGACTCCAGACCCACAGGGATGCATCTGACTCTTCGCTGCCTTCTGTGCAATTAGTGATGGACAATAAATGTTGGCCTGACCAGTATCACGCAAATCCCATGGACAATTGAGTTTTTAAGTTGTGTGCGTTAATTGGGAGATTGGGTAAGACGTCTGTCTCCCTATTGGAGTTCAATACCCCAGACTTGACGGCCAATAAAGGTGAGCTCATGGCATGGTCAACCTTGCTGGGCACCAATTATAAACATCTCTGGCACACGTCAGTGGCTGGGGCTAAGAGTTTCCTGGATTCCTTATAGAGTCAATGCGTCATACAGCATGGAAAGAGACCCTTCAGTCCGACCAGTCTATGCTGACCACAATCCAAAACTAAACTAGTCCCGCCTGCCTGCTCCTGGCCCACATCCCTCCAAACATTTCTTACACAGGTACTTATCCAAATGTCTTTCACACGTTGTGACTGTGCCCACCACTTCCTCTGGAAATTCATTCCACGCACGAACGACACTCTGTGTAAAAAAATTTGCCCCTCGTGTCTTTTTTAAATCTTTCTCCTCTCACCTTAAAAATACACCCCCTAGTCTTGAATGCTCCCACCCTAAGGAAAAGACACCCTCCATTCGCCTTATCTGTGCCCCTCATGGTTTTATAAACCACAAGGTCAGCCCCCAACCTCCTACATTCCAGTGTAAAAAGGCCCAGCCAATCCAGTCTCTCCTCATAACTCAAACCCTCCATTCCCAGGAAGATCCTGGTCCTACGCCATTATGACCCAGCTCCTGGCCAACCATCTACCTCACTCTCATCCCTTCATTTGATCCCTGACTCCCTCATTACCTTTAATATTGAGAAACCTCTCTGCCTCTCTCTTGAACTGACTCATTGCTTTGGTCAGCTCATTGAGTGTAGGAGTTGAGCCATCGCGTTACAGCTGTACAAGGCATTGGTGAGGCCCCATTTGGAATACAATGCACAATTCTGTTCACTCTGCTACAGGAAGAATGTTATTAAACTGGGAAGGATGCAAAAAAAGATTTTCCCGAGACTGGAGGTTTTGAGTTATAAGGAGAGGCTGGGGCTATTTTCCCTGGAGCATTGGAGGCTGAGGGGTGACCTTATAGAAGTTTATAAAATCATGAGGGGCATGCATAGAGTGAATAGCCTAGGTCTTTTCCCCCAGGGTAGAGGAGTCCAAAACTAGAGGGGCATAGGTTTAAGGTGAGAGGGAAAAGTTTTAAAAGGGACCTGAGGGACAACATTTTCACACAGAGGGTGGTGCGTGTATGGAATGAGCTGCCAGACAAACTGGTGGAGGCTGGTACAATTACAACATTTAAAAGGCGTCTGGACGGGTACATGAATAGGAAGCGTTTTGAGGAATATGGGCCAAATGCTGGCAAATGGGATTAGATTAATTTAAGATATCTAGTCAAACAGTTTGGATAGAAGGATCTGTTTCCATGCTGTACAGCTCTATGGCTCTGTAAATATTTTCTGTGCCCTCCCCAGCTTGACAACCTTCTTCCTACAGACCAGAACTGGAGACAGCTTTCCAGAAGAGGCTTCTACAAGGTCCAGTAGAACCTCAACATGACGTCCCACTCATAGTCCTAGGTAAACATGTATGTTACTACAGCCACACAAATTCCCTTGGGTGGGAGAATGGAGCCGTTGGGAAAGTGGGCAGGATGCCCACTGTTGCACCATATCGGTACCAATACAATGGGTGTTGAGAACCGGGGGTCCCTTTTAAATTGCGATTAATGAGCCTTTCACATTTGAGTATTTCCTGTGCACCATCAGAACTCATTTTTCATTCTTAAGGAACTTCTGCAAATGCGAACGAATCTCGAGATGAAAGCAGACAGGAAGTCTCGGGGATCATCGAGTTTGGGAATCACATCGAATATCTGTCAGATGCCCGACCCCATTGCTTAGGTAGCGTCCCAGGAATAAGAAGGCTTCTGGCCTTAAAAGGGATGAAAACTAACCGAGAAATGGAGTTAGGCAATGAGACAACAGTTACACCACTCATGAGCAGCTGTCCCGCGGCCAGCACCCAAGTGGGGTTCAATTGCAGGGTGGCACAATGGCTCAGTGGTTAGCACTGCTGCCTCACAGCGCCAGGGATCCCGGGTTTGATTCCACCCTCGGGCGATTGTCTGTGTGGAGTTTTCACATTCTCCCCATGTCTGCGTGGGTTTCCTCCGGGTGCTCCAGTTTCCTCCCACAGTCCGAAGATGTGCAAGTTAGGGTGAATTGGCCGTGCTGTAGTGCCCAGCAATGTTTGGGTTAGACATAGGGAAATGTCGGGGAGTGGGTTTGAGTGGGATGCTCTTTGGAGGGGCAGTGCAGACTTGTTGGGGCCGAATGGCCTGTTTCCTCACTGTAGGGATCCTACGGATAGGCGAATGATGTGGCATTGAAGGTCACCTGCCCAAGATGTAGGACACTAACAGCGACGGGAGGGGGAGGAAAGAACAAGGAGACGAGACGTCAGGCTTAAATTTAGACTCTATTGTCATGTGTAAGCAAGAACAGGAGTACAGTGAAAAATTTTCAACTTCACTGCACAGGGCACCATCTTAAGTACAAGTACCTAGGCACGAGGTGGAAAGAAATAAGGAATAAAGTTAAAAGTTAAACATTACGGTCCTCCTTGAAATTTGTCGAAAAATAAAGAAATAAGACTAAAAGCTACCTGAAGTACTTAGCCAGGCTGAGACCACACTTCCTACAAGGCCTCAATCTCCTCTGCTTTGTCATGCTCTCCCTGCGCTGGCTCGCTATCCCCTGCTCTTGGGTGGAGGCGGTGGGGGGGAATCCCTCCACCACTGCGTTGGGCTCCCGGGATCTCAGACCACCCAAAGCTCCCAATCTGGACACCCATCCGTGCCAATCCTAGGCCTCGCCTCCGGCCTAAGTGTCGGGCCTTGAGAGCCTCACCGGGAGTCCGGGGTCAGACCCCCAAACCTCTGTCTTGCTCTGGACGTCTTGTCGTCTGCCAACCAGAACGAGCCTGAGAAAGGGAAGACGAAGTCAAGAAGGAGTGGATGGGCCTTTGGGGGAAGACCAAGAATTCTCCCACATTGACCCAAGGGTAGAGCGAAATCTGTTGGTACGAGGGCTTCTGGCCTTGAGGTGATTCCTCCAAGTCCCATCCCAATATGGCTAAACTGTTAAGGAAGACTACAAAGTTTGCAATTTCAGCTTTACTTCCTTATTTTCTACTTAAAACTAAGAAGGTCTGCTAATGTGTAACTTTTAACCTAAAGTTTTGGCAAAGATCCGTAGCTCAGGTTGTGGAATGAGGCTGCTGACTTGCTCTCCGAGCCGGCTTGTTCTCGTTTAGTCATTTCGTCACCATGTTACGTGAAATCATCAGGGGAGCCTCCTTTACATCGGTACATTCAGACAACGAAGGCCATCTGTTTAAATGGGACAAGGTAACCATAGTAGCCCAAGCCAAACATAGATACGCACGGGAATTCCTCGAGACGTGGTTCTCCACCCATAACACAATCAACATATAGAATTGGACCCCATATACAAACCCACACAGATCAAAACCAGAAATGACCCAACTCACCATAACGCACCAGACGGTATAAATTCCAAGTTGAGTAGAATAACATCGCTTCATCGGAGGCCCCAATGATGATGTTACCCAGCATGGACATGAAACGTCTGAACGAGAACAAGCCAGCTCGGAGAACAAGTCAATAACCTCAACTTTTAACCTAATTTCGTATGTTTCAACCTTGACTATAATTACTGTGACGCTCAGCTTTCAGTTTCACTCTTTCTTTCTACCTTGCTCTTAAGACTCTGTACATATGGACGTGTACCTAAGGTGGCGCCTTGTGTGGTGGCATTATACACTTTTCTCTGTATTTCTCTACTCGAGCACGCGAGACTAGAAAATCAAAGTCAGATCAAATTCATCATCGCCCACCCATACTGGGAAACTGATCACAAGCCTCCTAAAATCAACATGGGGTTTGACTACAGTTCCATCTGGAATCGATTCAAGATCTGGCTTTTGCTATGCTAGAGATGAACAGTAGGCCAGGCCTGTCAATTGCCAGAGGCCTTGAAGAAATGTCGACATGAATATAAGATGAATAGGGGTCTTGTAAAGGTGGACAGTGTCTGGGTCATTATAGCTGGTTCATTCGAAAGTTGGATGCGACCTGGACTTTAATACTGCACAGTTTACAAACAAGACAATTAGGGTTTTGCTAGGATCAGAGAGATAGAGATTTCATCAGAGATAGTAAGACCTGCCGATGCTGGAGTCAGAGATAACACAGTGTGGAGCTGGAGGAACACAGTAGGCCAGGCAACATCAGAGGAGCAGGAAAGTTGACGTTTTGGGTCGGGACCCTTCTTCAGCTTTGTTCACTTTTTTTTTAAACTCGTTCGTGGGATACGGACATCACAGGCTAAGATGCCATTTATTGCCCACATTGAAGAGGGCAGTTAAGAGCCAACCACATTCTGGTCACCACGTGAAATACTGGTCAAAGGTGATTGGCACGACAAAGTTGGTCCTTGCAGCTCTGGGCATTGACATATCACTGATGGCTAAGTTAGCAGGCAATGATTCGAAAAGAGGAGCTTGCTGACCCAGAGCAGCCTACAAGTTGCGACATCCCCTACAGGCAGAGACAATCAGTTCATCATCTGTGTTGGAATGCAATGATGGGTTTTGTGGTGATCGAGAGGGCATTTAGCTCCAGAGACGTAGCTGCGGACAAGTAAAGTGTGTGGCCTGATGGCTAAGCAGTGGAATTGAATATCAGAACAAGGCTGCGTGTGCCAGGGATGGTCAGCCACCATGATATGATTTAAAACTACTGCGTCACTACCTTACCAAGGAAGGGCACAACTGGAGGGCCAACCCCTCGTCTGTACCAACAGCACTGAGGTGAAAATGGGCTGGAGTTTCAAGTTCTGCAGTAAAGGTCGACAATCTGTCCTGGTCCACCCACATCGACGCTACAGTCAAGAAATTACACCAACGCCTCTACTTCTTCGGAAGGCTAAGGAAATTCGGCATGGCCACAATGACCCTTGCCAATTTTGAGAGGTGCACCATAGAAAGCGTCCCATCCATACTCAACGCAGCTTGGTCCGGCAACTGTTCTTCCTGAGACAGCGCGAAATTACAGAGATACGTGAACGCAGCCCAGTCCATCGCACAAAACAGCTTTCCATCCAGTGACTCCATCTGCACTTCCCACTGCTTTGGGAAAGCAGCCAAAATCATTAAAGGCCCCTCCCACCCCAGTTATATGCTCTTCCACTCTCTTCCATCAGGCAGAAGATGGAAAAGTTTGAAAGCACGTACCAACAGGTTTAAGAACAGCTTCTTCCCTGCTGTTACCAGACTTACTAATGGACCCCTCATATTGTTGATCTTTCTCTGCCCTTTCTCTCTCACCGTGACACTATATTCTGTGTTCTGTTCTATTACCATCATGTGCTTACGTAAGGTACAATTTGTCCAGTTAGCAAACAAAACAATGTTTTCCACTGTATCGTGGTACATGTGACTATAATAAAATTTTTAAAAATTGCATGGCCTTCGAAGGATGGCACAAAAGCCAGAGATACTGGCATTTCAGCGGGTAGCCGGTGAGTAGCAAGATGTTATGGGAGCAGTGGGTGGCAGATGGGGGCAGGAATAAGGGGTCAGGTTGATCATGCAGGGGCAGGTTTAGTAACAAAATTATCCAGGCCCTCATAGAGACAAAACTGACTCCAAGTCAGAGAGAGGTAAGAATCAGCTCTCTGTATTGCTGAGGTAGGTGTGTGTGTGTGTGTGTGTGTGTGTGTGTGTGTGTATGTGTGTGTGTGTGACTGTGTGTGCATTGGCATTAAGATCCATACGGTGTGGCTGTTTCTCACTGCGTAGTTTACAGAATATCGATGGATATAGTCTGGGTAATTACTATAGACATGGGCAGTAAATGGCATGTATCTTTTGACTGCCCGCTCATCGTCATTTGCAAATTGATAAGCTGTGCTGGCTAATAAAGGCATGAGTTATCAATGTAAAGGAGGCGTGCTTGTGGTAGTGTCCCTGCATCTGAGCCATGAGGCTTGGGTTCAAGTCCCACCTGCTCCAGAAGTACATCAAAACCCCTCTAAACATGTTTTTAGAAAACTGCAGAAGGAGGGGATTTCGGGTTTAACAGTCAATGTGCTCAGTTTAGTCTCTTTTTCTGAGGAAGGATGCTCTTGTTCTCGAGGGAGTACAGTGAAGGTTTGCCAGACTGATTCCAGGGATGGCGCGACTGACATAGCAGGAGAGATTGACTAGATGATGACACAACGGGATAGGGTTTGTGGGTTTTGTTCAAGTGTGGTAGTGTTGAGATAGAAACAGATCTGGCTAATAAGTGGGAGTAATTCCTCGCTAAACACTGTCTTGGTTGATTTGATTTGATCTATTGTCGCCATGTGTACCTGCGTACAGTGAAAAGCTTTGTTTTGCAAGCAGTATAGGCAGATCATAGCAAACAAGGACATACAGGGTGTTTAGACAGAGCGAGGTGTACAGGTTACGGTGCACAGGAGTTGCACAGAAGCGAGGTCAACATTAGATTTAAAGTTAGAGAGGCCCATTCGGCAGTCTAATAACGCCAGGGAAAAGCTGTTCTTGAAGCTGTGTGTTCAAGCTCCTGTATCTTCTGCCTGATGGAAGAGGCTTCAGGAGGCCATTACTGAGGTAGGAGGGGAATTTGATGATGTTAGGAGAAATGTGAGGTTATTCACTTTGGAAGCAAAAACGAGAAGGCAGATTACTACCTGAATGGCTGTAAACTGGGAGAGGGGAGGGTGCGGCGGGACCTGAGTGTCCTTGTGCACCAGTCTCTGAAGGTAAGCATGCAGGAGCAGCAGGCGGTAAAGAAGGCAAATGGTATGTTGGCCTTCATTGTGAAAGGTTTCGAATGCAGGAGCAGGGATGTATTGTTGCAGTTATACAGGGCCTTGGTGAGGCCACACCTGGAATATTGTGTGCAGTTTTGGTCTCCTTTCCTGAGGAAGAATGGCCTTGCTCTGGAGAGATTGCAGCAAAAGTTTACCAGGCTGATTCAGGGATGGTGCGAAAGACATTTGAGGAGAGATTGACCAGGTTAGGCTCGTTTTCGCTGAGTTCAGACGAATGAGAGGGGGATCTCACAGAGATCCATAAAATTCGAAACAAGACTGGACAGGTTAGATGCAGGGACGATGTTCCCAGTGGTGGGAGTGTCCAGAACCAGGGGTCGGGATTTGGTATAGATGATTTAGGGTGAAGATGAGGAGACAATTCGTCACCCAAAGAGTGGAATTCATTACCACAGGAAGTAGTTGATGGCAACACGGTGAATGTATTCAAGAGATAGTAGAAACTGCAGATGCTGGAGAATCTGAGATAATAAGGTGTAGAGCTGGATGAACACAGCAGGCCAAGCAGCATCATAGGAGCAGGAAAGCTTGACGTTTCGGGCCTACCTACACTCACCTTTACTGGCTCCATCCCAGCCTCCTTGACCTGTCTGTCTTGTCTCCCACCTATCTGCTCCTCTATCCACCTTCCATCATTGCCTCTCCCCTCTCTCTCTATTTATTTCAGAGCCCCCGTCCCCTCCCCCATTTCTGAAGAAAGGTCCTGCCCTGAAACATCAGCTTTCCTGCTCCTTTGGTGCTGCCTGGCCTGCTGTGTTCCTCCAGCTCCACACTGTGTTATCTCTGACTCCAGCATCGGTAGTTCCAACCATCTCTGACATGTATGTATGGTTATGTTCAGAATATGAACAAAGGGTAGTGCAGAATTATAAATGGTATGGGGCTTTATAGTGTGTGTAGGAGAGTGTGTTTCCACTGTGGGTAATGAGTTGATGGATAGAGTTTCGTACTAACAAGGCTTTAAGGATTATTTTTCTCCCTTCTTTTGTAGGACATGGATGTTTTGGCAAGGCCAACGTTAACGATTGTTCCCTAACTGCCCTGGAGAAGGTGCTGGTGAGCTGCACTTTTGTAATGGGTGGCACAGTGGCTCAGTGGTTAGCACACTGCTGCCTCACAGCTTGGGTTCGATTCCACCCTCGGGGGACTGTCTGTGTCAAGTTTGCATATTCTCCCTGGGTCTGTGTGGGTTTCCTCCCACACTCTAAAGGTGGGCAAGTTAGGTGGATTAGCTGTGCTTAATTGTCCAATGTGTCCAGGGATGTGAAGGCTAGCCAGGTTATCCGCGGGGCATTTTAGGGATGGGGTTGGATCTGAATGGGATGCTCTTTAGAGGGTCAGCGTGGGCTGAATGGCCTGCTTCCACACTGTAAGCATCCTAAGCGCTGCCGTACATTTGGCCTAGGTGCACACCCACAGTAGAGTTGGGAATGGGGTTATACGGTTTGTCCCAATGACACTGTAGGAACTGCAACGTATTCCCAAGTTGGGATGCTGAGTGGCTTGGGGGAGAGCTTGCAGGGGCTAGTATTCCCATGTACCTGCTGCCCTTGTCTTTCCAGATGGAAGTATCCCTGTCGGTGACATAGACGCCTGTCACTGTGATGCTAAATCAAGTAGGCTGCTTTGTCCTCGAGTTGGGTAGAGATCGACGTGAGTTGGGCCTGAATGATTTATGGAAAATAAGGTCTGAGTTTTAACAATGAGTTTGCACAACAAGGCCTGGGTATGAACAGACACACACAAGTGAATGGATGGGTAAGGAGTAGGTATTAATGAGGCGATGGGAGAGCGACTAGTGTTAGAACTGAATAAATCTGGCTATTAAAAAGAAGGGGTTAAAATTGTATCAGAGATAAGAGGTACTGCAGATGCCGGAGAATCTGAGATAACAAGGTGTGGGGCTGGATGAACACAGCAGGCCAAGCAGCATCATAGGAGCAGGAAAGCTTGACGTTTCGGGCCTAGACCCTTCATCCAGCTCCACACCTTGTTATTAAAAAGAAGGGGATGTTAGTGCTGGATGGAGTCTATATTTTTGTAGCAGGTGCCTTAAATGTGGAGTCCATGAAATAACAGGACATGGTGTACTAATCTGCGTGTTTGACAGGAATATGGGATAAGGTCTGCGCATTAGCAGGTTCTAACAGGATGTATATAATCTGGGTCTTAACAGGGGTGGGGCAGACATCATATCATCTGCAGGCTAACAGTGGGTATTGTTAGAATCAGAGAATTCCAACAGTGTGGAAGCAGGCCATTTGGCCCATCAAGGCCACACTGAACCTTCAAAGAGAATGCCACCCAGACCAGTCCCCTATTGCTGTAACCCGGCTCCCCATCCCCCATCACTATTGTCCACCAGAGTCGAATCTCTCTGGTCTCACCATACACCTCACTGTCGCCCGTCTGAGTCCCCCTCTGGGTCCACCGTCTCCACCACCACCATCTGGAAGAGCCCCCTCACTTCCAGACCAACCATTCCCATCTCTATCGTCTGAGAGAGCGCCCCCCCACCCCCGCTCCCCCCACTCCGGACTAACCACCCATTGCCATCGTCTGTCAGAGCCCACTCCCCTCCAGGCTAACCATTCCCATCGCCATCTGTCAGTGACCCCCGGCTCTAGGCTAACCAATCCCAACGCTTCTGTCTGTCAGAGACACAACCCCACTTTCCAAACTAACCATCCCCATCACCATCGTCTGTCAGAGACACCCCTCCGGGCCCACAAAACCCATTGCCATCGTCTGCAGGGTCCATCCTTTGCCTTCACCATTCCCTTCACTGTCGTCCGTCAGAGCCCCCTATGGACCCACCATCCCCATCGCCAACGTCTGTCAGAGCCACCTCCTCTCCAGGCCCACTGTACCCATTGCTATCGTCTGTCAGAGACCCCTCTCCACTGGACCAACCATCCCTATCGCCATTATCTGTCAGAGCCCCCTCCCCTCCAGACTCAACGTCCCCATCGCCATCGTCTGTCATAGGCCATTCCCCTCCAGACCCACCATCCCCATTTCCATCCCCTGTCAGAGACCCCCCTCTAGGCTAAACATCCCCATTGCCATGATCTGAAAGAGACCCCCACCCTCCAGGTGAACCATCTCAAATGCTATTCTCTCTGTCAAAGACCCCTATCCAGCACATAATCCCCATCGCCATTGTCTGTCAGAGACAACCCCCCTCCAGGCTAACCATCCCCATTGCTATTGTCTGTCATGGCCCACTCCCCACCTCGGGGCTAATCATCCCCATTCCCATCATCTGTCAGAGCCCGCCCACCCCCACCCCCCAGGCTAACCATCCCCATTGCCATCGTCTGCCAGAGCCCCCTCCTCTTCAGGCCCACCATCTCCATCGCCACCGTCTGTCAGACACCCCCCCACTCGGGCTAACCACCCCCAATACCATCATCTATCAGAGACCTCCCCTCCCGGCTAACCATCCACATTTCCATCATCTGCAGGGTCCCCTCCTCTGGTTTCACCATTCCCCTCACTGTCATCCATCGGAGTCATGCTCCGGACTCACCATCGCCATTGTCATCATCTGTCAGAGCCCACTCCCCTCCGGACTCACATCCTCATCGTCTGTCAGAGACCCCCTACTCCGGGCTAATCATCCCCATCGCCATTGTCCGTCAGAGCTCCCCCATCCGGGCTAAACATCCCCTTCGATATCGTCTGTCAGAACGCTCCCCCCACCCCCCAACAACCCCCAGCAAAATGGGCTAACGATCCCCATTGCCATCGTCTGTCAGAACCCACTCCCCACTGGACCTACTATCCCTGTCATCATCATCTATCAGAGACACCCACCCCTCCAGGCTTACCATCCCCACCACTATCACCTGTCAGAGCACCGCCCCCCCCCCAACCTCCTCGGGCTAACCATCCCCGTCGCCATTGTCCGTCGGAGCACTCCCCACTCCGGGCTAACCACCGCCATCGCCATTGCCTGTCAGAGCCCCTTCCCCTCCAGGATCACCATCCCCATCACAATCGTTTGTCAGAGCCCCCTCCACTCCAGTCCCACCATCCCGTCACCAACATCTGTCAGAGGCCCCCACCTCCGGGGTAAACATCCCCATTGCCATCATCTGTCATAGGCCCCCACTCTCCGGATTTACCATCTCCACCGCTACCGTCTGTCAGAGACCCCCCTCTGGGCCCACCATACCCATTGCCATCATCTGTCAGAGACACCCCCTCCAGGCATACAGTCTCCACCGCTATCGTCTGTCAGAGCTCCCCGTCCAGGCCCACCATCCCCATTGCTATCATCTGTCAGAGACCCCC
>JAHRHZ010000150.1:2620884-2633708 GCA_024137785.1 Ginglymostoma cirratum | reverse complement strand
TAGGCCCGAAACGTCAAGTTTTCCTGCTCCTATGATGCTGCTTGACCTGCTGTGTTCATCCAGCCCCATGCTTGTTATCTTAGAAAGGGCATCTGGGTGGCTTTGGGCCAGCATGGACAAGACGGGCCAAATGGGCCCCTTCTGGCCTCTATCACGCCGATGGTCTAAGGCAGTTCGGAGTCGACCATGTTGCTGTGGGTCTGGAGTCATGTGTAGGCTCAGAGTGGGTGACTGTTCTCCTCCCCTGAAGGACATTGTTGAACCAGATGGGTTTTTCCGACAATGAACAATGGCCGTCATGAAATGCCGAATCCCAGATTTGTATTGAGTTCAAATTCCGCCTTCTGCTGTGGTGGGTTTTGAACCTGGGGGTTCCCGAGAACGTTACCTTGATCTCTGCACTTGTAGTCCAGCGACAATACCGGGAGGACGTCAACTTTTTAGAAGTTGTGAGTTACCTACCTCATTCCAGACCCTTACCAACCTCTGAGGGTCAAAGGTTGATCCTCAAAACCCCTCTAAATCTCCTGCCATTCACTCCCTGCTGTGAATGACCCTTCAACTCAGGGAAGCAGCTGTTCACAATCCACTCTGCCCATGCCCCTCATCATCTTAGGTACCTCAATATTGTCTTCTCTTCGCTGAAGGAAACAGGCCGAGCTACCCAGGGTTCATAGCTACATTGGAGCTGGCATGGTAGGGTGTTGGGGTGGGGAGTGGGGTAAGGAGGGTGGTGCAGTGGGAGAACCCTGCAGGAGGTGGCCTTTCTTGCTAATTCCCCTGAGGGCCTCAGGCCTACCTTGTAGTTTGAGGAGATGTCTTCCGATGGAGCAGCTCACTCCCTTTTTGGGTTCCTGCTCACCCAATTGGCTCCTAGAAGACCCGAGAGAGAGAGGGAGAGAGAGGGGGAGGGGGGAGAGGGGGAGAGAGAGAGGGAGAGAGAGAGAGAGGGAGGGAAAGAGTTGGCTTCACTGTCAACATTGACAAGTGATGGGCAATGACTGACAGTGGAGTTGATATGGTTGATGGAAAAGGAGCCCGGGAATAAAGGACCTGTCGCATGAAGAGCGAGCCTCAGAATTAACTGTCCAGCCTCTAGGCCATCACTTCCCTCCCAACTGAGATGAGGAGGAATTTCTTCAGCCAGAGGGTGGGGTGAATCTGTTGGACTCATGTCCACTGTGGGGGCCAAGGCATGGAATGTGTGTAAGATAGGACTCTGAGTCTGTACTCAGTAGAGCTTAGAAGGATGGGGAGAGGGAAATCTGATTGAAACTTACAGAATACGGAGAGGCCGTGGATAGAGTGGACATGGAGAAGAAATTTCCACCAGTTGCAGAGACTAGGAGCCAAAGGCACAGCCTCAGCGTGAAGAGACGACCCTTTCGCACTGACCTTTTTTAATATTCATTCACAGGATAAGGGCATCATTGGCCAGGCCAGCATTTATTGCCCTTCTCTAATTGCCCCAGAAGGGTAACCACTTTGGTCTGGAGTCACATGTAAGCCAGACCGTATGAAGACGGCAGTTTCCTTCCCTGCAGGAACTTAGGGACCTAGATGGGTTTTTCTGACAATCAACCAATGGATTCCTAGTCATCGTTAGACTCTTAATTCCAGATTCTTTTAATTAGATTCACATTCCACCATCTGCCGTGGTGGGATTCGAACCCAAAACGTTACCCGAGCCTCAGAATCCAGCCACTAGGCCATCACTTCCCTCCCTATTGGAATGAGGAGGAATTTCTTCAGCCAGAGCAGGGTGAATCTGTGGGAACAAAAACAGAAGTTGCAGGAAAAGCTCAGCAGGTCTGGCAGCATCTGTGAAGAGAGAAAAACAGAGTTAATGTTTCGGGCCCAGTGACCCTTCCTCAGAACTGATGGGACTCGTCGCAGTGGGCTGTGGAGGCCAAGTCATTGATTGTGTTTCAGATAGAGATGGACAGTTTCCTGATTTGTTAGGAGATTGAGGGTTAAGGGAGGAAGGCAGGAGAGTAGGGTTGAAGAGCATATTGCCCTGGACGAATGGTAGAGCAAGTGTGATGGGCTGAATGGCCTAATTCTGCTCCAGTAGCTGTGATATGGTCTAATGAGAGCCACAGCGAGATGAAGAGTGCATAACGTTCAGTGGGAAAGACAGGGGGCGGAAGACAGCGGCATAGACCCTCTCCTTAGTGGGTGGCGGAGCAGGATGCTGGGCACTCCCTTCACCCATCCTGGGTCTCTTTGCCCCATCTTGGGCCAGAAGGGGAGAAGGGGAGGCACCGACTGGCCCACGCAGGTCTCAGAGCTGGTGCAGCTGGCCAGGAGGTGGGGTGGTGTCACCCAGGCCAAGCAGAAGGCACATAGTTGGCGGGTGAGGACAATGCCAAGAGCTGGTGAAGTTGGGCTTTGCAGGACGTATCGAGAAAGGCAGAGCTACCATCCTTGGCAAGCCACCTGGGTGGTCACAGAGAGAGAGAGAGAGACACCAATTGCCCAGCAGCGTTACTAGAGAGAAGAGAGTGGCACCTACCCTTGGCAGAACACAGTTGGTCATCAAACTCCTGGAGGCAGCACTGCCCATTCCTGTGGTCAACAGGAACAGCACTGACCAGGCAGGTTACCAGAGTCTGGTGGCACTGCCTCTTCTGCCAGCCTAGTTAGCTCCTAACCCATTCCGATGAAGGGTCACTAACCTCAAAACGTTGACCCTGTTTACTCTCAGCTGGCATGAGCAGACCTGCTGAATTTCTCCCTCCTGGAGAACCACTGTGCCATTTTCCCCTTCGGGTCATAGAGTCACACAGCACAGAAAAGGCTCTTCAGCCCATCAGGTCTGTCTGCAACAATTCCATTCCACCATTCTGAGGGCGAATAAGCTTTTTCCTCAAATTCTCTCTTAACCACTCGGCTAAAACGATGCCCCCTTGTTCTAGACCTTTCAACTGAAGAGAACAGCTTCTGTCTATCCACCCTGTCCATGCCCGTCATGACTTTATACACCCCTGCAGTGATTGGTTCAATGTCAGTCAAGTGGATCACCCTGATTAGGACTGTTAGTCTGGTCCAGTCACGGATTTAAAGCGTTTGAGAAGATTTGTAGCCCGGGTTGCAGTTGAGGTTGTCGACTTGCTCACTGAGCTGGGTGTGTTTGATTGCAGACATTTCGTCACCCTGCTAGGTAACACCGTCAGCGCGCCTCCGCTGAAGCATTGGTGTTCTGTCCCACTTGTTGCCTACATGGGGTGGTTGGCATTATTTCCGACTGTGTTTCTCAGTGGTTTGTATTTCAGGTCCAGTTCAATGCATTTGTTGACGGAGTTCCGGTTGGAATGCCAGGTCTCCAGGAATTCCCTGGTGTGTCTCTGATTGTCCCATAGTGCCCAAGGATGTGCAGGTTAGGGTGGATTGGCCGTGATAAATTGTCCCACAGTGCCCAGGGATGTGCAGGTTAGGGTGGATTGGCCGTGATAAATTGTCCCACAGTGTCCAGGGATGTGCAGGTTAGGGTGGATTGGCCGTGCTAAATTGTCCCGTAGTGCCCAGGGATGTGCAGGTTAGGGTGGGTTGGCCGTGCTAAATTGTCCCATCGTGTCCAGGGATGTGCAGGTTAGGGTGGGATTGGCCGTGCTAAATTGTCTCGTAGTGCCCAGGGTTGTGCAGGTTAGGGTGGGTTAGCCATGGGAAATGTAGGGTAATGGGTCCGGTTGGTTGCTCTTTGGAGGGGTGGTGTGTGCTTGATGGGCCGACTGGCCTGTTTCCACACTGTAGGGATTCTATGATTCTATAAAGGTAGGCAGCATACGAGATACTGTCCTGAAGAAAGGTGATATCCAAAACATTGTGTAGAGCTGGATGAATAGCTGTACACCTTGTTATCTCAGTTTCTTCAGTATCTGCAGCTCCTACTAGCTCTGAAATATCCAAAACATTCACTGCTCCTTTCCTCCAGATGCTGCCTGGCTTGCTGTGTTCTTCCAGCCTCCCGTTTGTCTCCCTTGGATTCTGGCATCTGCAGGGTATTTTTTGTCTCTAACCATATGAGATACTTGCTTTAATCAGTCATGGAATAGGTTGCAAGACCTGGGAGGTGATGTTGGAGCTGTACAGAGTTTTGGTGAGGCCTCAGCTGGAGCTCTGTGTACAGCTCTGGTCCCCACACTATGGGAAGGATGGGATTGCATTGGAAAGGGGGTCCAGAGGGAGATTCACCAGGAAGTTGCCATGGGACAGAGCATTTCGTCAGCGAAGAGAGGCTGGATAAGCTCGGGCTCTTTTCTTTGGAGCAGGGAGGGTTGAGGGTGTTCCTGTTTAGAGGCGTATAGGGTTACAAGGGGCATGTACAGAAAACAGCTGATTCCCCTAATTGAAGGGTCAATAACAAAGGGATTTAGAGGGGGAATCAGGAAATTGTGTGTTCATCCAGACACTGGCGGGGGTCTGGAAGGTGCTGCCTGGGAGAGGAGTTGAGTCAGAAAAGCTGACGGCCTTTAAAAAGTGCTTGAAGTGTCACAACACTTAAGACAATGGGCCTAGTGCGGGAAAGTGGGACAAGTATGGGACAAGTCTTTTTGGCATAACAGCACAGATGGGCCAAAGAGACTCTTCCACACTGTACAGTTCGATGATCCATGAGAAAATCCGGGCCAAACGAGGGCGGGAGGGAACGGTTCCAATTGTGAGAGGATCCAGAAGAATAAGACACTGATTGAACGGCACGGGCGAGAGACAGAGAGAGAGGAGGGCGAGGAGGGGGACACCTTTTCCATGTGGCGAGGACCATGGGGATGGGGTGCCCAAGAGTGCGAATGGAAGCCCATTCAATAGAGGCCTTCGAAAAGTGGGGAATTGGTATGTGCTGCCTTTCTGAATGACAACCTGCAGGGTCGGGAGGAGAAGCAGCAGGAAGTGAAACGCTGATTGGGATGCGGATAAGGTGGGTGGCCTGACTGGCCTCCAGCCACAACTGTAACAATTTGGCGGCTGTCTGACTCAAAGGTTTAGATCATAGAATCCCTACAGTACGGAAACAGGCCCTTCGGCCCAACAAGTCCACACCCACCCTCAGAGAATCCCATCGAGACCCATTCTTAATAAGGCACCTCATTCACACATCCCTGGGCACTACGGAACAATTTAGCACAGCCAACCCACCCTAACCTGCACGTCCCTGGGCACTATGGGACAATTTAGCACGGCCAACCCACCCTAACCCGCACATCCCTAGACACTACAGGACAATTTCCCACGGCCAATCCACCCTAACCTGCCCATCCCTGGGCATTATGGGACAATTTAGCACAGCCAATCCACCCTAACCCACACATCGCTGGACAGTACGGTACAATTTAGCATGGCTAATCCACCCGAACCTACGCATCCCTGGGCACTACCGGGCAACTTAACACGGCCAATCCACCCTAACCTGCACATCTCTGGACACTATGGGACAATTTAGCACAGCCAATCCATCCTAACCTGCACATCTTTGGAGTGTGGGAGGATACTGGAGCCCGGATAGGGTCTGAGTGTCAACTCCAGTGACAATAGACAATAGACAATAGACAATAGGTGCAGGAGTAGGCCATTCGGCCCTTCAAGCCAGCACCACCATTCATTATGATCATGGCTGATCATCCACAATCTGTCATGATTACTGAGGGGCAGAGTATACATTGGTCTCAATAACAGGAGGCCCACAAATGACGATGGAGAGTTTTTGGGTATGAGTAGACATGGATGGACAGCAACATTTATAATCTGGGTGCGAAGCTTGCAAGTGGAGCAGAGATGATTAGGTTATGTACAATGGAGCAGAGTGGAGATGGATAATATTTGTGTCCTAACGTGGGAATCGTGTAGAGATGGACATGCGCTGGGTTGTAATACTGGGAGTAGGCTCAGGATGGGGAGTGTCTGGGTTTCAGTAGTACAGCGGTGCTTAAATGGACAGAGATTGAGTGCTAACTGTTTCACTGGGTTAGGCTCTGGGCATTAAACTGGAGGAACAGCGACATATTTATAAAGAATAGTGAGGGAAATGTGCAAAGGCTTGTGTACCCCCTCTATCTGCTGCCCTTGTCCTTCTGGATGGCAGCGGCCATAGCTTTGGGAAGTTACAAGTCAGGCACAGCGCTGTGAGATTCCTGGCATTGAGAATTTTCCCACGCTGTGGAATTGGCCGCTCCTTGGCCTTTACCTGGTTAACTCTCTTTCCCAGGCTGATTCATTCTGCTTGAATGAACCGCGATGACGTTCACATCAGTGGGAACTGCAAGGGACCCATCTGGCAGGCGGAGAAACTTGTTGACGTGAGAGAGCGCGAGCCCGAGAGACAGGCAATGCCACTTGGGAAAGCATCACCTCATTCTCTGAACAACAAAGAAAGAAACAACTTTTCCAGAGAGAAAGGCCAAATGCGGTATTATACAGTAAAATAAGTACAGATTTTACTAGAAATCTCTATCAAAAAGAATATCTGGATATAAATCGACATAACAGTCCAACTGCATAAAGTTTATTTGTTAAATAAAACTGAAAAAATCAACTTTTAAAGCTGACCTGAGACAGATTGAACTGCCCTCATGTTCACTTTGGGCCTAGTGCATTCACCAACTCCTAACTCCATGAATCCTTCATGTAACCCTTTCCAAAGCATAATTCTTCCATTTATTTGACACAGATTTGTTTCAAGAGGATAGAGTGAATCAGAACAGGTTTAATTCCAAGAAAGCAAGAGTGATTTGTGCTGATGTGGTGACCCCCAGTTGGTATCCTGCAAATGAGATGTCTCTGTGTGAAGACTTTCTCCTCATCGCAGTCCAAAACGGCTTACCCCATGTCCTTAGACTGTGGGACCACCTGGTTCTAGACTTCCCTGGTCATCAGGAGCATCTTTCCTGATTTTACCCTGTCTAGTCCCAGTAAAATTGTGTGGATTTTAGTGAGATCTGCCCCTCATTCTTCTAAACTCCACTAAATATATTCCTAGCCAATCCAGTCTGTCTTCATACGTCAGTCCTACCACCCCAGGAATCTGTCTGGTAAACCTTTGCTGCACTCCGTCCATCATCCGAACACCCCTCCTCAGATAAAGGGACCAAAATGCACACAGTACTCCAGGTATGGTCTCTCCGAGGCCCTGTACAATTGCACTCGAATCCTCTTGCTATGAATACCAACATTCTATTTGCCTTCCTCACCGCCTGTTACCCCTGCAATGCTTACTTTCAGCGACTGGCATACAAGGGCACCCAGGTCTCGTTGCACCGCCCTCCTGCCCGAATCTGTAACGAATCAGTTAATAATCTGCCTTTCTGCTTTAGTCACTGAAGTGGATAGTCTCATATTTATCCTTTTTCCCACTTAAGCAACTTGTCCAGCTCACGCTGAGGCATCTCTGCATCTTCCTCACAGTTCACCCTCTGACCCGACTTTATGTCATCTGCAATCCTGGAGATTTCATTCCACGTGTAAACCATCAATTTCTGTGGTGCATAGCCAGGGTCTGAGCCCTGATCCCTGTGGTACACGACCAGTCTACAGGGCGCATACCTGCTTATACCTCGTCTCTGTCCCTTACCTGCCAACCAGTTCTCTGTCCATTTTCGTGCATTGCCCTCAACCCTAAACGCTTCAGTTTCCCATGATAAACTTTGATGTGGGACTTTATCAAAAGCCTTCTGAAACTCTTAAGTAAACCATACCCACAGGCTCCTCTTTATCGACTCCGCTAGTTACAGCCTCAAAGTGTCCAGTAGGTTTCATTGAATCCCTACAGTGCAGAAGGAGGAATTTTGGCCGATTGAGTCCACATCAACCTGCCCCCAACCCAAGAGTATTCTGCCCAGATGCAGCCCCCCGTCCCCATAATTTCCCCATAATCCAGCTGGTCTGCACTTCCCTGGGCACTACGGGACAATTTACCATGGCCAATCCACCCTAACCTGCACATCCCTGTGCACTACGGGACAATTTAGCACGGTGAATCCACCCTAACCTGACCATCTTTGGACTGTGGGAGGAAACTGGAGCACCCAGAGGAAACCCACGCAGACACGGAGAGAATGTGCAAACTCCACACAGACGGTCGCCCGAGGGTGGGATCGAACCCAGGGCCCTGGCGCTGTGAGGCAGCAGGGCTAACCACTTTCCCTTTCATAAATCCATGCTGGCTCTGTCCAATCCTGTCACTGTTTCTCAAGTGCTCAGCTATTAAATTTTTTATAGTGGGCTTGAGCATTTCCCCTCTGACTGATGTTGGGATCGCTCTAATTCCCTATTTTCTCCCTTTTGCAACAGTGGGGTTACATTAGCTACCCTCCAACCTATAAGAGCCATTCCAGAATCTACAGGAACACGAAAGATGGCCACTAATCCAACCATTATTTCCAGGACCATTTCCTTCAGTATACTGAGATGTCCCCTTGGGACGTATTGGCTTTCAATCCCACCAATTTTCCCAACACCATTTCCCTACTCATACTGATTTGCTTCATTTCCATTATTTCACTAGACCGCACATTCCCAAACATTTTTGGGATGTTATTTGTGTCTTTCTTTGAGAGGATGGTACTGAGGCACGCATTCAATTGGTCTGCCCTCGCTTTGCTCTTTATTAGAACTTCCCATGTTTCTGACATTAAGGGGTTTAGACTTACCTTGCTTCCACCAAATCAACCACAGCGCGTGAAGAAGGCAGCTCACCACCACCTCCTCAGTGGTAATTAGGGAGGCAACAAAAGCCGGCGAAGACAGCAGTTAACATAGGATGTGCACAGTAGCTTGATCTTAGTAGGATAATAGGTCGGCACAACATTGTGGGCCGAAGGGCCTGTACTGTGCTGTACAGTTCTATGTTCTATGTAACACTGCCATAATGTACTCAGACATAGGCAGTTGTAGGAAGGCTTATGTTAAATTGGTAAAGACGCAAGCACTTTTTACAAAGATGTTACCTGGACTGAAAAGTTTGAGTTATAAGGAGAGGCAGGAATTTTTCTCCCCAGAGCGCCAGAGACTGAGTGATGGCCATATCAAGGTTTATAGAATCATGAGGGGCATGGATAGGGTGAATAGTCAAGGTCGGTTTCCCAGGCTGGGAGGGTCCAAAAGTAGGTGACATAAGTTTAATGTGAGAGGGGAAAGATTTGAAAGGGACAGGAGGGAGAT
Organism: Ginglymostoma cirratum; assembly: GCA_024137785.1. Classification (NCBI taxonomy): domain Eukaryota; kingdom Metazoa; phylum Chordata; class Chondrichthyes; order Orectolobiformes; family Ginglymostomatidae; genus Ginglymostoma; species Ginglymostoma cirratum. The sequence goes on along the minus strand of JAHRHZ010000150.1, from coordinate 2,624,555 downwards.
CTTTTTCACAACAGACAATAGCTCGTTCGTGTCCTTGTCCAAATGCTTTTTAAACATTGCAACTGTGTTTGTATCCATACCTCATCAGGCAGTTCATCCCACACAGAAACCACCTTCCTGAAGGAATGACAATATGTGACAACGCTGTGACTTTCAGAGTGCATTTTGTCATTTTGTCCTTGTTTCTTTTAAGAGAGATGTTGAAAGCAAGGTGACAAGCAATCTGTAGTAACTTAAACAGCTTGTGATACCTTGGTTTTCTTTAAGTTGGAACAATAGAAGCAGCCTGGCTGGGTGTCGACAGCTCTCGGAGATCTGGATTTCTAAAAATTTTAGCTTTTAGAGTCAGCAGAAGCTTCTGGAGTTTAGAAGAAGTAGAAATTATATTTTTCCCCCTCCCTCCACCTCAGCTAAAGCTAAAAGTTGGGGTTTCTCTTCCTACTGCAGGCATTATATGTGAGAAAATCTGATTTCTGAATTTGCCATTTCGCCAAGGGGTATGTTTATGGGATGTTACTATATTTCAACAGATAATTAGTAACAGTTACTGCATCTACTATTCTGTTCAGTTTTCCAAAAGCATTGTCATTCTAAGATCTTCTGTCTTTTGTCGTATTTTTACTATAACGTCTGAATAAATGGTGTTTTGCTTAATATCAAGTGGTTTGACCAATCGAATTGCACCTGGAACACAGCACCTCACACTTATCTTTAAAATAAGAAAAGGTTAGGGTCTTAAGCTACCTTCTTAAAATGTTTTGAGGGAGTCTGCTCTGGTCTATAACAAATGTATTTCTAATGTATGGTCTATAACAAATGTATTTCAGGATGGCAAGTGGCTCGGAGGGGAACTTGCAGGGGGTGGTGTTCCCATGTATCTGCTGCCCTTGTCCTTCTAGATGGAAGTGGTCATGGGTCTGGAAGGTGCTGTCTGAAGATAGCTGGTGAATTGAATTTCTAATGTTGCTCACTATTGAAATGTTCAGAGTGATTCTCAACTCTTCTGATGTTAAAGTGATCCTTGTTCATATGTTACAAAACTGAGACAATATCTAATTTGAGGACCATAGTCGCCATCCTTCCTTCACACTATGCAAAGGGCTAGGGATGGCCACTTACAACAGGAGGGAATCCAACCTAGGACATTGCTATGATAGAATCATCCACCATCAACATCCTGGAATTTACCAGGAGTTTTACATTGAAATATTAAGGCTTCAAGATCAGGTTTGGAACTTGCAAATTGCCTGGCAAGTAACTCATTCCATGATTCTCCAAATTCACCTCCACCATCTAAAAGGGACACGTAAAGAAAGTGATTGATTGATTTAATTTATTGTCGCATGTGCCGAAGTACAGTGAAAAGTTTTGTTTACGAGTAGTAAAGGCAGGTCACAGCCAGCAAAGGTTGCACAGATCGAACAGACTTAAAAGGCATACAGGTTACATTGCAGGTTACAATATTTGAGGCTAGAGTCCATTCAACAGTCTGATAAGGGCCAGGGAGAAGCTGTTCCTGAACCTGCTGGTGCGTGAGTTCAGGCTTCTGTATCTTCTGCCTGATGGAAGAGGTTGTAGGCGGTCATTACCGGGGTGTGATGGGTCTTTGATGATGTTGGCCATCTTTCTGCAGCAGTGAGCCATGTAAATAGAGTCCATGGATAGAAGGTTGGTTTCTGTGATGGTCTGGGCTGTACACACCACCTTCTGTAGTTTCTTATGGTCCTGAGCAGAGCAGTTACCATACCAGGCCATTATGCACCCAGACAGTACGCTTTCAATGGTGCATCTGTAGAAGTTGGTGAGAGACCTTATGGACATGCCAAATTTCCCGAGCCGCCTGAGGAAGAAGAGGCATCATTGTGCCTTCATGACCATCACATTTACATGGGAAGTCCAGGACAGGTTGTCGGTTTTCATCCCTCCTAGGAACTTAATGCTCTTCACTCTATCAACCTCAGTTTCGTTGATGTCGATGGGGGCATGTTCTGCTCCTTTCTTTCTGAAGTCACTGATAAGTTCTTTCATTTTGCCAATGTTGAGAGACAGATTGTTTTCATCACACCATGTTACCAAGCCCTCTATCTCCCTTCTGTACTTTGACTCGTCGTTGTTAGATATCCATAGCACTACCGGGGTGTCGTCAACGAACTTGTAGATGGCGCTCATTTGGAATTTGGCAACACAGTCGTAGATGCGCTGAGTACAGTAGGGGGCTGAGGACACATCCTTGGGGTCTCCAGTGTTGAGTGTTATTGCAGAGGAGGTGCAGTTCCTTATCCTCATTGATTGTGGCCTATGGAGCTCATTTCCAATAACACTTTGGAAGCTCAATACCACTCAATCGCCTTGTTTGGCAACAACTCTAAGACTTCAATTACAGCCCCACCAACATTATAGAGTCATAGCATCATACAGCATGGAAACAAACCTTCAGTTCCACTGGTCCATGCTGACCTTAATCCCAAACTAAACTAGCCCCACCCGCCTGCACTTGGCCTATATCCCTCCAAACCTTTCTTATTCATGTACATATCCAAATGTCTTTTAAACTTTGTGACCGTAACTGCATCCATCACTTCCTCTGGAAGTTCATTCTACATTCTGTGTAAAATAAATTGCCCCACACGTCCTTTTTACATCCTCTCACCTTAAAAATATTGCATGGCACCAATAGTGTGTACCATCTACAAGGCGCTCTGTGGTAACATACCACAGCTCATTTGTCAGCATCTGCTGACCTCTACCAAATTGAATATTAAGTGCAGTGCAAACGTGGGAACACTGCAATGGTCAAGATGCCCCAACCACACCTATATTTTGAACTGAAACTTTCAAAAGAACAGAAAATGATGAAGAAATGTAGAAGGTCTTCAGTATCCATAGAGAAAGAGTGTTTTTAAGTCCAGACACCGAATTCTCTGCTCCTGTGATGCTGCTTGGCCTGCTGTGTTCATCCAGCTCTGCACCTTGTTGTCTCGGATTCTCCAGCATCTGCAGTTCCTACTCTCTCTACTGCCAGACCTGCTGAGTTTCTCCAACAATTCCTGTTTTCATCTCAGCTCTCTGGAATCTGAAGTACCTTGCTTCCACTTTGCTGATGAGTAACTGCACTGTCATATCCAGGAACTCTCTTCCCTACAGTACCCTGGAGGACCCTACGCCTACAAAGAGAGCAATGACTCATAAAGCCACATTCTCCAGGGTAAACTGAGATGAGCATTATAGGTTAATGTAAACAGATGACATGTGTGAGTCGCTGGCTTTATTGTCTATCTGCTAATTGCCCAGAGGGCAGTTGAGGGTTAACCACGTTGCTGTGGGTCTGGAGTCACATGTCAGCCAGATCAGACAAGGATGGCAGTTTCCCTCCCTATAGGACATTAGCGAACCAGATCGTTTTCTCCCTAACAATTAGCAATGATTTCATGGCCATCATTCATTGCTTAATACCACATGAGTCGTTGAATTCAAATTATGCCATCTGCTGTGGCAGGATTTGTACCCAGTTCCCAAGAAAGTTCCCTGGGTCTCTGGATTAATAATCTAGCAATCATACCTCTAGGCCATTCATTATTTCCCCTAAGGTAGCACTCAAATTGAATGAATGAGTGAATGAATGACTGAATGACTGAATGAATGAATGACTGAATGACTGAATGAATGAATGA
>JAHRHZ010000150.1:2574223-2606321 GCA_024137785.1 Ginglymostoma cirratum | reverse complement strand
CAAGCAGCATCATAGGAGCAGGAAAACTTGACGTTTCGGGCCTAGACTCTTCATCAGAAATGTTATGTCTGATGAAGGTGTCTGATGAAGGGTTTAGGCCCAAAACGTCAAGTTTTCCTGCTGCTATGATGCTGCTTGACCTGCTGTGTTCATCCAGCCCCATGCTTGTTATCTCGGATTCTCCAGCATCTGCAGTACCTTTTATCTCTGATACAATTTAGGACATTATGATTGTTTATTCCCAAAGATCAAATATATAATTCCTTATTCCCCAGTTGAATAAAGATGCAAACAGCGTTGTTTTCTAGTACAGTGAAATAAACAATTGCCATGTCATATTACTCCTCAGGCTAATAATTAACTGCATTTTAGAACTAAATATTGTAATTTATCTAAAAATTGTTTTTCCCTTTTATTAAATTAATTTCCTCGATATTTAAAATTAAATATTGCAATTTATCTAAATATTATTTTGCCCTTTTATCAAATTAACTTCCTCAATTTTGTTCAAATCATGGTCTGCCAGAAATTTGTTTATATTTTTCACCGATTCGTATTGACTGTAAGCCGGAAAATATTGGAGTGTGATCACCTGAACATGGTCTCAGTATTTCTGTCACTTATCACATGATGTTTTTAAGTACCTTTCACCTAACAAATAGAGTGAATTTTAAAGGTTTGTTGACTTCAATTAAGGCCTTTTAACACCCGATTATGAATCCACTCCAAATTCCGTAAAATCGAAACGTTATTGAAATAACGCCAACTTTAAGGGCATTTAAATGGTCGTTGGATAAACATGTGGATGATAATGGAATAGTGTAGGTTAGATGGGCTTCAGATTGGTTTCACAGGTCGGCGCAACATCGAGAGCCGAAGGGCCTGTACTGCGCTGTAATGTTCTATGTTCTATGTTCTATGAAATCAATGCACTTACAAGACACTGCACATAAAGCCAGACAATGGTCTTCGTGATCATTTAATTACTATTCAGTGGAATACTCTTAGTAAGTATCTTACTGGTTTCGACATCAATAACCTACAGTAAACAACTGGTTATCCTTCCACCCAATAAATGCAATAGATAGCTTCTCAAGAATTCATCCAATATTCATTGCTTTAAATCAGTAATTTTGGCTCAGTACATCAATAGGCGTGAATATTTTGAACACATGTCCATTACACATAGTTATCTTTTTATTCAGAGCAAATATCAAAAAATTACCTCTGTAAATGTCATTGACTATATCTTTCATTCCCTGTATTACTCAAGTTCATTATCTAGTTATCTTCTTCTTAATTCTGACATAAATGTCTAAAGAATGATGAGACGAAAATTCACATGAATTATAAATTACTTTCTCTACAAGAAATCCAATGGAAGGAAATATCAATTCTGAAACAGCTGATAACTTTGAACAGTGAAATAAACAATTACCATTTCAAATTATTTGTCAGGCTAATAATTAACTACTTTTAGAACTAAATATTATAACTTACCTAAATATTGTTTTGCCTTTTTATCTTTCAATAAATTTTTTCAATTTTTTTTCAATAATCACTGAGGGTCTAAGATTCTTCATTATTACTTCATTGTCATGAATAAAGTGAGTTGCATTTTAACTGTCCAAGTTCACTGTTAAAGTGGTTTTTAATCATTAATTTTATTATGTTCAGTCCAATATCCTCAAAATCAGCAAACTATTGATGGCTCCTCTATGACTCCATGATAATATCTATTTTTAACACGCAATAATTTACAGAAATGCAGAAAATACCAAATTAATGTTGACATCAATGACAGCTCTAATTTTGTAGTGATCACTAAACTACATAAATGCTCAATGAAATGCTCATAATGAAATGTTTATAACAGGACAGTGCAGTAAGGAGGTTAAATGATTCATTTTTGTATTATATAGTCATCACAGTTAATGATTAAATGATAAAATATGAAAGCATCATTTTAAATGCCTAGGACCAGTGAATCAACCTTGGGCTATAAATATCTCAATACTTGCCCATCATTTGAATGCGTTAGGGAGTTATCCATTTCTTCAGTCTTCAAAAATGTCTTATTTTTATACACTTCATCATTTCAGAGAATATCAAATTATTAACAGTGCAGTCTTGTTTGAATTGAGTTAAATATCTTTTTCACTTCAACGTCAACACTGAAAACATGTTGGATTTATTTCCAAACTGTACATGAAAGTCTAAATATTGCTTAGTTAAGGAATTTAATTCCAGAAAAGCTTTTCAAAGTCATTTAGCACGTCATTATTGTTCAAGTCAACAATTCAAATGTATGAATCCTAATTCACTAGGCCTATCAAAATGTAAAAAATGCATTGATTCCTTGTTCAGTGAAACAAACAAATGCCACTTCATATTATTCTTCAGATTGCTGATGACCTGCCAATTTTTAATAAATGGTTGTAAACGTCTTGTAAAAAAAATCATTTGATCAAGTTAAATTTCTAATCACTGGTAAATCCATGAATTGACAGATCTTTATTTTTATTCTTCCATTCAACTATTGACCTTGACTCTGAGTTTGAAATACATTGACAATATCGGATATTGTCGACTTAAATATTAGTTTTCTATATCTCACAAAATGCGTGATGATTTTACATGCATTTGACCTAATAGTTTGAGTGAATTACAAAGTTAATTGGTGTCAATTAAGACCTTTAGCATCTGATTTTTAATCGGTCCCTGAATCTCATAAAAGGTCTCAACTTTATTGAAATCAACGCACACACAAATATTGTACATAAAACTTCACAATGGCCTTCATAATTAGCTAAATGCTATTCAGTAGAATACGGTTAGTAAGTATCTTATCCTTTAGTGAAGGAAATCTACCATCCTTACCCGAACTATCCTCTATGGGACTCTGTATCTACAGCAATGTGGTTGACACTTAACTACTCTTTGGCCATTTAACGATGGGCAATAAATGGTGGCCCGGGCAATTGCACTGACATCCCATGAAAAAATGAACAAAACAAGTAAATACCTGGTTATCATCACACCCAAAAATTGCCATCGATACTATTTTATGCTTCAGTCCAGCAAGTACACACAATGCATGCTCCACAGACCAAAATTCACACCTTATTACTCATGGCGGAGGATGCTAATAGCAGTATATATCCAGATGTTGATAATCTGGAATATTCGCAAGTTTTCCAATGGGTATCCATCCAATTATTGTTATTAATGTGTAATTTCAACTCAGTACATCAATAGCTACAAACATTTTGAACGCATGACCATTAAACATATTTATCCATTTATTTGGATTTAAATATTTAAATATTTCAAAACTGCTGCTGTAAGTGACTATCTTTCATCACCTGAAATATTCACGTTCATTACCTATTTAATTTCTTTCTAACTCTGAAAGAAAGTCTAAATATTGATCATAATAAAAATCACGACAGTATAAATTCCTTTTCTTGATAATAAAACCAAATGAAATATAGCATTCTTGAACAGCCTATATGTTTGAATGGGAAACGATCATTTTTGATAATCACTGAACGCCTTGTTTTTTCAATCCATTAACCCAGCATTTTAGTCCTCCATTTACTGATTCATTAACATTACTAAATAAATGCCAGAGAAAACCGCTCTGAAAATATTAAATCACTTTATTTGTTAGAATCCCTACAGTGTGGAAACAGGCCTGACAAGTCCACACCAAACCTCAGAACATCCCACCCCCTCAACAACCCACCTAACCTACACCTCCCTGAACACTACAGGCAATTTAGCATGGCCAATCCACCTAACCTGCACATCTTTGGACTGTGGGAGGAAACCTGCACAGACATGAGGAGAATGTGCAAACTCCACACAGACAGATGCCTGAGGCTGGAATTGAACCCAGGTCCCTGGTACTGTGAGGCAGCAGTGCTAACCACTGAGCCACTGTGCTGCTGCAGCCCTTACATCAGTCATCAATTTGTTGTCATTGCAATAATTACACACTATTTAGTTTAGTCTATCTAACAAGTATCATGAGATTCATATTTTAGTTTAATCTATTATTTCTTCATGCCAAATATTGCAACAACAAATAAGTTATTCTTTTCCGTGCCGGCACTCCCACAAAACAACAAATGATTTCCCATCAAATGCAAGCAATGTATATCTGACTCTTTCTCATTTGAACACTCGCAGTAATCATGAGATTATTTTTCAGCCTTACTAATTAAGACTTGCCTAATCGCATTCACTCAAATAAGGTCCGTTCATTTCGGCACATTGCAATGTGAGATTTTCTTCATTCTGCAGGTCACTAATAGCTGATTTTTAAAATCTAATTGTTGCTAATGTCTAATATTAAATAATAGTTCAAACTCAGCAGCCACTATAAATATGAAACTATGTCTCACTACATCAACTGACATAAATATATTGTACGGTACAGTTTTCCCAAACTTAGTGTATATCAGTTTTGTTTTAACATTGTAATCCAGTTGAATTGATTTTATTATATTTCACTTCAATTCTGATATCTATTCCATTTCTAATGATCATATTGACATTTTCTATCCATGAAGTTTTTGTCCATGCAAAAAGAAATGAATTTATATCCCTTTATGCCACAGTCTGGAGTGAACAATTATTAGATATTAGATATTAGCTATTAGCTATTAGCAACAATTTGGTTTTAAAATACTGTTAGTACGCTTGAGTTCCTTTAAATCAAAAGCTGCGTTAAATCTTGACTTCTTGAAAGTCCGACGTTTTTGGAAAAAAAGAGAAAGGTGATTTCACCTGAACTCTCACATTAAAGACTAGTTGTGTTTTTTCGGGGCTCCAACAAAATGATATTAAATTTAATTTCATTTTCAGAAAACCGCTTTGAACATGTTAAAAAACATTGTTTATATTTATCCCAACATTATTTATAAATGTCTGATAATCACACAATGATGTCTGTTCTTTTTCTACTAAATGTTCTTGACTGTGTCTTTTGTTCACAATAACACTTTCGTTATTTATTCATTTTGTTCCAAATTCTGACACAAATGTCAAAACATTGATGCCAATGCAAATTATTTTGATTATAAAATATTTTTCTCTACAAGTAAGACAGTGGATAGGAATATAGAGGAGATAATAGGTACCGCATAGAAATGTAGAATTCTTTTTGGTCTGCATTTTTGAATGAGGATAAAATTTAATACGTGTTGGTTTTTCAATTTATTTCAACTTAGTTACTATATTTTGGCTTTGTGGTCTTGTTGAAGATATAATCAACATTAGAGCTTTGACAACATTAGATCAATTTATTTGTTAGAATTCTAATATTCTTCAGTGTCATTACAATATTCACACAATAATTTAGATTCATCTTCCTAATATTTTATCTTAATCCATTACTTCTCGGTATCAATGCTATAATTAAAAAATCCATTTTCTTTCAGTTCAAGAGACCCACAAACAATGAATGACTTCTCATCCAACACTCATTGTAAATATCCAATTCTTTCCCGTTAGAACAATCACAAAAATTATGGAAGAAACAACCTGTTAAATTAAAAGACGTCCAATTACTTTTCACTCCAATAATTACACTTTGTTTCTACACATTGCTCAGTCCAGTAGCTACATGAAATTTCTCATTATTTCTAAGTATACTAATGGTATTTTATAAAATTAATTGTTGATATCTATTATCAAAGTTATTTTTTCATTCCAGGAAGTTCTATAAATGTGGAATTATGACTCAGTACATCAACTGATGAAAAGATATTGCACTGTACAGTCTCCCAATCATTATGAGTACAACTTTTTTACCTTAACAATGTAAACCTAGTTGAATTGATTTGAATATATTTCATTTCAATACCACAATTTATCATATTCCTAATCACAGCAACATCAAAACAATTTTCATGCTAAAGTAACATAAATTTCCCGTTTTTTTGTGTTCTCAAAACATAACTTTGCATCCCTTTGTTCTTGCATTTAACAGTCACAGTAAATTTTCAACTTTTGGAAGTTGTACAAATTTTGGAAAGAATGGAAATTGTCTTCAGCTTGAATTGAATCATGAAGTCTTCCTATTCAATCGTATGTATTCCTGAAATACTTTAATTTTCATTTCAAGCAAAACAGTTTTGAACATATCGAATAAGGTTATTTATTTTCACTCTAACATTATTTATCAATGTATAATAATCACATGATCATGTCAATGCTTCTTTTGAGCAATTATCATGAGATTCTTATTTAATTAAGGCCATTATTGCTCAGTTACATCATTACTGCAAATATGTAATTCTTTTGATCAGTCCATTACACACAGAAACTATCTAATTAATTCCCAGTCACAATAAGCATCTGATTAGTTTTCATTTGAATAACTACAGTGAGCATGTAATTTTAGTCCTGCCCTTCCCGAGTGGGAACATTATGAAGGGTTCTTGTGGAGCTCTGGTAGCGTCTCTACTACCAGACCAGGAGGCATAAGTTCAATTCCCACCTTCAACAGAGGTGTGTGAGAGCAGCTCTGAATGTTAATTAGAAAATATCCAAATGTAGATTGCATTGATTTAAACTCTTCTATCCGCTGTTCATTCCAATAATCACAGTGCCCGCTATTTATTTTCTTCAGGTCACTACCAGAAGTATGTAAGTAATCATGCTGGTCTTAAATTCCTGGAAAATATTAGACAAAGTTGCAGTCTTAAGTGTTAAAAAGACTGAAATAATACAATTGAACCATTGTTCATACTGAAGAGCTAAGTACATTCGAATCTCTTTCAAACTGTGAGAGGTGAGGTTGCATTTTTAATCAGTGCACGAACGTCTAAACATTATTTATTCTAAAATTTAATTCAGCAAAAGCATGTAAAAAAGACATTTGGGGCATTATTATTGTTCATTCTCAAAAATCAAATATATATAAATCCTTATTCCCCAGTCAAATGTAATTGCAAAAAATATTGTTTTCCAGTACAGTGAAAGAAACAAATGGCACTTCATTATTATTATTCTTCAGTCTGATAATTATTTACATTTTATAACTAAATATTGTAATTTGTCTAAATATTATTATATTGATCACATTAACTCTCTTGTAATTATTCAATTCGTGGTTTGCCAGAAATTTGTTTATATTTTTCACATATTCATATTGACTGTAAGCTGGAAATGCTTTGAAAACATTGGAGTGTGCTCACTTGAATATCGATTGTATTTCTCATGTTTATTTCATGATACTTTAAAGTGCATTTCACCCCACAAATTGAGTGAATTTAACAAGTTTTTTTGACTTCAATTAAGACCTTTAGCACCCACTTATCATTCTCTTCTGAAATCACTTAAAATCTGAAAGTGATTGAAATCAACGTACACACAAAACACAGCACATAAAGCCAGACAATGATCTTCATCACCTTCCGATTACTGTTCAGCGGAATATTCCTTGTAAATATCTTATTGCTCTTGAGCTCATTAACCACAGTAAACAACTGGTCATCCTTGCATCCAAGAAATACCATAGATAGGTTGTAATTGCGATAAACATGTAATTTTGGCTCAGTACGTCAACAGCTGTAAACATTTTGAACACATGTACATTACACATCCCTATCTGTTTCTTCAGAGCAAATATCAAAGAACTGGCTCTGTAAATGTCATTCACTGTATCTTTCATTCTCTAAAATGCTCATGTTCATTATCAAATTAATTTCTTCATAATTCGGACAAAAATGTCTGAAGACTAAAATTCACATGAATGTTAAATTATTTTCTCTACAAGAAATCCAAAGGAAGGAAATATAGAATTCGTTAACAGCTAATAATTTTGAAAAAAAACTCATTCTTTTCAATAATAACTGATGTCTACTTTTTTCAATCCACCAACATACCATTTTAAATCCTCAGTTTACTGATCTTAACAAATATCTAATCAACATCAGAGCAAATTGCTTTGAAAATATTGAATTATTTTGTGAGAATTTTAGGAGTCCTTATCACTTCATTATCATGAGCAAAGTGAGTTATATTTTAACTATCCAAGTTCACAGGTGAAGTGGTGTTTAATCATTAATTTTATTATTTTCAGTCCAATATCCTCAAAATTATCAAAATATTCCTGTTTCCAGTAACCATAATAAACACACAAATTATTCTTCTGTTCCACAAACACCATAAATGTTTGATAGTTTTCTTCCTCAGCAAAATCTTAGAATCTCTAAATGCTTTTCACTCCAATGTTTACAGTTCAATTTTTAACCTCCAAAAGCTCAATAATTGCTGTATGTTTGTTCTAACCAGTAACAGCTGTACATTTCTAATTTTTGCCAGTCTACATTCATTGACAGGCTGTTTGTTCTTCAATTTAGGAAGTGAATTTGAGATCTAAGTATTTTTCCAACAATCATTGGAACTTCTAACCATATATCTGGCCATCAACAATGGCGAATACCCTTCAGTTGATCAGTCTAATCATTACACTGAATGTCACTCAAAAGGTTGAAATATACTCTACCTTTTAAACCTCAAAAGTGACTGCAAAATATTGAACTGCTTTCAGTCCAGTAATCTGTTTGTGCAAATATTGTTTAAACTCTGATTTTGAAAAATGTTAAAGAATTGTCAGGAACAGAAAACAAATTCAACACTCTCTTACTGTTTCACTCATGATGCACAGATAATTCACTGGGCATGTTGGGCTGAAAAACCCATGCTGTAGATCTTTATGACTCTATGACAATATTTATTTTTTAACTTGAAATAATTTACACAAATGCTGAGAATAAACTAAAATAATTTTGATTCATTAACAGCTCCAGTTTTGTACTGATCATCAGCCTGTAAAACTGTTCCATGATATGTGTATAACGTGAAATGTGTTCCAGTAAATGTGTATAACAGGACCGTACAGTAAAGAGGTTAAATGATTAATTCTTGTCCTCTGCAGTCATCATAGTTAATGTTTAAATGTTAAACCAAGACACCATCATTTTAAATGCCTAGGACCAGTGAATCAACATAGGACGGTGAATATCTCAATACTTGCCAATCATTTGAATGCATTAGAACATAGAACATAGAACATTACATAACATCGGCCCTCGATGTTGCGCCGACCTGTGAAACCAATCTGAAGCCCATCTAACCTACACTATTCCCTCATCATCCGTATGTTTATCCAATGACCACTTAAATGCTCTTAAAGTTGGCTAGTCTACTACTGCTGCAGGCAGGGCATTCCATGTCTTTACTATTCTCTGAGTAAAGAACCTACCTCTGATATCTGTCCGATATCCATCACCCCTCAATTTAAAGCTCTGTCCCCTCGTGCTAGCTGTCACCATCCAAGGAAAAAGGCTCTCACTGTCCACCCTATCTAATCCTCTGATCATCTTGTATGTCTCTACTAAGTCACCTCTTAACCTTCTTCTCTCTAACGAAAACAGCCTCAAGTCCCTCAGCCTTTCCTCATAAGACCTACCCTCCATACCAGGCAACCTGAACTGGCCTATATTTGACTCTGGACCCAGTGCAATGTGGTTGGCACTGGGCATTTAGGGATGGGCAATAAATTCTGGCCCAGACAAGGGCACTGACATCAAAGAACAAAGAACAAAGAAAATTACAGCACAGGAACAGGCCCTTCGGCCCTCCAAGCCTGCGCCGATCCAGATACTCTCTCTAAACCTGTTGCCTATTTTCCAAGGATCAGTATCCCTCTGCTCCCTGCACATTCATGTATCTGTCTAGATATATCTTAAATGACGCTGTCGTGCTCGTCTCTACCACCTCCACTGGCAACGCGTTCCAGGCACCCACCACCCTCTGCGTAAAGAAATTTCCACGCATATCTCCCTTAAACTTTTCCCCTCTCACCTTGAAATCGTGACCCCCTAGTAATTGAGTACCCCACTCTGGGGAAAAGCTCTTGCTATCCACCCTGTCTATACCTCTCGCTATTTTGTAGACCTTAATCAGGCCCCTCCTCAACCTCCGTCTTTCTAATGTAAATAATCCTAATCTACTCAACATCTCTTCATAGCTAGCGCCCTCCATACCAGGCAACATCCTGGTGAACCTCCTCTGCACCCTCTCCAAAGCATCCACATCTTTTGGTAATATGGCGACCAGGACTGTACGCAGTATTCCAAATGTGGTTGAACCAAAGATTCTCAGAAGAGCAGGGGCTTCAGTGAATATCTCTTGGCTGCTGCTCTCTCTGAATTTTCTCTTGATGTTTTTACAGAGAACTGCATGCAAGAATCTTTTTCTGAGTGTGCAATTTCTCCAAAGGGTGTGTTTACAGGATGTTACTATGTTGGAAAGATTGAATACTAATAGGTGCTGCATGTATTATTTGGTCAAGTTTTCCAATAAAGTTATTACAAATTCCTCTTTCGTTTGTTTGTATATTAACTATACTGTTTAAATAAATTGTATTCTGCTTAATATCGAGTTGTTTTACCAGTCGCTTCGCATCTGGAATAAAACACTTCATATCTACCTTTAAAATAAGAAAACTGCTAGGCTCTAGACCACCTTAAAATATTTTGAGAGGTTCTGATCTGGTCCATAAGACAGTGGAAAATTATTTGACTGCCCACAGACTTGCTTCCTTCTGGAAAAGTAATGATTTACTCTTTGATTCACAAAAGTAGATGATTTACTTAGTTTTCCACCACACCAACGCAATAATTTCTTTTCATGTGAGTATTGAGGTGAATAAACATATCAATAAGTTTAAAATACTTCAGACGAACAGTGCTCAGATGCCCATTGTATTTATTTGAAAAAAATAGCTGGAGGATATTTAATGTGGCTTCACAACTAGTAAAAGAGGAACAGGAATAGGCCATTCAGCCCCTCAAGATATTCAATGAGATCATGGATAATCTGTTGCCTAACTCCATAGACCTGTCTTTTGTTTTATTCACTTATGGGATGTGGGCATTGCTGGTTGACCTATATTTATTGCTCGTTCCTAGCTATCCTTGAGAAGTTGGTGGTGATCTGCCTCCTTAAACCACGTGTTTTGAGTTGACCCACAACAGCCGTAGGGAGAGAATTCCAGGATTTTGACCCAGTGACACGGAAGGAATACCAATATTATTTCCAAGTCAGGATAATGGGTGATATGGACACGAACCTGCAGGTGCTGGTGTTCCCATATCCCTTGCTATGTTTGCTTAATGAAAAAAATTAAGAATTTGTCTGCCTCAGATTGAAAACTAACAACCTATCCACCATCTATTGCCATTAGTGGAAGAAAGTTCCAAACCTCGACCACCCTTTGCATGTAGGAGTGCTTCCTAACATCTGTCCTAAACGTTCTGACCCTAATTCTCAAATGATGCCCTCTCGCTCTAGAATCTAGAATCAGTGGAAATAGTTTATCTACTCTGTATTTTCCTGATAATATTTTGGAGACTTTGATCAGTTTTCCCCTTAATCTCCTAGAGAAAACAGGCCTAATATCTTCTCATTAACTTAACCCCTGTAGTCTAGCTGTTATCTATGTAGACCCTAGATTGTCCTCCCTCCAAGGCCAATTTATCCATCCTAAGATGTGGTCCCTCTCCCTTGAATGGTCTGGTCTGAAGTTTCAGGCTGCCACACCTAGTTCTACAGTGTCCAGTTCATGGGAATAGTTCATTTTTATCGACTTATTTGATTTCATTGTGAAAATTGAATTGTCATTTAATTGTGTTTGTCGAACTGAAAAATTATTAACGAGCATCCAACAGTTCAGGACTGTCAATGACTAGATATCCTGTGGCTACTGGTGTAAACAATGACTGGAAGTTTACTATGTTTGAGTTTTATTTAGGGACATGCAATTATTAGACCAAGATATAGTTACAAATTTGCCACGTATTTGCATAAGTTATAATCACACATTTATCCTGATTATTTTCTTGAAGAATCATCAAATATTCACTGAAATGAAACAAAGAACTGTGGATGCTGAAGATCTGGAACAAAACCAGAAAGTGCTGGAGAAATGCAGCAGATCTGGCAGTATGGGAGAAAGCAGAGTTAACATTTCGAGTCCAGTGGCACTTCTTCAGAACTGAGAGACCTCAAAATGTTAACTTTGCTTTCTCTCCACAGATGCTGCCAGACCTGCTGAGATTCTCCAGCAATTTCTGACAAATACTCATTCTGCCTGTTGAAGGGCAAAGCAATTTTGGTTACAGCTTCTAACTGCGTGTAAAGAAATTAGGTTTTCCCTCTGGCAATGGAGATGGTAATATGTGAATGTTAACTTAATCTATTCCACTGAAAGAAATGAAGTCCACACTTTTTAAA
This sequence comes from Ginglymostoma cirratum, assembly GCA_024137785.1. Lineage (NCBI taxonomy): Eukaryota > Metazoa > Chordata > Chondrichthyes > Orectolobiformes > Ginglymostomatidae > Ginglymostoma > Ginglymostoma cirratum. The sequence continues at coordinate 2,594,006 of JAHRHZ010000150.1, read as the reverse complement.
GACAGAATAATTCAGTGTGATGGGATTGATGGCAATCAATTGATGCTTAATGAATATTCAAGTGAAAAAATACATTTCAAAAATCAATTTTTATTTTAATAGTGGAAACATAGTTGAGTTGATGTCATTGTATTTCCCTCAATATTTAAGATTTATTCTATTTCTAATGATTACACCAATTCCTTAACATTTTTCACGTCAAAAATCATTTCAATTTCACCTGTTTTTTTTAACACCTACAAAAAAATTACATCACTTTGTTGTTTAGTGCAAAATGGAAAGTAAATTTTGAATTATTGAACGTTTACATTTTTGGAAAGTGGTGGAAGATATCTTGAGCTGAATTGTCGCCCTAAATGATTAATTGTTTTTATCCAATTATGTATACCCCAGAAAGATTTTTATTTTCCTTTCAAGGAAAACAGCTTTGAACACATTGAATTGTTTTATTTATTTTCATTTTAACATTATTTATCAATGTATAATAATCACATGATTATGTCAATGTTTGTCTCTACCAATTATCATGAGATTCATATTCAATTAAGACCATTGTAGATTAGTTACATCATTCCTGTAAATTACTAACTCCTTTCCGTTTCAATACACGCAGAAATGATATAATTAATTCCCAGTTCAATTATTACAATAAACATCTAGTTAGTTTTCATTTGAGCAACCACAGTAAGCATGTTGTTATAGTCCTGCCCTTCCTGGGTATACATTAACTCTGTAAATATCATTGACTGTAATTTTTTTGTTCACTATAATGCTCATGTTCGTTATCTATTTAAATTCTTACCAATGCTGACACAAATGTCTGCAGAACAATCAATCCAAAAATCATAGGAATTATACAAATTACTTTCTCTACCAGAAATCTAATGGACGGAATGTAAAATTCTTAAACAGCCAATAATTTTGATCAAAAAATAATTCCTTTCAGTAATCAATCCGCCAATGGAATTAAATATTTTTTCACATCAATGCCAGCACTGAAAATGTGTAGAGTTTATTTCCAAGCAGCACATGAATGACTAAATACTGCTTATTCAAGGAATTTAATTGCGGGAAAGCGTTTCAAAAAACATTTTGCACATAAGGCAACAATTCAAATCTATAAATCCTTATTCTCCAGGCCAATCAAAATATAAAAACCATCAATTTCTTGTTCTGTGAAACAAACAACTGCCACTTTATAAAAACCGAAAGAACTGCGGATGCTGTAAGTCAGGAACAAAGACAAAAGTTGCTGGAAAAGCTCAGCAGGTCTGGCAGCATCTGTGGAGGAGAAAGCAGAGTTAACGTTTCAGGTCCGGTGGCCCTTCCTCAGAACTGATGGTGGCTGGGAAATCGTCAGTTTATATGCAGAAAATAGGGAGGTGGGTGGGGTAGGGAGTAAACGATAAGATAGAGCCCAAAGAGAGAGAAAGCCAGTTGGACAGACAAAGGAGTTGCTAACGATCAGGCTGGGAGGGTGAGTAGTTGCTCATGGGGACTGTTAGTGACTAACAACAGGCGGTGTATAGTGGCAGGCCACTACACTATTAAAGACCACTTAATATTATTCGTCAGTCTGCTGATCGCGTGGCTTTGATTTACTAAATACTTCTAAATTTCTTATAAATTCTTGCAAATTCTTTTTAAAACCCGTTGATCAATTTAAGTTTCTAATTATTGTTCAATTCATAAATTGTTAGAAAATTGTTCTTATTTTTCCACTTAATTATTCATCTTTACTCTGAATTTGAAATACTTTTACAATATTGGATATTGTTGACTTGAATACTGATTTTCTCTAGCTGATGAATTGCACGATGATTTTACTTGCATCCAGCTTAACCATTTGAGTGAGTTCCGATGTTTATTAACGTCAATTAAGACCTTTAACATCTAATTATTAATTGGTTCTCGAATCAAGTGAAATAACTTTAATTAAATGAATGCACATACAAGCAATGTATATGAAGCCATGAGTAATCAGCTAATTACGGTTCACTAATATACTGTTTGTAATTATCTTATTGTTTTTGTCATTTAGGGAAGGAAATCTGCCATCCTTATCTGAACTGATCTATTTGTGACTCCGGACTCACAGCACTTAATTGTCCTCTGCATAAGTAGGGATGGTCATTAAATGCAGACATAAAATGACACTGACATCCCATGAACGAATAAAAGACTCAAGTAAACATCTGATTTTCATCACATCCAACAAATGCAGTAGATATTTTCTTATATTTCAGACCAATAAGTACACAGAATATGTGTTCCTGAGACCAAAAATTGCATTTTATTACCAAAGGCTGAGTATGCTAATAGCAACATATACCTCGACATTGATAATGACATTTTAAACATTTAATTGTTGCTGATATCTATTATCAAATTAATTGTTCACTCCAGGAGACACTGTAAGTACATAGAATCCCTACAGTGTGGAAACAGGACATTCGGCCCAACAAGTCCACACTGAACCTCAGAGCATCCCACCCACGCCCACCCCCTTGTAACCCACCTAATCTACACATCCCTGAACACTACAGGCAATTTAACATGGCCAATCCACCTAGCCTGCACATCTTTGGACTGTGGGAGGAAACCAGAGCACCCAGAAGAAACCCACACGGACGCAGGGAGAATGTGCAAACTCCACACAGACAGTCATCCGAGGCTGGAATCAAACCTGGGTCCCTGGCACTGTAAGGCAGCAATGCTAACCAATGTGGAATTATGGCTCAGTACAACAATTGATGAAAAAATATTGCACTGTACAGTCTCCCAATCATTGTGAATATCATTTTGTTTTATTTTAACAGTGGAAACCTAGTTGAATTGACTTGCATAGACTTTATTTCAATGCTACCATTTATTGCATTTCTAATCACACTAACAGCTAAATATTTTTCATGCTAACAATCATTTAAATTTCACATGTGTTGTGTACTCAACAACAAAATTTACATCCCATGTCGTTTCAATCACAGTAACTTTTCAATTCTTAGAAGTCATACACTTTTGGAAAGAAGGGAAACTTTCTTCAGTTGAATAGTTACATTGAATGATGCGGTGTATACTCCAGGAACTTTTTAATTTTCATTTCAAGAAAAACTGCTTTGAATATTTTGAACAGTGCTATTTATTTTCATTCAAGAATTACTTATCAATGTTTAACAATCACATGATCATGTCAATAATTCTTTCAACCAATTACCATGAGATTCATACTTCATTAAGGCCATTATTTCTTTATTCCTTCAATATTTTAAATTATTATTTCATTTTCAGTTCATTGCGCACAGGAACTTTCTAATTAATTCCCAGTCCAATTATTACAATAAACATCTGATTAGTTTTCATTTGAGTGACCACAGTAAGCATGTGCTTATAGTCCTGCCCTTCCTGTGTGGGAACATTATGAAGGGTTCTTGAGGAGCTCTGGGTAATGGCTCTACTATAGACCAGGAGATGTGGGTTCAATTTCCACCTTCAAGAGAGGTGTGTCAGAGCAGATCTGAACGTTGGTTAGAAAATATCTAAGTGCAGATTGAATTGCTTTTCAATCTAACATTAGATCTACTTCCGAGGGGTTGTTCATTACGATAATCGCAGGATCTGTCATTTATTTTCTTCAGGTAGAAGCGTCGATCTAATTATGCTGGTTTGAAATTCCTGGCAAATATTTAACAAAGTGGCAGTCTTAAACATTAAAAGTCTAAAAGAGAAGCTTTTCTATTTGTTTAAACTGAAGAGGTAAATCCATCCGACTATTTTTCAAACAGTGAGTGGTGGGATTGCACTTCTAATCAGGACACAAATGTCTAAGTATCGGTTATTCTGAAATTTAATTTGGCAAGAACATTTGAAAAAGAAGATTTGGGCATTATTATCGTACATTCCCACAGATCAAATGTACAAATATTAATCAAAAGAACGGTGAATGCTGCAAATCAGAAACAAACACAGAAATTGCTGGAAAAGCTCAAAAGGGCTGGCAGCATCTGTGAAGAGAAATCAAAGCTTACATTTCGGGTCCAGTAACCCTTCCTCAGAACCTTCCTTGTTTCATCAGACCTGAAATGTTACATCTGATTTCTCTCCACAGATGCTGCCAAGCCTGCTGAGCTTTTCCAGCAATTTCTGTGTTTGTTTCAAATATATAAATCCTTGTCCCCGAGTCCAAAAAGGAGGCAAAAAAACAAGGTTTTCTAGCACAATAAAAAAATTGCCACTTCATACTATTCTTCAGTCTGACAACTACCTAACATTTATTACTAAATATTGCAATTTCTGTAAGTATTGTTATGTTCTTTGATCAAATTAACTTTCTCATTGTTGTCTATGATTTGCCAGAAATTTGTTTAAATTTTCCACATACTCATGTTGGCTGTAAGATGGAAATGCTTTGAAAGTATTGGAATATGTTCACTTCAATACTGATTTGTTCTGTTTTTCACTTATGACATGCTGTTTTTAATTGCCTTTCACTTAAAAATTCAAGTGCATTTTAAAAGTTTGTTGACTTCAATAAAGACCTTTCACAGCTAATTAATAATCTGTTCCTAAATCACATATATTCTAAATGTCATTGAAATCAAAGCTCACACAAAACCCTGCACATAAAGCTACACAAAGGCCTTCATGATCATCTAATTACTGTTCAGTGGAATACTCATGGTAAGTTTCATTTGTTCTCGATGAACACAGTAAACAAATGGTTATCCTTCCATCCAATAAATACAATGGATAGCTTCTTGTTAAGTATTCATCTAGTAATCATTGCGATAAATGTGTAATTTTGGCTCAGTATATCAACAGCTGCAAACTTTTTGAACATTGTTCATCACACATATTTATCTGTTTCTTCAGAGCAAATACCAAAGTGCTACCTCTGTAAATGTCATTGGCTGTATCTTTCCTTTACTGTAATACCCATGTTCATTAACTACTTGTTTTCCTTCCAATTCTGATACAAACATCTAAAGAATGGTCAGTCTAAAAGTCACATGAATTTTAAATTGTTCTCTCCTCCAATGGAAGGAAATATACCATTCTTAAACTGTCGATAATTTTGAACATAAAAAATTCTTTTCAATGCTCACTGAATGCCTGATAGTTTTTTTCAATTTGCTAACATTGCATTTTAATCCTCCATTACTGATCTCAATAAATATCTCACCAATATCAGTGCAAACTGATTTGAAAATAATGCATTTTTTATTTGTTAGAATTCTAACATTCAGTATCACTTTATTGTTATTACTGTAAGTGAATTGTATTTTACCTGATCAAAGTTCATAGATGACGTGATTATTTTAACAGTTTATTTTGTTATTTTCCATCCAATATCCTCAAAATCATCAAAGTATTCACGGCTCCAGTAACTACAGTAAACGCACGATTGTTCTACCGATCAACAAATGTTTGATTATTTTCCACATCAACAAAATCTCAGAACATCTAAATGCTTTTCATTCTATTGCTTATAGATCATTTACCAAAATTGAAAAGTTTGATAACTTCTGTCTGTTTTTTCTATGTTTTTTTTATTTTGAAACAGCGTGTGAATGTCTAAATATTGCTTATTCAAGGATTTAATTTGCAAAAACGTTTTGAAAAACATTCAACACGTCATTATTGTTACTATCAACATTACAAATACATAAACATCCGTACATATCCAAATTTTGCAAGTCTACCTTCATTCAAAGGCAGGCTTCTGTTCACTTTAGTAAGTGAATTTGAGGACGAAGAATTTTTTTCAGCAATCATTAGAACATCTAACCATATATTATCATGGTGGATACTCCTTAAATATTCAATCCAATCATTGAACTGCATATTGCTCAAAAGTTTGAAATATATACTACATATTAAACCTCAATGGTAACATCAAAATATCAAACTGCTTTCAGATCAGTAATCGGTTTGCAGAAATATTGTTTCATACAATGATGTCGAAAAAAGTGTTAACGATTTAACAAGAGCAGGAAACAAATTCGACATTCTCTTATTGTTTACCTCATAATGCGCAGACAGTTCACTGGGCAGCATGGGCAGGTTGGGCCAAAGGGCATCCTACCATACTGCAGTCCTCAATGACCCAATGACAATATCTATTTTTTAACCTACAGGAATTTACAGAAATGCAGAAGATACCAAATTAATGTTGAATTCAATGACAGCTCTAAATTTGCATTGACCATCAAATGACAGAAATTTGCAATGAAATGCTCGGTATAATGTGTATAACAGGACAGTGTAGTAAGGGGGTTAAATAGCTAATCCTTGTCCTGTGTAGTCATCATAGTTAATGTTTAAATGATGAACCATGAAACCATCAATTTAAATGCCTAGGATCAGTGAGTCAAAATCGGGCTGTGTAAATCTCAATACTTGACCATCATTCGACTGCTTTAGAGAGTCAAACATTTCATCACTCCACTAATCCTCATAATTATTTAAATTTTATGTACTTCATCATTTCAGAGAATGTCAAGTTGTTAACAGTGCAGTCTGTTTGAATGGAATTAAATATTTTTTCATTTCAGCGCCAACACTGAATAAGTATAGAGTTTATTTTGAAACAGCGTGTGAATGTCTAAATATTGCTTATTCAAGGATTTAATTTGCAAAAACATTTTGAAAAACATTCAACACGTCATTATTGTTACTATCAACATTACAAATACATAAATCTTTATTCACCAGGCCAATCAAAATGTAAAAGAAAATCGATTCGTTGTTCGGCGAAATGAACAAACACAATTTCACATTATTCTTCAGTCTGCTGATCACCTGATATTTTTCACTGAGTTCTTGTAAATTCTGGTAAATTTCTTGTAAAAATCCTTCGATCAAATTAAATTTCTAATTGAAGTTCAATTCATAAATTGTCTTCATTTTTGCACACAATGACTGATCTTGACTCTGCGTTTAAAATACATTGACAATATTGGATATTGTTTACCTGAATATTGATTTTCTATATCGCATGATGCTTTTGTGTCCATTTAGCCAAACTAACGGGTTAATTTCAAAGTTTAACAATGTCAGTTAGGGCCTTTAAAATCTGATTATTAAATGGTTCCTAGATCACATAAAATGTCTCAACTTTATAGAATTCACTGCACTTAAAACCACACAATGGCCTTTCTAATCAGCTAATGACTGTTCAGTAGAATATTTTAAGTAAGTATTTTATTGTTCTTGTGCTTTAGGGAAGGGAATCTACTATCTATACCTGAACCGACCTGTATGTTATAGTGGACCACGTGGTTGACAGTGAACTGCCCACTTGTCACTCAGGAATGGGCAAAAAAAAAATGCTGGCTCAGCTAATGATATAGACATCCCATCAACGAATAAACAAAACAAGGAAACATATGGTTGTCCTCAAATCCAACAAATGCAATAGATACTTTCTCATATTTCAGTCCATTAAGTACACAGAATACATGTTCCACAGACCAAAAATCATGCTCTATTACTCATGGCTGATGATGTCAGCAGCAACATCTATCTCAATGATGATAACCCAGAATATTTGCAAGTTTTCCAGGAAGTATGCATCCAATCATGGTCTCTTAACGTGTAATTTTAGCTCAGCACATCAACAGCTGTAATTGTTTTGAACTCACCTCCCTTAAACATGTTTATGTGTCTATTGAGACAGATATTTTAATATTGCCAGTGTAAATGACTGTATCTTTCATTCAATTTAATATTCACGTTCATTACCTATTTAATTTCTTCCTAACCCTGATACAAATGTCTAAACATTGATCATACTAAAAATCACAAGAGTATAGATTATTTATCTTGACAATAAATCCAATAGAAGTATAAAATTCTTGAATAGCTTGCATTTTTGAATGAGAAATAATTTGTTTTTACGAATCACTGACTGTTTACGAACACTTTTTTCAATCCAGCAATCCAGCACATTAATGCTCAGTTTATTGTCTTAATTGGCATTGAAAAAATGTCAGAGCAAACTGCTTTGAACACATTATATCATTTTAATTGCTAAATTCTAACCTTAATTATCAAATTTGTTGTCATATAATGACTATATGACATTTTAGTCTCTCAGCAATTATCGTAAAATTCACATTTTAGTTTAATCCATTATTTCTTCATGCCAATATTGCCATTAAAAATAAATTATTACTTTGTGCACTAACACACCCACAAAAAAACAAATGTTTTACCATCTAACTCAAGTAGTGAAAATCTGACTTTTTCTCATTTGAATACTCACTGCAATCAAGAGATTAGTTTACAGTCTTACAAATTAAGACATGTCTAATTGCATTCACTGTATTAAGAACTGTTCATTTCTACACATTGCAATGTGCACTTTCTCATCATTCTGAAGTTCACTGATATCCGTTTCTAAATCTAATTGTTACTTTTATTAATAATTGTTCAAACTCAGTAACGGCTATAAGTATGGAATTATGTCTCAGTGCATCAACTGACATAAACATATTGCACTGTACAGCTTCCAAACTTCGCATGCTTATTTTAACAGTGTAATTATAATTAAAATGATTTGATTAAATTTCACTTCAATTCTGTTGCATCCTAATGATCACACTAAGAGCTACATATTTTTCATGCTAAAAGTCATTGACATTTTCTACACTTTTCATCTGTGCCACAAAGTATGAATTTACATCCCTTTATAAGACTTAATGGAGTGAACGATTATTAGATATTAGGTATTAGCAACAATTTTTTTAAAAAATGCTAGTAACTTTGTTAAGTTCCTTTAATTCAACAACTTCACAAAATGTTGACATCTTGAAAGTCCCACATTTTATGGAACTGAAGGGAAGGTGACTTCAGCTGAATTGTTGTATTTTCTTTTCCAACTCATTTATGCAACAAAATGATTTTAAATTTAATTTCATTTTCAAAAGAACTACTTTGAACATTTTGAATAAAGTTATTTATTTTTATCCCAATGTTATTTATCAATGTCTATGAGTCACACAATTATGGCAATTCTTCTTTCTAACAGGTGTCATTGATTGTGTCCTTTGCACACTCGAGGACCTTTGTTATCGACAGTTTGTTCCAAATTGTGACGCAATGTCAAAACATTGTTCCGGATAAAAAAATTAAATAAATTTTAAAAATCATTGATTATAAATTATTTTTCTTGACAAGGAAAACAATGGATGGAAATATAGAATTCTTGAGTGGACTGCATTTTTTAATGAGAAAACAACATTGCTCACTACTCATTATTTTGTTTTCCAATCCATCAAACCAGTTCCTATATTTTATTCATGCATTTTGCAATCTCATTGAATAGATAATCAACATCAGAGCAAATTACATTGAAAATATTAAAATTTGCTGGAATTCTAACTTTAATTGTTATTTCGTCATAATATTTACTCACTAATTTAGTGTAAATCTTTCTAATATTTTACTTCAATGCATAATTTCTTAGCATCAATATTACAATAAAAATCCATTTCTCTTTCAATTCAACGGACCCACAATACAACGAATGACGTCCCATTCAGCACTCATTGTAAATGTCCAATTCTTTCTCATTTGAATAATTTCATTATTAATAAAAAAATCATGGCAGAATTATACGGCCTGCTAAGTTAAAAGACATCCAATTACATTTCACTCCAATAATTACTCTTCATTTCTACACATTGCTCAGTAAAATAGCATAATGAGATTTCTCAGTATTCCTGAGTACATTAATAGCGTTTTCAAATGTAATAGTTATTGATATCTATCATCAAAATTAAATAATTAATTATTAAATGTGGAATTATGGTTGACCACATCAACGGATGAAAAAATATTGGACTGTACAGTCTCCGAATCATTGTGAATATTGATTGTTTATTCCAAAATTGGAAACAGAGTTAAATTGTTCAATCCAGTAGGTGCTATAAATGTGGAATTATGGCTCACCACATCAACTGATGAAAAGTTATTTCACTGAGCAGTCTCAATATCTTTGCGAATATCAACTAGTTATATTAAAAGTGAAAAAGTGATTTGATTGTAATTCATGTCAGCGCTACTATTTATGTATTTCTAACCACAGCAGCAGCAAAATATTTCTAATGTCAACAACCATTTAAATTTCACATTTGTTGTGCACTCAGAAACAAAAATTTACATCCCTGATTTGTTACATGAAACAATGACAGCAAATTTTCAATTCTTGGATGTCGTACATTTTTGAAAAAAGCAGAATTTTCTTCAATTGAGTCGTCTTACTGATTGACATCATATATTCATCAGAAAGATATTCATTTTCTTTTCAAGAAAAACAGTTTAGAACATGATTAATACTGTTATTTATTTTCACTTTAACATTTGTCATTATTGCATAATAATCACATCATCATGTCAATGCTACTTTCAACCAATTATCTTTCGATTCCTATTTAATTAAGGCCGTTTTTGCTTAATTACATCATTACTTTAAATTTCCCATTCTTTTTGCAAGTCCAATACACACAGGAAGTATGTAATTAATTCCCAGTCCAATTATTACAAAAAAGATCTGATCAGTTTTCATTTGAGTAACGACACTCGGCATGTGATTATAGTCCCACCCTTCCTGCGTGGGCACAATATCAAGGGTTGTTGAGGAGCTCTGGTAGTGTCTCTACTACTAGACCAGGAGGCATGAGTTCAATTCCCACTTCCGACAGAGGTGTGTCAGAGCAGCTTTGAATGTTTATTCGACAATATCTAAGCATAGGTTGAATTAGTTTTCAATCCAACTTTAGACCTGTTTTCAGTAGGTTGTTCATTATAATAATCGCAGGATCTGCTGTTTAATTTTCTGGCTTTAAATTTCTGTAAAATATTTGACAAAGTTGCAGATTCAAAGATTAAAATGTCTGAAAAAGACAAGATTCAAAAATTTTTAAAACCAAAGTGCTGAGTGCATCCAATTATTTTTCAAACAGTGAGCAGTGGAATTGTATTTCTTACCAGCTCACAAATGTCAAAATACTGTTTATTCTGAAATGTAACTCAGCAAAAGCATTTGAAACAAAAACATTAAGGACAATATTATTGTTCATTTCAACAGATCAAATATATAAATCTCTATGCCTCCCAATAAAGAGGCAAAAAGCATTGTTTTCTAGAACTGTGAAAGAAACACGTCACTTCATATTATTCTTCAGTCTGATAATCACATATTATAACTAAATATTGTAGCTTGTCCAAATATTGTTATGTCCCTTGACCTAATTAACTTTCTCATGATTGGTCAATTCATGGTCTAACAGAAATTTGTTTATATTTTTCACATGTTCGTATTGACTGTAAGATGGAAATGCTTTGAAAGTATCAGTGTGTGTTCATTTGAATTTCAACTTGCTATTTCTCTCACTTATTGCATGATGTTTTTAAGTGCCTTTCACCTGACAATTCAAGGGAATTTTAAAAGTTTGTCGACTTCAATTAAGGTAATTCACACCCATTTTTAATTTGGTTCCTAATTCACATAAAATCGAAACATTATTGAAATCAATGCACGCACAAAACATTGCATGTAAAATCATATAATGATCTTCATGATCTCTAATTATTGTTCAGTTGAATAGTCTTCATTAAGTATTTTATTATTATTGAGCTCAATAACCACAGTAAACACTGGTTATCCTTCCATACAATAAATACAATAGATAGCTTCATATTTATCCTAGAGTCAATGCTATAAATCAGTAATTTTAGCTCAGTACATCAATAGCTGCAAACATTTTGAACACATATCAATTATACATATTTGCCTGTTTATTCAGAGCAAATTTCAAAGAACTATCTCCATAAATGTCATTGACTGTATCTTTCATTCACTATAACGATCATGTTCATTGTCTAATTATTTTCTTCCTAATTCTGACACAAATGTGTTGAGAATGAAGAAACTAAAAAATTACTTGAATTTTAAATTAGTTTCTCTACAAGAAATTCAATGGAAGGAAACATGGAATTCTTCAATAGCTGATAGTTTTGAACTAAAAAAATTCTTTTCAATAATCACTGAATATCTCATTTTTTATTCAGTCCACCAACATAACATTTAAATCTCCAGTTTAATGATCTTAATGAATATTTAATCAACATGAGAGCAAATTGTTTCGAAAATATTGAATTATTTTGCTTGTTAAAATTCTAATATTTATTATCACTACCATAAGTGAATTATATTTTAACTGTTCAGGTTTACAAAAGAAATGATTTTTAACCATTAATTTCATTATTTTCATCCAATATCGTCAAAATTATCAATTATTTACAGAAATGCAGCAAATACCAAATTAATGTTGAATTCATTAACAGCTCTGATTTTGCACTGGTCATCAAACTACATAAAACTTCAATGAAATGCTCGCAGTAAATGTGTATAACAGGATAATGCAGTAAGGAAGTTAAATGGTTAATTCTTGTACTGTGTAGTCATCATAGTTAATTCTTAAATGATGAACCGTGAAACCGTCATTTTAGACACCTAGGACCAGTGAATCAATATGAGATTTTAAATATCTCAATATTTGTCCATCATTTGAATGTATGACTGAGTCAAACATTTCTTCAGTCCATTACTCTTCATAAATGGCTTATTTTTTATACACTCCATCATTTCAGACAATGTCAAATTGTTAACAGTACAGTCCTGTTTGAATGGAACTAAATGTTTTTTCACTTCAATGTCAACACTGAAAGCACACAGAGTTTATTTTCAAACAGCATGTGAATATCTAAATATAATTGTGAAAATGCATTTCAAAAAATATTTAGCACATCATTATTGTTTACGTCAATAATTCAAATATATAATTCCTTATTCAGCAGTCTAATAAAAATGTGAAAAAGCATTGACTTCTTGTTTAGTAAAATGAACAAATGCCATTTCATATTAATCTTCAGCCCACTGATCATCTGACTTTTTTTTAACAAACTTCTTGCAAATTCTTGTAAATTTCATGTAAATCTCCCTTGAAATTGGAAAATTCCTAATTCTTGCTTAATTCATGAATTATCAGCAACATATTTTTATTTTTCCTCTCAACTATTGCTCCTGACTCTGAGTTTGAAATACTTTGAAAATAACGGATATTGTTTACTTGAATATTGGCTTTCTGTCTGTCACAAATCGCATGATGATTTTATGTGCATTTAGCCTCGCAGAGTGAGCAAATTTCAAAGTTTATTGATGTCAATTAAGACCTTTAATATTTGATTATTAATTGATTCTAATTCACGTAAAATATCATAACATTTTTGAAATCAATGCACACACAAACTGTGCATAAAATCACACGATAATCTTCATAATCAACTAATCGCTGTTCAGTAGAATACTGATAGTAAGTATCTTATTGTTCTTGTCTTTTGGGGAGGGAAATCTGCAATCCTTACTCGAACTGGCTTATACGTGACTCCAGACCCACTGCAATGTGTTTGACACTTAACTGCACACTGGGCGTTTAGGGATGGTCAATAAATGCTGGCCCAGACAATGGCACTGACATCCCATGAGCAAATAAACAAAAAATGTAAACATCTGGTTATCACCACCCTCGACAAATGCAACTAAATTTTCTCATATTTGAGTCCAGTAATTACAAGAATACATGGCCCTCAAACCAAAAATCATTCTTTATTCCTAATGGCCGAGGATGCTCATAGCAACATATGCCGAGATGTTGATAATCCCGAATATTTGCACATTTTCCAGCAGGGATACATCCAATCATTCTACTAATGTGTAATTTTAGAGTAATACATCAATAGCTGCACATATTTTGAACAAATGTCCATTGCACATATTTATCTGACTATTTAGATTTACATATTTAAATACGATAAAATTTCCACTGTAAATGACTGTATCTTTCAGTCACTATAATATTCATGTTATTACCTCTTTGAGGTCTTCCTAATTCTGATACAAATGTCTAAATATTGATTACATTGAAATCCATGACAGTATAAATTCCTTTTCTCGACAATACATCCAATAGAAATATAGAAAGCTCAAACGGCCTATAGTTTTGAATAAGAAATAATTCCTTTAAATAATCACTGAATGCCTAATTATTTTTCAATCCATCAAAATAGTATTTTAATCCTCAGTTTAATAATCTTAATTAATAATGAATAAACGTCAGATTACACTGCTTTTAAAATATTAAATGATTTTATTTGTTAGAATTCTAACATCAATTATCAATTTGTCGCCATTGTAACAATCAAACGACAAATTTGTTTAGTGTTCCTAACAAGTATCATGACATTCACATTTTAGTTTAATCCATTATTTCTTCGTGACCAATATCGTAATACAAAATAGTTTATTATTTTCTGCGCCAATATACCCACAAAACAAATGATTTCCCATTTAACACACAGTAGTGAATTTCTGGTTCTTTCTGGAATCATGAGATTATTGTTCAGCCTTACAAATTGAGACATGTCTAATTGCAGTCATTCTAATACATGCGGTTAATTTCTACACATTGCAATGTGAGATTTCTCATCATTCTTCAGTTCACTAATACCTGTTTTAATACCTGTTCTTGCTAATATCTAATATTGAATCATTGTCCAAATTCAGTAACCACTATAAATATGGTGTTATGTCTCCGTACGTCAACGGACATAAATATATTGCACTGTACAGTTTCCAAACTTTGCATTTTTATTTTAACAGTTCGATCCTAGTTGAATTGATTTGATTATATTTCACTTCAGTGCTGGTATCTATTGTATTTCTATTGATCACTATAAGAGTTACGTACTTTTCATGCTAAAGAAATCATTGATATTTTCAGAAATTGTAAGAACTGCAGGAGCTGGAGTCAGAGAAAATATGGTACGGAGCTGGAGGAACGCAGCAGGCAGGCAGCATCAGAGGAGTAGGAAAGTTGACTATTCGGGTCCCAACCCTGCTTCAGAAAACTTTCGATGCTTTTCTCTGTGCAAGGAAAAATGAATTTACATCCTTTATAGCACAATGAATTGAATAATTATTAAATATTAGATATTAGCAACAATTCAGTTTCTGAAATGTTATCGGTGCACTGAAGTCCCTTTAATTCAACAACTGCGTGAAATTTTGACTTCTTGACAGTCCAACATTTTTGGAAAAATTGTTACCAATGTCAGGACTGAACAACACTTGGACACAAACAGAAATGCATGGAAAACATTGTTGGTACAATTGATGGCTGATTTGCAGAATGAAGTCGTAGAATGGCTGACGTGTAGACTGAGCGACTGTAACTGAAGATTGAGGAGACTGTGAGGATTGATACAGAGCATTCAGCTCGAGAACATGCCCATGTCTACAACATTTTTTTTCTTTACTCTTGGGACGTGGACATTGCCAGCTGTACCAGCATTTATCGCCCATCCCTAGTTGCCATTGAGAAGGTGGGCTGAGCCGCCTTCTTGAACCACTGCTGTAGGTTGATCCACGATACCCTTAGAAACGGATTTCCAGGATTTTGTTCCAGTGACACTGATAGAACAGTGATCCCTTTCCAAGTCACGATAATTGGTAACCTGGACATGAATTGGCAGGTGGTGGTGTTCCCATGTCCCTCGATATCTTTGCATTATAAAACATTGTGAATTTATCCATCTCAGATTGAAAACTAATAACGGATCCAGCATCAACCGCCACTTGAGGAAGAGAGTTTCATGCCTCTCCCACCCTTTGTGTGCAGCTGTGTTTCCTAACATCTCTCCTGAATGCCCTGGCCCTAATTCCTCAGATAATGCCCTCCAGCTCTCGAATCTACAATGAATGGAAATAGTTTATCTTTATCTATCCTGTTAATATCTTGAAGACTTTCATCAGATCACCCTTAACCTACAAATTCTAGAGAAAGAAGTCCTAATGTCTCCTTGTAATTTAACCCCTAAGGTCCAGGTAACATTCTTGTAATCTTATATTACACTCCCTCAAAGGATAATCCATCCTTCCTAAGGTGTGGTCTCTCTCTCCTGAATGGTCTGGTCTGAACTTTTAGCTCTAGAATGTCCAACTACTGGGAATAGTTTATTGTTATCTATTTATTTGATTTCATTGTGAAAATTGAACTATCATTTGAATGTGTTTGTTGAACTGAAAAATTATTAAAGCCCCTTCAACAATTTAAGGCTCTCAACAATTAGGCATCCTGCTCTCAGTGATGTGAATAATGACTGGAAATTTATAATGATTGACATTTAATTACATAGAAAGTGCAATTATTAGACAAAAACCCAATTTGTTGTATCTTTGAGAGATAATAGGAACTGCAGATGCTGGAGAATCTGAGATAATAAGGTGTAGAGCTGGATGAACACAGCAGGCCAAACAGCATCAGAGGAGCAGGAAGGCTGACGTTTCGGGCCTAGACCCTTCTTCAGCCTAAGTTATAATCACACATTTACTCTGATTGCTTTCTTGAGCAATCATCAAATATTCACTCATACAAAGTAAAGGACTGTGGCTGCTGAAGATCTGAAAAGAAAACCATAAACCAGAAAATTCAGCAGATCCAAAGATGTGCAGATTAGGGTGGATTGGCCATGCTAAATTGCGTGAAGTGTTTTCAGGGATGTGTAGCTTAGGTGGGTTAAAGGGGGATGTGTCTGAGTCAGATGCTCCGAGGGTCGGTGTGGACTTGTGGGCCGAAGGGCCTGTTTCCACACTATAGGGATTCTATGATTCTATGATCTGTTCGCAGCTGAGAATGCACAGTTAATATTTCGAGTCCAGTGGCACTTCTTCAGAACTGAGAGACCTCAAAATGTTAAAAATTTTTCCCACAGATATTGCCAGATCTGCTGAGATTCTCCAGCAATTTCTGGCAAACACTCATTCTGCTTGTTGAAGGGCAAAGTAATTTTGGTTACAGCTGCTAACTGCTGAAAATAATTTTGGTGTTTCCTGTGATAATGGAGATAGTAACGTGGGAATGTTAACTTAATCTATTCCACTGAAAGAAACATAGTCCATATGCTTTAGACACAGAATAATTCAATGTGATATGATTGATGACGATAAATCGGCACAGAATGAGTATTCAAGTGAAAAACTATAAATATCAATTTTATTTTAATAGTGGAAACTTAGTTGAATTGATTTCATTATATTTCACTTCAGTACTTTATTGTAGTCCGAATGATCATACCAGTTACTAAATATTTTTGATGCTATAAGTCACTTAAATTTCAACTGATTGTCACAAAATCATTATATCTCTTAGTTGTTGATTTCTACCTTGACAGTAAATTTTAAATTAATGGATATGCTACACTTTTGAATCAAAATGGAAGTTGTCTTCAGTTGATTCATCACATTGAATGAATTATACTTTTTATCCAATCATGTATACTCTAGGAACATTTTTAGTTTCATTTCAAAAGAAGCAGCTTTGCACAGATTGAATAGTATATTTGTTTTCATTCTAACATTATTTATCAATGTATACTAATCACATGATGATGTCAATGCTTCCTTCTACCAATTATCATGAGATTCCTATTTAATTAAGGCTTTTATTGCTTAGTTGAATCATTACTGTAAGTTTCTAATTCTTTTTGCCAGTTATATGCACACAGGAACAGTCTACTTAATTCCCAGTCCAATTATTGCAGTGGACATCTGACTAGTTTTCATTTGAGTGACCACAGTGAGCATGTGATTATCGTCCTGCCCTTCCTGGGTGGGAACATTATGAAGGGTCTTGTAGGGCTCTGGTAGTGTCTCTACTATTAGACCAAGGGTCATGGGTTCCATTGCCACCCTCAACAGAGGTATGTCAGAGCAGCTCTGAATGTTGATTCGAAAATATCCGAACAGAATTTGAATTCCTTTTCAATCCACCGTTAGAACTATTTTCACCTGTTGTTCATTACAATACTTACAGGAGCTGCTATTTATTTTCTTCAGATCACTAATAAAAACACCTATCTAATCTTGCAAGTTTAACATTCCTGGAAGATATTAAACAAAGCTGTAGTCTTAAAGATTGAAATGTCTGAAGTAATAATGTTCAACAATTGTTTAAACTAAAGAGCTGCGTGCATTCAATTTTTTTTCTTAACAGTGAGTAGTGGGATTGTATTTCTAATCAACTAAAGAATTTGAAAAAGTATTGTTCATTTTAACAGTTAAAATCTATAAATCCTTATTCCCCAGCCGAATAAAGAGGCAAAAAGAATTGTTTTTGATAACAGTGAAAGAAATAAAGGCCACCTCATACAATACTACGGTCTGAAGATTCCTTCCATTTTATAATAAGTATTGTAACTTGTCTAAATATTGTTACGTCCTTTGATTAAATTAACTTTCTCTTTATTTTTCAATTGATCAATGGGTTTATTTTTTGCCTAATCATATTGACTGTAAGCTGGAAATGCTTTGAAAGTATTGGAGTGTGTTCACTTGAATATTGATTTGGTATTTCTCTCACTTATCTCAATTGTCACATGATTGTTTTAAGTGCCTTTCACCTGAAAATTCTAGTGATTTTTAAAAGCTTTAAATTCAGACCTTAACACCCGAATACTAATCCATTCCTAAATCACATAAAGTATCTCAAATGCCATTGAAATCAATGCACACACAAAACGTTGCGCATAAACTCTTACAATGGTCTCCATGATTATCTCATTACTGATCAGTGAAATAACCATAGTAAATAATTTGTTGTTCAGGGACTCAATAGCGACAAAGAAACAACTGATTATCCTTACGCCCAATACACGCAATAGATAACTCCTTTTAAGTCTCCACCAAAAATCATTACGATAATTTTTTGCTCAGTACATCAATAGCTGCAAATCTTTTGAACACATGAACATTAAACATATTTATCCATTTCTTTAGCACAAATATCAAAGAACTACCTTTGTAAATGTCAATGCCTGAATCTTTTGTTCGCTATAATACTCATGTTTGTTATCTACTTATTTTCTTCACAATTCTGACACAATCCAAATGATCAGACTAAAATTCTCATGAATTATAAATTACTGTCTCTACAAGAAATCCAATGGGAGCAAATATAGAATTCGTCAACAGCAGATAATTTTGAACAAAAAACAATGCTTTCCAATAATCATGAATATCTATATTTTTATTCAATCCACCAACATACCATTTTAGTTCTCAGTTTACTGATCTTAATAAACATCTAACCAACATCAGAGCAAACTGCTTTAATATTAAATTCTCTTGTTAGAATTCTGACGTTCATTATCACTTCATTGTCATGACCATAAGTGAATTATATTTTAACTATCCAGGTACACAGAAGAAGTGATTTTTAATCGTGAATTTTAATCTTTTCAGTTCAATATTCTCAAATTCATCGAAGCATTTATGGCCTCAGTAATTGTAACAAACACACAATTCTTCTGTTCAACAGACATCACAAATGTTTGAGTTTTTCCTTCCTCAACAAAATCTCAGAATTTCTAAATACCTTTCACTCCATTACTTATAGTTCATTTTCTAACTTGAAAAGTTTGATAATCACACTGTTTCTGTGTGTTTCTTCTAACCACTAGCATATGTACATATCTAAGTTTTGCCAGTCTACATTCATTCAAAGGCTTTGGGAGATAGTAGGAACTGCAGATGCTGGAGAATCTGAGATAAAAAGGTGTAGAGCTGGATGAACACAGCAGGCCAAGCAGCATCATAGGAGCAGGAGGGCTTGACGTTTCGGGCCTAGACCCTTCTTCAGAAATGTAGAAATTCTGAAGAAGGGTC
>JAHRHZ010000150.1:2542911-2569223 GCA_024137785.1 Ginglymostoma cirratum | reverse complement strand
CCCCATTTCTGATGAAGGGTCGAGGCCCGAAATGTCAAGCTTTCCTGCTCCTATGATGCTGCTTGGCCTGCTCTGCTCATCCAGCTCCACACCTTGTTATCTCGGATTGTCCAGCATCTGCAATACCTATTATCTCTGATACAACAAATGTTTGTATTGAATTGAAATATAATCAAACCAAATCCACAAGGATTCCACTATGAAAATAAAAATCAGCATTCAGCCTGAATGGGAAACTGTACAGTGCAGCACATTTACATCAGTTGATGTACAGAGCAATAATTCCACACTTATAGCTGGACCACTGGATTTGAACAATTATTAAATGTTAGATATAAAGAACATTTAGAAATAAATACAGTTCATGGCAACCTTAAAACTCGCGAGAAGTCTCACATTGCTATGGTCCGTGAAATGGGTAGAAATGATGAGTAATTATGTGTGTGAAAAGGGATCAGATATGTCCTAATTTATGAGGCTGAATATTAATCCCATGATTACTGCGAGTATTCAAATGAGAAAGGATCAGATATTTATTGTGAGTGTTGGATGGGAAACCATTGGTTGTTTTGGAGGTGTGTTGACATGGAATAGATGATCCATTTTTCATTGTAATGATGGCACTAAGAAATAATGGATTGCACTAAATATGTGAATCTCATGATGTTTGTTACAAAGACTAAACTAAATTACCGTGATTACTGTCATGACAATGAATGGATAATTAATGTTGGTAGTCTGATGAATTAAATTATTCAATATAACAACGCTTTCCTGCTCCTAAGATGCAGCTTGGCCTGCTGTGTTCATCCAGCTCCACACCTTGTTATCTCGGATTCTCCAGCATCTGCAGTACCTTTTATCTCTAAATTATTCAATAGTTCGATCTGATTTTGATTAGATATTCATTTAGATCAGTGAATTGAGGATTAAGCTGCTGTGTTGATGGATTGAAAAAGAATTGAACATTCAGTGATTATTGATCAGAATTGCTTTGTCATTCAAAACTCTCAGCTATAGAAGAATTCTATATTTTCTGCCTCTGGTTTTCTTCTGGAGAAAAATAATTTATATTCCTTTTAACATCATCAGTATTTAGAATTTTGTGTCCGAAAGTATCAGTATTGCATTTATAGAGGATTTTTCTCCATAGGAGTGATATTGTTAAACTTGAAAGGGTTCAAAAAAGATTTGCAAGGATGCTGCCAGGGAGTGTAGGGTTTGAGCTACAAGGAGAGGCTGAATAGGCTGGGGCTATTTTCCCTGGAATGTCGGAGGCTGAGGGGGTGACCTTATAGAGGTTTAAATCATGAGGGGCATGGATAGAGTGAATAAACAAGGTCTTTTCCTTGGGGTGGGAGAGTCCAAAACTACAGGGCATTGGTTTAAGGTGAGAGGGAAAAGATTTAGAAGGGGCCTGAGGGGCAACTTTTCCATGCAGAGGTCAGCGTATGTGTGGAATGAGCTGCCAGAGGAAGGGGTGGAGGCTGGTACAATGACAACATTTAAAAGGCATCTGGATGGGTATATGAATAGGAAGGGTTTAGAGGGATATGAGCCAAATGTTGGCAAAATGGACCAGATTAACTTAAGATATATGGTCAGCATGGATGAGTTGGACCAAAGGGTCTGTTTCCTTGCTGCACAGCTCTATGATTCTAATATTTGCTTTGAATAAACAGATTAATATGTTTAACAGAGATAAGTTCAAAGTGTTTTCAGCTGTGTGTGTACTGAGCCACAGCTTCACTTTTGTAGTCATGATTGGACAGGAGGGCTAAGAGAAAACTTGCAAATATTCAGGGGTATGTCGTTGTTACTAGCCTCAGCCATTGGGAATAAAGTGCAATTATTCAATTCAGTACCGTGCATTGTTTGAATTAAAGGACAATATTGATTCCATTTGTTGGATGAGGCGGTAACCAAATGTTTGCTGTGGTTTTTGAGCTCTAGGACAGTAAGGATCTTATACAGAGCGCTCTAGTGAATAGTAATTAAATGACCTTGAAAATACTCATTTGGTTTTATGTGCAGTGTTTGTGCGTACTTTGATTTCAATACTCTTGAGATGGTCTTTCAGGATTTAAGAACTGATTAATAAACAAATGATAATGGTCCTAATGTGGTCATGGTCAGAGTTCAAAGCATCCAATGGGGTCACATCAATACCCTTCACCATTGCCATGTTGGACAGGTGTAAGGTACGCTGGCTCTAAGTCAAGGTAACAGAAAGTCTGGTTGAAACTCCTCTAATACACAACTCTTGGGCTGATTGTAACTGGACCCCAGGACCTTTATGACTTCCGTGACCTGGGTTTCCACTGTTCTCTCTCGCCAACTGAGGCTGGCTGCTGCTCGATTGCATTTGTTCAGTTTTCCAGTGGTGGGTCAATTTAAAATGCCCAGTTTTGGGCCTGCAGTCTCTTGATAGATAGTTCAAATGTAATTTTGCAACCACAATGAGTTGATAGTGAATGGTAGAATTGTAACAAGTTCCTAACCCTAACCCTAACCCTAATGATACAATATTTTCAAACAGTTTACTCTGACATTGGTAAGATATACATTAAGATAGTAAAACTGAGAATTCAAATGTAATTGCAGGATTATTGAATCGAAAGAAAAAGTGTTAGACATTCAGTGTTTGTGGGAAAGAACCTTGTTTTTGTTTAAATATATAGATTGTTCAAGAATTCTATACGGCCTTCTATTGGTTTTCTTGCAAAGGACACTTTTTATATCAATCACTATTTTGACATTTGTATCAGAATTAGGAAATAAATAAGCAGCAATTAATATGAATGTTTTAGTGAATGAAAACAAGGTAAATTAAATTTAGAGTGGCAACTTTCAGTATTTGCTCTGAATAAGCAGATAACTGTTTTTAATCGAGGTGAGCGGGAGCGGTGACGGCGAGGACCAGGGGGCTGCCGGGACGGCAAGTCCTTCTTTTCGGCAGTGGAGCTGAGTGGGAGTGTCGAATTGTGCTCTGGGAAGGTGTGTGAACTGATATATTTGTGCAGTGGTCGAAAACGAGACCCCCGAATGGTATGTTGCCTCCCAGGTGCACGGGTCAGGGATGTCTCAGATCGACGGCAGGACATTCGGAAGGGGGAGGGTGAACAGCCAGCTGTCGTGGTGTATATAGGCACCAATGATATAGGTAATAAATGGGATGAGGTCCTACAAGCAGAATTTAGGGAGTTAGGAGCCAAGTTAAAAAGTAGGACCTCAGAGGTAGTAATCTCAGGATTTCTACCAGTGCCACGTGCTAGTCAGAGTAGAAATGAAAGAATAGGCAGGATAAATGAGTGGCTTGAGAGATGGTGCAGGAGGGACACGTTCAGATTTTTGGGACTTTAGGACCGGTTCTGGGGGAGGTGGGGCTATTACAAATTGGACGGTCTACACCTGGGCAGGACTGGAACCAATGTCCTAGGGGCTGCTTTTGCTAACGTTTGGGGAGGGTTTAAACTAATGTGGCAGGGGGATGGGAACCAAATGAGGAGGTTAGTGGACAGTAAGGAAAGCCTGTAAAGAACTAGATAATGAAGTCAGTGTGACTAAGGGGAAGAGTAGGCAGAGAGCAGATGATGAATGCAAAGGGACAGGTGGTCTGAGGTGCATTTGTTTTAATGCGAGAAGTGTAGTAGGTAAGGCAGATGAACTTAGGGCTTGGATTAGTACCTGGGAATATGATGTTATTGATATTACTGAGACTTGGTTGAGGGAAGGGCAAGATTGGCAACTAAATATCCCAGGATATAAATGCTTCAGGCAGGATAGAGAGGGAGGTAAAAGGGGTGGAGGAGTTGCATTACTGGTCAAAGATGGTATCACAGCTGTGCTGAAGGAGGGCACTATGGAGGACATAGTGCAGAGCTCAGAAATAGGAAGGGTGCAGTAACAATGTTGGGGCTGTACTACAGGCCGCCCAACAGCGAGCGTGAGATTGAGGTACAAACATGTAGACAGATTATGGAAAGATGTAGGAGCAACAGGGTGGTGGTGATGGGAGATTTTAGTTTTCCCAACATTGACTGGGATTCACTTAGTGTTAGGGGTTTAGATGGAGCAGAATTTGTAAGGAGCATCCAGGAGTGTTTTCTAGAGCAGTATGTAAATAGTCCAACTCGGGAAGGGGCCATACTGGACCTGGTGTTGGGGAATGAGCCCGGCCAGGTGGTTGACGTTTCAGCAGGAGATTACTTTGGGAATAGTGATCACAATTCCGTAAGTTTTAGAATACTCATGCACAAAGACGAGAGTGGTCCTAAAGGAAGAGTGCTGAATTGGAGGAAGGCCAACTATAGCAAGATTCGACAGGAGCTGGGGAATGTGGATAGGGAGCAGCTGTTTGAGTGTAAATTCACACTTGATATGTGGGAGGCTTTTAAAGAGAGTTTGATTAGAGTGCAGGACAGACATGTCCCTGTGAAAATGAGGGCTAGAAAGGGCAAGATTAGGGAACCATGGATGGCAGGTGAAATTGTGAGACTAGCAAAGAGGAAAAAGGAAGCATACATAAGGTCTAGGCGACTGAAAACAGACGAAGCTTTGGAAGAATATCGGGGAAGTAGGACCAATCTAAAACGAGGAATTAAGAGAGCTAAAAGGGGTCATGAAATATCTTTAGCAAACAGGGTTAAGGAAAATCCCAAAGCCTTTTATTCGTACATAAGGAGCAAAAGGGTAACTAGAGAAAGGGTTGGCCCACTCAAGGACAAAGGAGGGAAGTTATGCGAGGAGTCAGAGAAATTGAGTGAGATTCTTAACGAGTACTTTGAGTCAGTATTCACTGAGGAGAGGGACATGACGGATGTAGAGGTTAGGGTAGATGTTTGATTACTCTAGGTCAAGTTGGCACAAGGAAGGGGGAAATGTTGGGTATTCTAAAAGGCATTAGGCTGGACAAGTCCCCAGGTCTGGATGGGATCTATCCCAGGGTACTGAGGGAAACAAGAGAGGAAATAGCTGGGGCCTTAACAGATATCTTTGCAGCATCCTTGAGCACGGGTGAGTTCCCAGAGGACTGGAGAATTGCTAATGTTGTCCCCTTGTTTAAGAATGGTAGCAAGGATAATCCAGGTAATTATAGACCAGTGAGCCTGACGTCAATGGTGGGGAAGCTGCTGGAGAAGATACTGAGGGATAGGATCTATTTACATTTGGAAGAAAATGGGCTTATTAGGGATAGGCAGCATGGTTTTGTGCAGGGAAGATCATGTCTTACCAACTTGATAGAATTCTTTGAGGAAGTGACAAAGTTGATAGATGAGGGAAGGGCTGTAGATGCCATATGCATGGACTTCAGTAAGGCATTTGATAAGGTTCCCCATGGTAGGCTGATCAAGAAAGTAAAGTCACATGGGGTCCAGGGTGTACTAGCTAGATGGATAGAGAACTGGCTGGGCAACAGGAGACAGAGAGTTGTAATGGAAAGGAGTTTCTCAAAATGGAGAGCTGTGACCAGTGGTGTTCCACAGGGATCCGTGTTGGGACCACTGTTGCTCGTGATATACGTAAATGATCTGGAGGAAGGTATAGATGGTCTGATTAGCAAGGTTGCAGATGACATTAAGATTGGTGGAGTAGCAGACAGTGAAGGGGACTGTCAGAGAATGCAGCAGATTATAGACCGATTGGAGAGTTGGGCGGAGAAATGGCAGATGGAGTTCAATCCGGGCAAATGCGAGGTGATGCATTTTGGAAAATCCAATTCAAGAGCGAACTACACAGTAAATGGAAAAGCCCTGGGGAAAAGTGATGCATGGAGAGATCTGGGTGTTCAGGTCCATTGTACCTTGAAGGTGGCAACGCAGCTCGATGGAGTGGTCAAGAAGGCATATGGCATGCTTTCATTCATCGGACAGGGTATTGAGTACAAGAGTTGGCAAGTCATGTGACAATTGTATAGGACTTTGGCTCAACCACATTTGGAATACTGCGTACATCTCTGGTCGCCACATTACCAAAAGGATGTGGGTGCTTTGGAGAAGGTGCAGAGGAGGTTCACCAGGATGTGGTGCTGGTATGGACGGTGCTAGCTATGAAGAGATGTTGAGTAGATTAGGATTATTTACATTAGAAAGACAGAGGTTGAGGGGGGACCTGATTAAGGTCTACAAAATCATAAGGGGTATAGACAGGGTGGATAGCAAGAAGCTTTTTCTCAGAGTGAGGGGATTCAATTACTAGGGGGTCATGATTTCAAGGTGAGAGGGAAAAAGTTTAAGGGAGGTATGCTTGGAAAGTTCTTTACGCAGAGGGCGGTGGGTGCCTGGAATGCGTTGCCTGCAGAGGTGGTAGAGACGAGCACGATAGCATCATTTAAGATGTATCTCGACAGCTACATGAATGGGCCGGGAGCAGAGGGATACAGATCCTTGAAAAGTGACAGGTTTAGATAGAGGATCTGGATCTGTGCAGGCTTGGAGGGCCGAAGGGTCTGTTCCTGCGCTGTAATTTTCTTTGCTCTTCGTTCTTTTGTGACCTCAAAATGTTTGCATCTACAGTTGTGTGAAGCCAAAATTACACATTCTTTGTGATATTTGGACTGGAAACATGTTTGCAAACTTGGAATGACCCTGGACTTTCAACATCTCGATAAGGTATGTATGCAGAGTATTCCACTCAACAGTAATTAGATTTTCATGCAGACCTTTGTGTGGTTTTACTGCACTGTTCTGGTTGTGCACTGAGTTCAATAACATTGAGATATTTTACATGATTTAGGAATGAATTGATAATCGGGTATAAAAGATCTTATTTAAAGTCAAACCATTTTTGATATTTAATAGAATTAATCAAACGGCTCCGCGAGACGCACTTAAAACATCATGCAATAAGTGAGGAAAGTGAGATACATGCAATGTCAATTTTCAAATGAACGCACTCCAATATTTTTCAAAACATTTCAATTTTACATTCAAAATGAATAGGTGAGTGGAAAAATAAACATAAATTTCTGACAACTCATAAATTGGACTATAATTAGAAATTCACCATGATCAAAGAACAGAACAATCTTTAAATGAATCGCAATATTCAGTCAAAAATGCAGGTAATCAGCTTATTAATGGATAGTAGGATGCTTTTGATCATCTTTATGGCACTGAAGATTTAGGATTAATCAAATTGAAATCAGCTCTTTGTCACAAAAAAAATTGATAAATACCATTACTGAGACTTCTTCATTTTTAAGTCTGCAGCATTTTCGATCTTTTTTTTCTGAGGAAGGTCGAACTAGCAAATTAGATACATACCTTTCTTGGGAACTGGAAGAAAACAGACAGCAGACGCTATGATCATTTGAATGAATGGTAGATGTAAGAACATCTAATGTTGGATTGAAAACCAATTCAATCTGTTCTAAGACATTTTCTAATCAACATTCAGAGCTGCACTGACACACCTCTGTGTTGAAGGTGGGAATTGAACCCATGGCTCCTAGTCTAGTTAGTAGAGACACTACCAGAGCTCCACAAGACCCATCATAACATTCCCAGCCAGGAAGGGCCGGACTATAATCACATGCTGACTGTAGTTACTCAAATGAAAACCACTCAGATGTTTGCTGTAATAATTGGACTGGGAATTAATTAGATAGTTTCTGCGTGTAATGGACTGAAAATGAAATAGTAATTTGCAATAACGATGGAATGAAGCAATCATGGTCTTAATTAGATATGAATCTCATGATAATTCATGGAAAGACAAATTAGCATAATTGTGTGATTATTGTACATTGATAAATAAATATTTAAAATAATTCCGAATGGTCAGAGCAGTTTGTAATATGATGAAATGAAAATTAAAAGGCTTTTGCAGTACTTATGAATTAGAATAAAAATGAATTAGCCATTCCATGTAACTATTCAGCTCACACAACTTCCCTTCTTTTCAAAAACATATGACTTCCAAGAATTCAAAATTTACTGTGATCGATAAAGGAAAGAACAAACGGATGCAAATTCTTTTTTATGAATTTAACAAAAGTTCACATGAATTTTAACTAATTATGTCGCATGGAAAATAGTTAACTCTTATTGTGATAAGAAATACAGTAAAAACTAGCATTGAATTGAAATATAACCAAATCAATTCAACTGTTACCACTGTTGAAATAAAAATCGAAATTCACAATGATTGAGAGATTGTACAATACAATGTCTTTACATTAGTTCATGTACTGAGCCATAATTTCACCTTTATATCCCTTATTGGATTGAATGATAATTAGATGTTAAACCTTTAAACTTCTATCAGTGAACCTAAGAACAATGAGAAATCTTGTATTGCTATTTGATGAGCAGTGTGTACAAATGACCAGGAAATATTGCAGTGCAAATTAGACTTCTCTGGATTTAGAAGGCTGATATTACTGTGATCATTCGAATGAGCAAAAATCAAATATTTCCAATGAGTGCTGGATGGGAAATCATTGGATCTTTTGTGGGTACGTTGACCATAAAAAACTGAATATTTATATTGTCAAAAATCACATGACACCATGGTTTATTTGAAGACACAAGCTTTCGGAATCTCACTCCTTCTTCAGACTCTTCAAACAAACCTGTTGGAATGTAACCTGGTGTCATGTGATTTTTGACCTTGTCCACCTCAGTCCTACACCAACAACTCCACATCATTTATTGTAGTATGTTGCTAAGGAACAAGGAACGCAATTAAATTATGAAGCTCACAATACTCATTAGAAAGACTAAATTAAACTATTGCAATGACAATGACTTGATAATTAATGTTAGAATCCGAACAAGTAACTTGATTCAATACTTTGAAATCACTTTACTCTTATGATGATTAGATACTCATTAAGAGCAGTAAACTGACGAATAAAATTTAATAGCTAGGGTGATGGGTTGAAGAAGAAAATGAAACGTTCCGTGATTATTGAACAGAATTGATTTTTGCTCAAAATACAGGTGTTACACGAATTATATAGTTCCTTCCACTGGCATTCTGGTAGAGATGTATTTCTAATTTACGTAATTTCTGTCATGATCAATGTTTAGACATTTGTCTGAGAATTAGGAAGAAAATAAGTAGACAAGGAAAGTGAGTATTATAGTGAACAAAAGATACAGCCAATGACATTTGGTCGAGAAAGAAACTTTCATAGTGGTGTGCTTATTGTACTTTGATAAATAATGTTGGAATTAAAACAAAAACAAATTAAACGTGTTCAAAACAGATTTTCTTACAATATTTTGAAAATAAAAATCGTTTAGTAGCATACACAAACTGGAAGAATAAATAATCATTTATTGTGACATGTCAGCTCAAGATTTTTTCCAAGGAGTTTCAAGAAAACAAAATTTAGTGTGTATGTTGAACTAAACAACAAATGGATATTACTTCATTTTTCTCTTGTACGCAAAAACAATTATAGGAAATTGTAAAGATTTTTAACATGAAAAAGATATAGCATTTAATATGATCACTTGAAACATAATAAATGTTTGTTTTGAACTGAAATATAATCAAAGCAAATCAAAGGTGGGATTCCACTATTAAAATAAAAATCAGCATGTACTCTGATTAGGAAACTATACAGTGCAATATGTTTATGACAGTTGATGTACTGAGCTATAATTCCACACTGAAAGCTGGATATATTGGATTAAAAAAAATGAACTGTGGATGCTATAAATCAGAAACAAAAATAGAAGAGCTCATCAGGCCTGGCAGCATCTGTCAAGAGTAATCTGAGTTAACGTTTCCGGCCCAGTGACCCTTCTTCAGATCAGTTCTGAGGAAGAGTCAATGGGCCTAAAATGTTAACTCTGATTACTCTTCGCAAATGTTGCCAGAGATGCTGAGCTTTTCCAGTAAGTTCTGTTTTTGTTATTGGTGCTGGATATATTAAATTTGAACAATTATTAAATACTAGATATAAGCACAACTTGTATTAAAAACAATTCATAGCAAACTTAAAAATGATGAAGTATCTCATATTGCTATGTTTCTGCGTAATGTGTAGAAACGAACAGCAATTATTAGAGTGCCAACCAATCAGACTTGTTTTAATTTATAAGGCTGAATATTAATCCCATGATTACTGTGAGTATTCAAATGAGAAAGGTTCAGATATTTACAGCCAGTGTTGGATGGGAAATCATTGGTTGCTTTGTGGGTGTGTTGAGCTGGAACAAATAATCTATTTTTTATTGTAATATTGGAACTAAGAAATGATGGATTTAACTAAACTATGAATCTCATAATGATTGTTACAAAGACTAAACTGAATAACTGTGTGATTATTCTAATGACATAATTGATAATTTATGTTAGAACTCTGACAAATTACATGATCCAATATTTTCAACTTAGTATGCTCTGGTATTGATTAGATATTCTTTGAGACCTGTAAACTGAAGATTAAAATGCAGTGTTAATGGTTTAAAAAATTCAACATTCTGTGATTATTGATCAGGATTGTTTTGCCTTTCAAAATTCTCAGCTAGATAAGAATTCTATATTTCCTTTCTCTGTGTTACTTTGGAGAAAATATAATTTATAATTCTTGCAATTTTTCATGTCATCAATATTTAGACATTTGTGTCAGAATTAGGAAGAAAATAAGTAGACAAGGAAGGTGAGCAGCATAGAATGATATAGTCCATGGCATTTAGAGAGGAATGTTTTCAATATTTGCTCTGAATCAACAACTAAATAATTTTAATGATGATGAGTCCAAAATGTGTTCTGCTTTTGATGTACTGAGCCAAAATTACACTTTTTTTTAGTGATGATTGGAGTGGAAACCCAAAAGGGAACTTGCAAATATTCAGGGCCATCAACATCTAGGTGTACGTGGCAGCCATTTGTAATAAAGTGTGATTTTTAGATTGAGCACCATGTATAAAGTATTTATGGTGAGTAATGAAAACTAAATGTTTGCTATGGTTATTGAGCTAATGAACAATAAAATACTCTGAACGACTCTTCCACTGAACAGTGATTAGATGGCCTTGCAGATCATTGTGTGGTTTTATGGAACATGTTTACATTTACTTTGATTTCAATAATATTGAGCTATTTTTCATGATTTTAAGAACAAGTGAGAGGTAAAGGTCCCAATGCGGTTACGAGCTGGGTTCAAGCCATCCAATGGGGTCACGCCAACACCTTTCACTGATGCCATGATGGAGAGGTTAAAGTGCTGAGATAATGGCCTGGAAGTCAAGTTGCCAGAAAATCTGACCAAAACTCCTCCAATATACAACTCTCGGGCTGGTTGTAACTGGTTTCCCCCTCAAACTTTGACACCTCTTTGACTTGCGTTTTCCACCGTTCTCCGTAACTGATGGATGCTGTCTGCTGTTTGATTTATTTTGACCAATTTTCTGCCATGCCCAATTTCTCCAGCTGTAAATGAATTTAGACTGTCCAGTTTCGGCCCAGTATTCACTTGGCCTCTGTGAAACGTTAAAATATGAATCACACATTGTGACAACAAAGTATTGACATTAAATATTAACGTTTTAACGTATAAAACAATTCAATATTTTCAGGCGGTTTACACTGACATTCATTAAGATAGATAAACTAAGAATTAGAATGTAGCTGCAGAATTGTTAAATTATAAAAAGATATTAGACATTCAGTGTTTACTGGAAAGAATTGTCTCTTCATTCAAATATATAGTCTGTTCAAGAATTCTATATGTTTTCCATTGGTTATCTTGTAGCGACCACGCATTTATAATTCATGTAATTTTTATTATGAGCAGTATTTCGACATTTATATCAGAATGAGGAAGAAAATAAGAAGCAATTATGGTGAGTATTTGAGTGAATGAGTGACACAGTAAATTAAATTGACAGCGGGAGTTTTCAGTATTTGCTCTGAATAATCGGATAAATATTTTTAATGGCCATCAGCTCAAAATGTCTGCATCTTCAGTTATACTAAGCAAAAATTAAACATTTTTTGCAATATTTGGATGCTGCTAGCATCCTCAACCGTTCATAGTAAAGTATAGCTATTGGTTTGAGGATTAGACATTCTGTGTAATCACTGAACTGAAATATATGGTATCAGTTGCGTTTATTGGATGGGATGCTAACTAAATGTTTGATATCGTCGTTGCTCTCAGGACCAATAGGTATTTAGATTATTCTACTGAGCAGTAATTAGATGATCATAAAGACTATTGTGTGGCTCAATGAGCAATGTTTTGTGTGTGCATTAATTTCAATAACATTGAAATATTTTACCTGATTTAGGAACAGGTTAGTAATTGGGCGTTAAAGATCTTACTGAAAGTCAACAAACTTTTGAAATTTACTAGCACTGTTTTGTGAATTGCACCTAAAACATCTGCAATAAGTGAAATAAATGAAAGACACGCAAAACCACAGATGAACACACCGATATTTTCGCAGAATTTCAATCTTGCTGTCAATACGAATAGGTGAGTGGAAAAATAAAAACAAATTTCCAATAATTTTTGAATTGAGCAATAATTAGAAATTCAACTTGATCAAAGCTGATATTTAACAATATTTAGATGAATCACAATATTTAGTTACTAATCTAGGTAATCAGCTGACTGATATATAATCCAAAATAGCATTTGTTTATTTTACTACTGAAGAAGAACCAACATTTTTGAAATCTTTATAGAACTGCAGAATAAGGGTTTATATGCTTGAAATGTTTGAACTACGTTCTTTGAAACAAAAATAAAAATTGATGAATCTCACTATTTAAACTTTGTTTAAAACTGCAACGTTCCCAAATATTTTTCAGGAATATAGAAACAGAGGAATTAGGCACATACTTTTTCTTGGCAACCCAAAGAAAATAAATATCAGATTCTGTGATTATTTGAATGAACAACAGATAGAAGAAAATCTAACGCTGGATTGTAAAGCAACTCAATGTGTCCTTAGATATTTTCTAAACACCATTCAGAGCTGCTCTGACACATTTCTGTTGAAAGTGGGAATTGAACCTATGCCTTCTGGTCTAGTAGTAGAGACAATATGAGAGCTCTCCACAAGGTTCCTAGCCAGGAAGGGCAGGACTATAATCACGTGCTTACTGTGGTTACTCAAATGAAAATTAATCAGACGTTTATTGTAATTATTGGACTGGAAATTAATTAGATAGTTTCTGCGTGTAATGGATTGAAAATGAAACAGTAATTTAAATAATGATGGAATGAAGCAATAATGGTCTTAATTAACCACTAATCTCATAACTTGTGGAATGACAATTTGACAGAGTTGTGTTCTTATGATACATGGATAAATAAAAATAGATGCGATAATTCCATATGTTCAAAGTAGTTTGTCATAGAATGAAATGAAAATTAAAAACCTTATCCAGCACACATGAATTGGAAAAAAATGAATTTGTCATTCAATGTGAGTATTCAGCTGAAGACAACTTTCCTCCTTTCCAAAAATGTACAAATTTTAAGAATTCAAAATTTACTGAGATTGTTAAATGAAACAATAAAGTGATGTTGTCTTTTTTGTTGTACTTAAAATAAAAACACAAGAATTTTAAATAGTTTTGTGCATGAAAAATTGTCAACTCTTATTGTGATTAGAAACACAAATTTTAATACTGAAGTAAAAAGAAAACAAATCAATTTAACTGTGTTTCTACCATTAAAAACATTGATATTCGCAATGATTGAGAGATTGTACAATGCAATATCTTTACGTTAGTTAGTGTACTGAGCCATTATTCCACATTTATACCCCTTATTGGATTGATCAATTATTAGCTATTAGATATTAGCAACAATTAGGTTTTTAAAATTCTATTAGTGATCTTAAGAATGATAGGAAGTCTTGTATGTTATTTGACTGAGCAATGTGTAGAATTCAACAGGAATTATTGCAATTAAAAATATTTAGAGTTCTCTGAATTTTTAAGGCTGACATTACTGTGATCATTCAAATCAGCAACGATCAGATATTTACAATGAGGGTTGGATGGGAAATCATTGGTTCTTTTGTGGGTGTACTGACCTTAAAAATAACTGAATATTTGTATTGAGGCATTGATACTAAGAAATAGTGGATATAATTAAATTGTGAACCTCACTATACTTCTTAGAAAGACAAAATTAAATTATTGTAATGACAATTACTTGCTAATTAATGTTAGAATCCCAACAAATAAATTAATTTAATATTTTGGAAGCACTTTGCTCTGATGTGGATTGGATTTTCATTAAGATTGGTTAACTGTGGAATAGGATGTAATAGCTAGATTGATGGATTGAAGTGAGAAATGAGACATTCAGTGATTATTGAACAGAATTGAATTCTGCTCAAAAATTCAGGTGGTACAAGAATTATATATTTCCTTTCATTGGCTTCCTTGTAAGAGAAATGCATTTGATTTCATTTCATTTCATTGATTTATTGCCACGCGTACCAAAATACAAAGCTTTCTTTATGAGTGGTACAGGCAGATCACAGAAAGCAAAGGATATACAGATTTTTAATTTAAGGGTAATTTTTATCATGATCAATGTTTAGTCATTTGTATCCGAATTAGGAAGAAAATATGCAGATAGTGAAAGTGAGTATTATAGTGAACAAAAGATACACTTAACGGCATTGAATAGGGAGAGGAATTTTCTACCACTTAAACCATCATGGGGTACGTGAGATAAGTGAAAGAAATGCAATGTCAATTTTTAAAAGAACACACTCTGATATTTTCAAAATATTTGAATCTGACATTCAACATGAACAGGAGTGCGGAAAAATAAAATCAAATTAATGCAATTCATAAGTTGAGCAGTAATTAGAAATTCACTTTGATCAAAGGACATAACAATATTTAGATGACTTACAATATTTAGTTACAAATGTCAGTAATCAGCTGACCAATTAATAATAGGGAAGTGGCATTTGTTTATTTTACTGAAGAAGAAATTGACCAGAAGACTGGAGAATAAGGATTTATGTGTTTGAAATGTTTGAACTAAGGTCTTTGGAATAAAAAAAAGTTGATGAATATTATTATTTAGACTTTTCATCTTTAAGACTACAGCATTCTTAGATATTTTTCAGTAGTGTAGAACAAGCAAAATTAGACACAGACTCTTCTTGGTTACCCGAAGAAAATAAGTAGCAGAGGCTGTGATTGTTAGAATGAACAACAGATGGAAGAACATCTAATGTTGGATTGAAAAATAATTCAGTCTACGCTCACATGTTTTCTAACCAAAATTCAGAGTTGCTTTGACACATCTCTGTTAAAAGTAGAAACTGAACCCACGCCTTCTGGTCTAGTAGTAGAGACACTGCCAGAGCTCTACAAGAGCCCATCTTAACCTTCCCAGTCAGGAACGGCCAGGACTATAATCACGTGCTCACTGAAAACTAATCATATGTTTATTGTGATAATTGGACTGGGAATTAATTAGACAGTTCCTGTGTGTAATGCACTGAAAATGAAATAGTAATTTCATTAATGATGTAACTAAGCAATAATGGCCTTAATTAAATATGAATCTCAGCATAATCCATGTAAAGACAAATTGATATAATTGTGTGATTTTTGTACGTTGATAAATAAAAATAAATGAAATAGTTCCACATGTTTAAAGCAGTTTGTTGTACAAAAACATGCAAATTAAAATGCTTTTGCAGCACACACAAATTTATAATAAGTGAATTTTAAATTTGAGGTGACTATTCAGCTGAAGACAACTTCAATTCCACCTTTATACTCCTTACCGCATTGAATAATTACTAGATATTTCCAACAATTAGATTTTCAAAATTCTATTAGTGAACTTAAGAATAATGAGAAATCTTATTTAATAATTTTACTGATCCATGTTTAGAAATGAATGGGAATTATTGCAGTGAAAAGTAATTAGAGTCCTCTGAATTTTTAAGGCTGAAATTACTGTGATCTCTCAAATGAGCCAGAATCGGATATTGGGTGTTGGATGAGAAATCATTAGGTCACTTGTGCATGTGTTTTGCCCTGAAAATAAATTTTATGTTGTAGCATTAATATTAAGTAGCAATGGCTCAATTAAAATATGAACCTCACTTGTTAGAAAGACAAACCTAAATTATTGTGAATTTATTGTATTGAGAATGACTTGATAATTGACGTTGGAAACCAAACAAATATTTTGAGAGTAGCTTGTTCTGATGTTGATTGGAATTTCATTAAGATCTGTTTATTACAAAGACTAAATTGAATTGCCGTTGATTACGGAATGTCAATGAATTCATCAATATGTTTGAACTCTGGCAGATTAAATGATTCAATATTTTCAAACATGCTCTGATGTTGATTAAATATTCATTAAGATCAGTGAATTGAGGATTAAAACGCTGGGTTAATGGAATTGAAAAAAAAATAGACATTCAGTAATTATTGATTAGAGTTGTTTAGTTATTCAAAATTCCCAACTACACAAGAATTCTGTTCTTCATTTCCCTGCTTTTCTTATGGAGAAAAATAATATACATTTCACACAATTTTTCATATCAATATATAAGTCAATATTTAGACACGAGTCGAATTAGGAAGAAAATAAGTAGAGGAACATGGGTATCACAGAAAATAGAGTCAACAGCATTTACAGAGACAATTTTTCAGTATGTGCGCTGACTAAACAGTTGAATAAGTTTAATAGAGATGAGTTCAAAATGTTTGCAGCTACTGATGTACTGAACCACAATCACACTTTTGTAGTGATGATTGAACTGGAAACCTATTACAAGACTTGCCAATATTCAGGACTTTCTTCATATATGTTACTCATCCTCATCCATGAGTAAGAAAGTGTGAATATCAGCCTGGGAAACATGCAGCGTGTGTGTAAATTGTAAGAACATATCTCTTGCATATCTCTTGGATAGGGTGATAACCAAATGTTTGCTGTGATTGTTCATTCCAAGAACAATAAGATACTTACGAAGAGTATTCCGCTGAAGAGTAAGTAGATGGCCCTGAGTAGCTGTGTGTGGTTTTATGGTAAGTTTTTGCACATACTTTGATTTCAATAACATTGAGCTATTTTACATGATTTAGGAAATGAGTAATAATCAAGTAATTAAGGTCCTAATGTAGTTATAAACTGGATTCAAAGCATCGATGGGTTGGGGCCAGACCCATTCACTGTTACCATGCCAGAGCCATGTAAAGTTCTCAGACACAGGCTGGAAGTCTGGGTGCCCGAAAGTCCGGTCAAAACACCTCTAATAAACAACTCCCGGGCTGATTGTAACTGGATCCCCTGAATGTTTGGGATCTCTTTGACTTGGGGCTTCCATTATTCACTGTAGTTAATTGATGCAGGTTGCTGTTTGATTCAGTTGAGCCAATTCTCCACTGGGATCAATTTCTCCAGCTGGAGGTGAACATAACCTCAGCGGAAAGTTAAAACATAGTTCACTGATTATGATAAAAAATGAATTGATAATTAATGTTTGTGTTTTAACAAATAAAATGACCCAATATTGTCAAGCAGGTTACACTGACATTGATTAGATATTCATTAAGACGGATAAACTGCGAATTAGAATGTAGTTGCAGATTTGGTGAATTGTAAAAAATTATTAGACATTCAGTGTTTATTGGAAAGAATTGTTTTTCATTCAAATAGATGAGCTGTTCCATGCCCTTCCATTGGGTTCCTTTTGGAGAACACGCTTTTATAATTCATATAATTTTCATTACCATCAGCATTTCGAGACTTGTATCAGAATTAGTATGAAAATGAGGAGCAATTAACATGAATACACTGGTGAACGTTCGATGCAGTAAATTAAATTTACGGTGGCAATTTTCAGTGCTTGCTCTGTATAACTAGGTAAATAGTTTTAGTGGACATGTGCTTAAATTTTTTGCATCTACAGTCATACTAAGTCAAAATTGAACCTCTTTTGTGCTATTTGGATTGGAAGCCTGATGGAAAACTTGCAACAAAACAGGATTTTGGAGTAGATTTGTATTTCGGGTTGTGGGTGTTGAGGTTGGTTGTCTTGCCGAGCTGGTTTGTTGTTTCACAGACGTTTTGTTACCGTGCTTGGTAACATTCTCAGTGCAGCCTCCAATGAAGCTTCAGTGTGTCCTCCTGCCTGGTTTTTAAACTCTGGTGTCCATTGCAATGGATTGCCTCACTTCTAGGTTTCCTTCGTAGAGGAATGTATATGGGGTCAAGTTCAATATGTTTATTAATAGCATGCTCTGTGGAGTGCCAGGCTTCTAGGAATTCTCGTGCCTGTCCCAGGATTTTGGTATTGTCCCAGTCGAAATGGTGGTTCTCCTTGTCCATGTGGATTGAGATGAGTCCACAAGGACAAGGAGAACCACGACTTCAACTGGGACAACACCAAAATCCTGGGACAGGCACGAGAATTCCTAGAAGCCCGGCACTCCACGAAGCATGCTATTAATAAACATATTGAACTCGACCCCATATACAGCGGGAAAACACACCGATGTTTCATCGGAGGCTGCACTGAGGATGTTACGCAGCGTGGTAACAAAACGTCTGCGAAACAAGAAACCAGCTCGGCGAGCCAACCAAACTCAAAACAGGATTATCAACATTTCTCTGTATGTTGCTGTTAGCACTTTGATCATTCATAACAAAGTGGAATTATTGGTTTGAGCAAAATGTATTGTGTGTAATTATTGAACCAAAGTATAAGATATCAATTATGTTTATCGGGTGCAATGATAACGAAATGTTTCCTGTGACTATTTCTCTCAGGAGCAATAAGATACTTACTCAGGCTATTCTACAGAACAGTAATTACATGTTCATGAAGACTTCTGTGTGCCTTTATGCACAGTGTTTTGTGTATGCATTCATTTCAATAACGTTGAGATATTTGAGTGTGAATTAAGAACTAATTAATAATCGAGTGCTATAGACCTTAATCGAAGTCGTCAATTTTTTGAAGTTTACTAGACTTGCTCAGCAAAGCACACTGAAAATATTATGTGATAAGTGAGTTAAGTGAGAGAAATGCAAAATCAATTGTGAAATGAACGTGCTCCAGTATTTTTAAAGTATTTCAATCTTACATTCAAACCATTTTAATCCTACAGTTGATATGAATAAACGAGAGAAA
Source organism: Ginglymostoma cirratum (assembly GCA_024137785.1). Taxonomy (NCBI): domain Eukaryota; kingdom Metazoa; phylum Chordata; class Chondrichthyes; order Orectolobiformes; family Ginglymostomatidae; genus Ginglymostoma; species Ginglymostoma cirratum. The sequence continues at coordinate 2,550,117 of JAHRHZ010000150.1, read as the reverse complement.
AAAATAAAAAGAACTTCCGAAAGTTCATCATTTGAACAATAATTATACATTTTATATGATCAAAAGACACAGCCGTCATGAGATGCATTACTTTATATTGTTATGTGATTAAGGTAATCAGCAGACTAAAGAACAATAGGAAATGGCACTTGTTAATTTTCTTGAAGAAGAAATCAATGCTTTTTTCATGTTTCTTGGTCAGGACAATAAGGATTGATGTATGTGAGCTGTTGAAATAAACAATAATGATGCGCTAAATTTTTATGGAAACTCCTGCAGAATTAAATTCACAGAATCAACAATATTTAGAGATTCAAGTGTTGATTAGAAGTAAAATCCTATTTTTCTCAAACATTTTTCAGGAAATTTAGGGTGAGCACAATGAGATACAGAGATAACAAGGTGTAGAGCTGGATGAACACAGCAGGCCAAGCAGCGTCAGAGGAGCAGGAAGGCTGGCGTTTCGGGCCTAGACCCTTCTTCAGAAATTTAGACAGTTGTGTTAGAATGAGCAATAAAGTAAGTCAGTAGGAAGAGTATCATAGTGAACAGAAGATACAATCAATGACATTTGGTAGAAAGAAGAATTAACATAATTGTGAGATCATTTCGCATTGATAAATACGTTGGAATAAAAATAAAACAATTCAAGATGCTTAAATTATCTTTTCTTATAATGAAATGAAAATTGAAATGGTTTTGCAGCTCAAATGAATTGGGAAAAGAAAAACAACACGTCATGTAATGTGACAATTCAGCTGAAGGCATCTTCTCTTTGTTCCAAAACTGTAGGGCTTTCAAGAATTCAAGAAGTCTGGAGAGAAATGCAATTTTTTTTTGCTGAGGTTTGTCTCAAGCAGCTCCATGACACAGGTCTCTGTGCTTTACATTCTGTTCCCTGGGATACACACGAGGACAAATATTGGCTGTGCCTGGAGGACCATCAACTCGATGAAAGATGCTTTTGGTCTTCCCAAAACACATTGGTCTTTCAGAACAAGGAGTTAACCTTGACCAAGTGTTGCAGACTGGTACATAAGAGGAAGCAATGGCCTAGTGGTATTGTCACTGGACTGTTAATCCAGAGACCCAGGTAATGTTCTGGGGATCCAGGTTCAAATCTTGCTGTGGCAGATGGTGAAATTTGAATTCAGTAAAACATCTGGAATTAAGAATCTAACAGTGACCATGAATCCATTGTTGGGGAAAAACCCAATAATCTGGTTCACTAATATCCTTTAGGGATGGAAACTGCCATCCTTATCTGGTCTTGGCCCACATGTGACTCTGGACAATAAATGTTGCCTAGCCAGTAACACCCTCATCCCATTAATGAATAAAAGATTCCAAATTCCTGGGACATACTGAAGATTGGGGCACAGGGTAGTATTACCATTGTCTGAGGTCTAAGTTAAAAAAGAGCCCATTCAGTTATTGCACCCTCCCACTATCTCAAATGTATGTAAATATAATTTTGCACAAGTAAGAATTGCCTTTGGTTTATTTGTTGGAAACTCGTGTTCATTTCTTCATATGCTACTGTACAGAACCGAAAAGCTTTAATGACGACATATTTCTATAAAGATATTTTTATGAACAAAAGTATTTTTTAAAACAAGAAAAAGGACATAAATTCGTTTTTCTTGTACCAAAAAACATCTTGGGAAATTTAAATGATTTTTAGCCTGAACAATATATTGTTCTTAGTGAGGTTATTGAAATATAACGCGAGCTTTGAAGTGAAATCAAATCAAATCGAAACAACTAAGATTCCATTGTTAAAATTAAATTTGATATTCCCTATGATTGGGTATCTGTGCTGTGCCTTATGTTTATGTCCATTCATGCATATCAAATTCCATATTGATAGTGGTCACTGGATTTGAACAATTACTACATTTTTGATATTAGGAACAATTTGTTTTCAAAACTGCTATTTGTGAACTGAAGCATCTGATATTGCTACGTGACTGAGCAATGTGTACAAATGAAAAGTTATTATTGGAATGGAAACCAATTAGACATGTCTCAACTTATCAAGCAGAATAATAATCCCCTGATTACCGTGAGTATTCAACTGATAGTTACTATGAGCCCTGGTTGGGAAATCATGGGTTGATTCATGGGTGCGTGAAAACGAAAAGTAATAATTTATTTTCCATTCTAATATTAGCATTAAGTAATAAGAATGTTCTGATGATTGTTAAAAAGACTCAACTAAATTATCTTTGAATATTTTAATGACAATGAATTGATCATTAATATTACAATACTAACAAATAAAATGATTCAATATTTTCACAACAGCTTTGATGCTGACTAGATATTCCTTAAGACTGGTCAAATTAAAATATTGAGTTCGTGGTTTATAAAAACAGACATTTAGTAATTATTGATCAGAATTATTTTGTCATTCAAAAATCTCAGCTGCCCAAGAATTCTAAATTCCTTTCCATTTGTTTTCTCGTGGATGATAATAATTCATAGCTCATACGGTTTTTAGTATGATCAAAACTTAGATCTTAGTGTCACAATTAGGGAGAAAATAAGTAGATAAAAAAACTTGACTATTACAGACAGATACAGTCAACGACATTTACAGGGGCAATTGTTTAAGATTTGCTCTGGCTAAGTAACTAAATGCATTAATAGAGATATGTTCAAAATGTTTGCAGGTATTGATGAACTGAGGAAAATTACTTTTTTGTCCTGATGATTGAAGTGAAAACCTATGAAAAACCTTAAAAATATTCAGGACTATCAACATCATAATGTATATTGCTCTTAGTATCTCCAACTATTAGTTATAAGGTGTGATTATTTGCCTGAGTAACATGTATCATGTGTCGTTACTGGACTGAATTATAAGGAAATACCTTTTGCATTCATTGGCTGGGAGGATAACCAGACGCTTACTGTGATAATCGAGCTCAAGAGCAATAAGGTGCCGACTAAGAGAATTCTACTCAGCAGTAGAGCTAAATGCTCATGAAGATTATTGCGTGCTTTCATGTGCAGTTTTTGAACATACATTGAATTAAATAACGTTAAAATATTTTTTGTTTGATTTAGGACTGATTAATACCTGGGTGCTGAAGCCAACAGTCGATCTGGGTTCGAAGCAGCCAATGAGATCGCTCCAACACCCTTCACTGTTGCCATGATGAGGAAGTTTAGAATGCTCAGATACTGGCTGGAAGTCAAGGTGTCAGAAAGACCTCTTTGACTTCAATTTCCACTGTTCTCTGTAGTTGATTAATTCTGGCTGCTGTTTGATTTAGGTCAGCCTATTTTCCGCCAGGCCCGATTTCTCAGCCTGTAGGTGTTTATTGGAAAGAATCACTTTTTTCTTCACCAGCTCAAATATGTAGACTGTTCAAATTTCCTTCCACCGTCTTACTAGTAGACAGACGTAATTCAAATTTATGTAATTTTCATCACAATGTCTAGCCCTTGGTGTCAGAATGAGGAAGAAAACAAATAGAGAACATACAGGCATATTAGAGTGAATAAAAGAGTCAGCAAATCACATTTACGGTGCTAAATTTGCAATATTTATGACTATAAACAGATAAATATGTTTCACGGACGTGAGCTCAAAACATTTGAAGCCACTTAATGTACTGGGCCAAACTTACGCATTTTTTTGTGTTATTTGGAACGGAAATCTGCTTGGAAACTTACAAATAATCAGGACAATTAACATCTCGATATATGTCGCTATTAGCATCCTCTACCATAAATTGTACAGTCGGTTCTGCTATAGTACAATAGATGGGTTCCTATGCAACATCACATTTTATAGAAAGTCGCACTATAGAAATAACGGGGTCTATGGGAAAAGCAGGGTTCGGGGCAGAACCCCACCAAAAAAAAATCACCCAAAATTGCTCAAAAATTCACTCAAAAGCATAACACAAAGGATAGCACAGTTTGAATGAATGTTTAATTCATTTCCAACCCTCTGAAGCACATCCTATGTCTTGGCATATGTTGCTATCAGCATTCTCAGCTATTGGCTTGAGCAATATGGATGGCGTAATTAATGATTTGAAATGGAAGAACATTTGCATTTATGGGATAGATTCATAACCAAATGTTTACTGTGGTTATTGAGCTCAGGAGAAATAAAACACTTTCTCAGATTATTCTGATGGTCATGAAGACCTTTGTATGGCTTTATGTGTAGTGTTTGAGTGTGCATTGATTTCAATAACATTGAGGTATATCATGTGATTGAGAAACTGATTAAAAATTGAATGCTGAATTACTTAATGTAATCAGGAGCTTGAATAACAGCATCCCTTCACTGTTGCCATGCTGAGGAGGTGTAAAGACACTGGCTGAACCCTTTCAGGTTTAACAACACCTTTCCAAGACCAATTCTGGTCATCCTGGGGAGAGGTTCGGAAAAGGTTTACAAGGATGTTTGCCAGGGTTAGAAGGTTCAAGCTATCGCCATTTTGCCTCCCAACAGTCTGTATTGATCAATATCCTACTCCACGCTTTGACACCCTCCTCATTATCTACAGTTCCACCAACTGTCATGTCATCTGCAAGCATACTGATCAGTTTGGCCAATTTTCCATCAGGCCCAATTTCTCCAGCTGTGTGTTAGTCTCAAATGTCCAATTTTGGGCCCAGGTCTCTTGACCTTGGTGGGAAGTTAAAATACAGTTTGCTTATTGTGACGACAAAGAATTCATGATTAATGTCAGGATTCTAATGAACAAACAGGCCTTAGAGTCACAGAGTGATAGAGTCATACAGCACGGAAACAGACTCTTTGGTCCAACTTGCTCATGCAGACCAGGCTTCCCAAGCTAAACTAGTACCATTTGTCTGATTTTGGCCCATATCCCTCTCAACCTTGCCTATCAAATGCCTTTTAAATGTTGTAATTGTACCTGCCTCTACCACTTCCTCTGGCAGCTCATTCCATACACGCACCACTCTGCATGAAAAAGTTGCCCTTCAGCTCCCTTTTAAATCTTTCTCCTCTCACCCGAAACCTATGCCCTCTAGTTTTGGACTCCCCTAACCTAGGGACCTGACCTTGTCTATTCACCTTCTCTATGCACCCCATGATTTGAGAAATCTCTATAATATTACCACTCAAACTCCTAAGCTCCAGAGAAAAGAGTTCCAGGCTATCCAGCCTCTCCTTGTAACTCAAACCCTCTAGTCACAGCATTATCCTTGGAAATCCATTCTGCACACTGTGTGGTTTATTTTTTAAAAATTATTCATTCAGGGGATGAGCTGGCTAGGCAGTCTTTATTGCCCATCCCTAATTGCCCAGAGGGTAGTTCAGAGTCAACCAGATTGTTGTGGGTCTGGTGTCACATATAGGCCAGACAAAGGTAAGGATGGCAGTTTCCTTCCCTAAAGGACGTTAGTGAAGCAGATGGGTTTTTCCCCCAACAATCAACAAGGGATTCACGGTCATCAATATATTCTTAATTCCAGATATTTATTGAATTCAAATTCCACCATCTGCTCTGGCGGGATTCAAAGCCGGGTCCCCAGAACATTACCTGGGTCTCTACATTAACGGTCCAGCGATAATACCACTAGGCCATCGCCTCTCCCTTAATAACATCCTTCCTATAGAACAGATTTGTACAAAATATTCCAAAATCAGCCTTGCCAATGACCCAACTCCTAAACTCAATGCACTGACCAATGAAGGTAAGCATGCCAAATGTCTTCTTCACCACCCCATCTACCCGCGATCCCACTTTAAAAGAACCCCTAGGTCTCTCTGTTTTGACACCACACCCTACCGCCCTCACATTAACTGTGTAAGTCCTGCCCTAGTTTGGCTTACCAAAATTCAACACCTCGCATTTATCTAAATTCAACTCCATCTGCCACTTCCTGGCCCATTGGCCCAGCTGATCTGTCCCATTGGCCCAGCTGATCTGTCCTCATTCACCATCTGAAAAATTGTGGATGTAGTAAGCTCTTTGGATTAAAAGAACTCGATGAATCTTATTTTTTAGACATTTTCATCTTTCGGCCTGCAAAGTTCTCAAGTATTTTCTAGGAATTTAGAACTTTAGAATTTAGAATTTATCATGGGATGCATATCTTCTTCAGTGAACTGATTAAACTAAATAATCATGACTTTGTTTATTGGAATGAACAACACATAGAAGCAGAACTAATGCTGGATTGAAAAGGAATTCACTCTACGCTCAGATATTTTCTAGTCAACATTCAGAGCAGCTCTGACACACCTCTGTTGAAGATGGGAATTGAGCCCACACCTCCTGGGCTCGTAGTAGAGACACTACCAGAGCTCCACAAGACCCTTCATAATGCTCCCACCCAGGAAGGACAGGACTGTAATCACATGCTTAATGTGGTTAATCAGATGTTCATTGTAATAATTGGACTGGGAATTAATTGATTCGACTGGGAATTAATTAGACAGCTCCTATGTGTAATGGACTGAAAAATAATTAGCAATTTTGAATAATGATGTAAATAAGCAAAAAAGCCTTAATTAAATATGAATCTCATGATAATTGGTCGAAAGATAAATTGACAATAATCATGCAATTATTGCACATTGATAAATAAAAAAATGAAAAATTCAACATGTTCAAAGCTGTGTTCCTTGAAACGAAATTAAAATTAAAATGCTTTTGCAGCATACATCAATTGAAATAAATGTATTAGTTATCCAGTGTGACGATACAGCTGAAGACAATGTCCCTTCTTTCCAAAACTGCATGACTTTGAAGAATTCAAAGTTTACTGTGATTGTTCAATAAAACAACAAAGAGATGTCGATTCTCTTCCTTGTGTACATAAAAGAACATGTTAAATTTAAATGATTGTTGACGTGACAAAAAATTAGCTCCCATTTCAATTATATCCAATAAGATGGGATATGAATCACAGAACAGTGCGGGCAGCGAGTCCTGGAGCAATGTGTGGGAAATGAGTCTCAGAAGAGTGTGGGCAGAGGGTTCTGGGACAGCATGTGGGATATGAATCCCAGAACAGTGCAGGCAGCGAGTCCCGGGGCTGCATGTGGGATATGAGTCCCAGAACTGTGCAGGACCGAGACATGGAGCAGCATGTTGGATACGAGTCCCAGAACAGTGCAGGCAGCGAGTCCTGGAGCAGCGTGTGGGAAATGAGTCCCAGACCAGTGCGGGAAGCGAGACCCGGGGAAGCACATGGGATATGAGT
>JAHRHZ010000150.1:2528594-2542901 GCA_024137785.1 Ginglymostoma cirratum | reverse complement strand
AGACCAGTGCGGGAAGCGAGACCCGGGGAAGCACATGGGATATGAGTCCCAAAACAGTGCGGGCAGCGAGTCCCGGTGCAACATGTGGGATATGAGTCCCAGAACAGTGCGGGCAGTGAGTCCCGGGGCAGCGTGTGGGAAATGAGTCCCAGAACAGTGGGGGAAGCGAGACCCGGGGAAGCACATGGGATATGAGTCCCAAAACAGTGTGGGCAGCGAGTCCCGGTGCAGTGCGTGGGATATGAGTCCAAGAACAGTGTGGGCAGTGAGTCCCAGAGCAGTGTGTGGGATATGCATCCCAGAACAGTGCAGGAAACGAGTCCCAGGGCAGCATGTGAGATATGAGTCCCAGAACAGTGCGGGCAGAGAGTCCCGGCCGGACACGGGTGCGGGGCAGGCAGTTCCTGGACCTTACCTTGGAGCAGCTGAGTACCGGTACGGAGAGGATGGGAAGCTTGGACCTGGGCGGGTGGGCTGTTTCACTGGGGTCTGGCACGGGTGGTCAGAGCACATGAGGAGAGCCTGTGCTGATTTGCTGCAATGAAATGGTTATTTGAAACTTTTACCTGATTGTAATGTCAAACCTTTAACGATGTCTTATTTCTAACTTATTCTTTAAATTCTGTAAAGTAAAGCAAATACCTTTTATTCCTTTCTTGTATCTAAGATTTGTACCTAGGTCCTTGTACCTAAGATGGCACAATCAGGGACAGACATTGTAAATGCTTGTTGTGGTTGGTTCACTCACTGAGCTAGTACACTAGTACCGGAAATGAGGTAATCAACTCCAAAGGACCCCAGAGTTTAAAAACCAGGCAGGAAAACACAACAGCGCTTCATTGGAGGCTGCACTGATGATGTTACCCAGCAGGGTAATGAAACGTTTGTGAACTAACGAACTAGCCATAGCATCCACCACCCGAGCCACAAACGTACACAAGACCCTTGTAAATGCTTTTCTCTGTACTCCTACAATGAAGGATATGTGACAATAAAGGATATTCTATTCTGAAGCTGTCCATAACTCTTTCCAACCTCTGTGATCGTCCCCACAGCTTTCTCTCCCCCACCCACCCCCCACCCCACCTCCCATGTATTATCTTGTCATTGAACCTGCATCGAAACTTAGAAGATAGGAGCAGGAGAAGGCCCCTTGAGCCTGCTTTCCCATTCAAAATGATCAAAACTAATCATCAAATTCAATTTCCTTATCCCGCCTATCCCCCGCCATATCCCTCGGTGCTGTTAGATAGCAGGACAAAATCTAGATGGTGTATGAGAGAGTGATAGTGAGATGGTGTATGAGAGAGATAGAGAGATGGTGTATGAGAAAGATAGTGAGATTGTGCATGAGAGAGAGATAGTGAGATTGTGTATGAGAGAGAGTGATAATGAGATTGTGCCTGAGAGAGGTATAGTGAGATTGTGCCTGAGAGAGGTATAGTGAGATTGTGCATGAGAGACAGAGAGGTAGTGAGATGGTGTATGAGAGAGCAATGGTGAGATGGTGTGTGGGACAGCAATAGTGAGATTGTATATGAGAGGCAGAGAGATAGTGAGATGGTGTGTGAAAGTTAGAGATATAGTAACGTTGTGAGAGAGAGAAAGTAGTGATACTGTGTATGAGAGAGAAAGTAAGATTGTGTTTGAGAGACAGTGAGATTGTATATGAGACAGAGAAAGAAAGGGAGAGATTACCCATAGAGTCATACAGCACAGAAACAGACCCTTCACTCCACTCATCCATGTTGGCCAGATATCCTCAATTAATCTCGGTCCTTTTACTAGCATTTGGCCCATATCCTGCTAAACCCATCCTATTCGTTAACTAATCCAGATGCCTTTGAAATGTTGTAATTGTACCAGCCTCCACCACTTCCTCTGGCAGCTCATTCCATACATGCACCACCCTCCGAGTAAAAGATTTGCCCTTTAAGTCCTTTCTAAATGTTTTCCCTCTCACCTTAAACCTATGCCCTGTAGTACTGGACTCCCCTACCCTGGGAAAAAGCTTTTGCTCTTCACTCTATCCAAGCCAAACTTGGATAAGGTAACCCTTCAACCTACAATGCTCCAGGGATAATAGCCCCAGTCTATTCAGCTCAAACCCTCCAACCCTGGCAACATCCTTGTCTATCTTTCCTGAGCCATCTCAAGTTTAACAACATCTTTCCTAGAGCAAGGAGACCAGAACTGAACGCTGTACTCCAAAAGTGGCCTAACCACTGTCCTGTACAGCTGCAACATGACGTCCCAACTCCTATACTCAATGCACTGACCAATAAAGGCAAGTTTACCAAATGCCTTCTTCACCGCCCTGTCTACCTGGGACTCCACTTTCAAAGAACTATGAACCTGCACCCCAAGGTCTCTTTGTCCAGCAACACTCCCCAGGATCTTACCGTTGAGTGTATAGGTCCTGCCCTGAGAGAGAGGGAGATAGTGAGATTGTACGTGAGAGGGAGAGAGAAACTGTGAGATTGTGCATGAGAGAGAATGAGATTAGACATGAGAGAGATTCGTTTCCTCCACCCCGACACTAAGGGACTCCTGTATCACACACCGTATTGGAATCGGATGTTGTATTTGGGAGCAGGACTCGGAACACGGGATTGGGACGACTGTTCACATGGATGTTAAGAACCAGTAATCTAGCAGTGAATCTGAACAGAACAGAGAGAACCAAACAAAGAACTGGATGTTGAATTTGTGGAAGAGTTCATTTCGTGTTGGGAATGTTGAGCCAGCGATATACTGACGTTGTTGTACCTTAGTCCAGAGTTTGGGACAGTGTCTTTGTTTGTGTATGTGTGAGCCTGTGCGTGGGGCGGTGTGATGGAGGCAGTTAAGATTGAGTTTAACTCTGCATCTCTGCTCGGATGATGCATGTCCTTCAAATATTTCACTGCGACATCATCGAGAGAGCTCCCTTGTGCTGTAGCTGTCCCAGGAGCCTTTAATTATGGACACTTTGGAGAGAGCCTTATCTGCATCTATCTCCACAAAACAGGATTTATCATCAGAATTTGCAGATGACGCACAAATTGGCAATGGAGTGAACAGAGAAGAGTAGTAGGCTTTAGGGCGATACAAACAGATGCTGCTTGCTGCTGTTCTGAAGAATGTCGAAGGATGAAAGTGGTCCACAGGATTCCTAATGTTGTCTCGGTAAAACAGTTACAGAAAAACTTCCTTATTGTTGATGGCCAATGAATAGGAAGCACAGAATTCCAGTGAAATAGGTATGAGAGAGATGAGAGGTTTCTGTTTGTCATAAACAGCAAAATGGTCACCCAATGTCCTTAGGGAAAGAGGCCTAGAAAGTATTTAACCTGAATCACAGTCTGACACTGAAAACCCTCAAAGTAACTGAGGAATGAACATTTATAAAACACATTCCATGTTTTTTTTTATTCATTCACAGGATGAGGGTGTCACCGGCTAGGCAGCATTTATTGCCCATCCCTAATTGCCCAGAGGGCATTTGAGAGTCAATCACATTGCTGTGGGTCTGGAGTCACATGTAGGCCCAGACCACGTAAGGATGGTGGTTACCTTCCCTGAAGGGTATTAGTGATTGAGATGGGTTTTTCCCAACAATCGGCAATGGATTCATGGTTGTCATTAGATTCTTAATTCCAGATGGTATATTGAAATCAAACTCCACCATCTGCTGTGGCAGGATTCAAAGCTGGGCCCCCAGAATAATAGCTGGGTCTCTGGGTTAATAGTCCAGCGATAATACCACTGTGCCATCACCTCCTTGATGTGTTTAAAAGTGATTTACAAGGAACGGAGCAGTTTTGAAATGTGCCAAGTATGATTGATGGAATTGGGAAGCTCATTCCAGGACAGAGGGAGAGTCACAGACACAGATACAGAGCCAGAGACACACAGATACAGGAAGAGAGTGTCCTGGAGATGTTTCTGAGCTGACTCTGAGACATACACAAGCTGTACAGCTGCACATGGGAGTGAGTCATTCTCTGTTACCTGCAGTGCACTGGGCATTATCTCCATGAATGACGGAGGTGATTAGATCCTGTGTTATGTTTTGCTGATAACACAAAGTGATGTGGGACAGTAAAATACAGAGAAAGCCTGGGAATGGGGTTGGATAGTTTCGGTAAGTGACTGAGCAAGAAATAGTGTGTGCAACGTCATGTAGGCAAAGGTGAGGCTTTGTTCCTCTATTTTAGTCTTGAAAGGGTTTCGTGAGTATTGTTAGATATTTCTAATCCTAGATCCATAAGCAGCCAGAAGCCTTTATGTGTGTGAGAGAGACACAGTGTGGATGAGAGAGTCAGAATGGGCATGAGAGAGATAGAATGGGCATGAGAGAGAGAGAGAGAGAGAGAGTGTGTGTGTGAGAGTGTGTGCGTGAGGGAGTGTGTGTGTGAGAGAGACAGAGTGAGCATGAGCGAGAGAGAGGGTGTGAGAGAGTGTGCGAGAGGGGGAGTGTGGGTGAGAGAAACAGAATGTACATGAGTGAGACAGTGTGAGAGAGAGAATATGCGAGAGAGAGACAGTGTGAACGAGAAAGAGTGTGCATGAGAGAGAGTGTGCACAATGGTGTCTGAGAGAGTGCATGAGAGTGTATGAGAGAAAGCGCCTGCACAAGAGAACACATGTACAAGTGTCTGTGTGTGTGTGTGTGTGTGTGTGTTTGTGTATGTGTGTGTGTATGTGCATGCAAGTGTGTTTGTGCAGAAGACTGTGTGTGCAAGGGAGTTGTGTGCAAGAGTGTGCATGTGTGTACAAGGATGTGAATGGGGACTGCGCAAACGAGACTGTGCATAAGAGAGTGTGAAAGAGTGGACATGAGAGAGTGTGAGAGAGTGTGAGTGTACGTGTGTGAAAGAGACATTGTGAGAGAGAAAGAGAGACAGTGTGTGAGAGAGAGTGTGAGATGGAATGCATCTGTGTGTGTGTGCGCGCACGTACAAGAGCATCTGCAAGAGTGTGAGAGAGTGCGTGAATACTAGAGAGTGTGTACCAGCATGTGAGTGAGCATGAAATTGGTTGTGTGAGAGAGAAAGCGAGCAAGAGTGTCCAAGAGTGGGTATAGGAGCGAATATGAGAGCGTGTGAGTGAGTGTGCATGAGAGCTTATGTGTGAAAGCATGCACGAGAGAGTGAGTGAAAGTGTGGGACAGTGTGTGAGAGAGCGTACATGAAAGACTGTGCTCAAGAGTGTGTGAGAGTATGTGTGCCAAGTGTGCTTGAGTACACGTGAGTGACAGTGTGAGTGTGAGACTGTGACAGTCTGTGTTCGTGATTCTGCGTGTAAATATGTGTGTGTGTGTCTGTACATGTGTGTATGTGTGTGTGTCTGTGTCTGTGCGGACGTGTCTGTGTCTGTGTGTGGACATGCGTGTGTGACAGTGTGTGTGCCAAGTGTGCACATGTGTGTGAGAGAGAGTGTGTGTGTGTGTATATGCGTGCGCATGTGTGTGATAACATGTGTGTGTATGTGTGCACGTGCGTGTGTAAGAGAGTGTGTGTATGCGTGTGCATGTGTGTGCGTGTGTATGTGTATGTGTGTGCATGTGCATATGTGAGAGAGTGTGTGTGTGAGTATGTGTGTGTGTGTGTATGTGGGGTTGTTTAGGGGTGGGGGTGGGGGTGGGGGTGGGGAGATCAGGAGTTTCTGCCCCTTCGAAATTCTGAGCTCCCTCCAGTCCCTATCCCAGAGCATGCACTGACACCACTCCCCCTACCCCCACACCAACTCCCTCACCCCCCCAGAGGCAGGAACGAGGTCACGAGGGTGGGAGGGATAGGGCAGAGAGTGGAGATGGAGCGGGGAGGGGGGATGGGGCAGGGAGTGGGGATGATGGGGGGGAATGGGACGGATAGGGAGTGGGGATGGAGCGGGGTGTTGGGATCGGGCAGGGAGTGGGGATGGGGTGGGGGGGCATAGGGCTGGGAGTGGGGATGGAGCGGGGAGAGGGGATGGGACCATGAGTGGGGACGAAGCGGGGAATGGGGATGGGGCGGGGATTGGGATGGAGCGGTGTGTGGGGATGGAGGAGGGTGGGGATGTGTGTCCCAAACTCTGGAGTCAATATCTCTCCCCCCGCTTCTCCTCAAACAGAAACATCTCCTTTACACACACACACGCACGCACACACACACACACACGCACGCACACACACTAGCATACTCATCCACGTGCATACACACACTTGCACATACACACAGAGACACACATACACACATAACTCCAAATGATGTGGGACAGTAAAATGCAAGGAGGTCAGTGAAAGGCTGGAAAGCGGGTAGAACAGGTTCAGTGAGTAAATGACCATGAAATAGTCTGTAGAGAAATGTGAGCCTTTGTTCCTTCATTTTAGTCTTGAAAGGGTTTCTGAATATTGTTAAATTTTTAGATGATCATCATAATCCTAGACACAGAAGGAGCCCGCACGCAGCCATGTAACTCTGCCACCATCTTGTTGGAAAGCTGCTAACTGATCAACCTCATACATATGCTCATTTCTAAGTTCTTCTTTCTTTCGTTGCATTTAACTATATTATTTGAATAAACTGCGCTTTGCTTACAAAAAGTGGGTTGACCATTTTGCATTGCATCTGGAACACAACACCTCGCATTTGCTTTCAAACTAAGAAGTTACGGCCCAGGCTACCTCCTCAAAATAGTTTGAGAGGGTCTGGTCTGGTCCATGACAAACTGCTGTCTAGAAACAGTGATAATAGGTTCACCACAATCATTTTCCTCAAAACCTGCAGCACGTCTACTTGGAGACAGCTCTGATATTTATCGATTTTTTCCAAGCAAACAAGTTGGTCCATTCAATGGTCTCAACATCTGTTATGATACTGAGACAGAGAGCCGAATCAAATCAGCCTTTCTGCCTCTGTATTCTGTTATGGACCAGACCAAACCTCCTCAAAGTACATGAAGAAGGTAGCCTAGACTCTAACATTTTCTTATTTTAAAGGCAAGTGAGAGACTCTGCATTCCAGATGCAATTCGACTGGTCAGATTACCAGATTTATTCATACACTATAGTTAAAGTACAACAAAAGAAAGGTAAAAATGGATTTCTTCAACTCAGTTGGAAAACTTAACAGAATAATAGATTATTTAACAACTAAACTCTAAGTCTTTGCAAGGAGGATGTGGCAAATTGTTCAGGGCTCAGTTTGCTGATGTTTTTTTTCTAGGTCAAATTGTCATCACAAGATACTTTCATTCCTGACCTTATCGAACAAAAATTCCACCACCTTCCAGGAACCAGGCTGTCTGGAACATTAGCTGTGTGGCAGAAATAGAATTTGCTGGAGAAGCTCAGCGGATCTGGCAGCATGTGTGGAGAGAAAGCAGAGTTGACGTTTCAGGTCCGGTGACCCTTCCTCAGACCCCATTAGCTTTGTGTATTTTTATCTCTATTATCCTTTGATTGAAATTGTTCTCATGATTCAACGAGAAATCTTTACAGCATTTCTACATAAACGGCACAAAGTGAGGGTGAGGAATTCCTATGGAAAGTCATTTTACAGTTCAGCTCTTAATCTGGAATCTATAGTTTAAAAAGAAACTGGCTTAAATTCATCAGCATTATTGCATCTGACCACGTGATGACAGTGTGGAGATGCAGCAATCCAGAGCCAGATTTCAATAGAAATGTAGTTACTATGGGACAAAAAAATCCAATGGTCTCAATGTGCACTTTGCAAGCTTCAAAATCTCCCCACCCCCGACCTCATCCCAAGTCCAGCCCCTCTCGTCCCTGCCTCCTTGACCTGTCCGTCTTCTCTTCCTCCTATCCGCCCCTCCCCCCTCACTGACCAATCCCCATCCCAACTCCCTACCTATACTCACCTTTACTGGCATCATTCCCGCCTCATTGACCTGTTCGCCTTCTCTCCCACCTATCTGCTCCACTATCCACCTTCTATCACTGCCACCTCCCCCGCCCCGCTATTTATTTCAGAGCCCCCTTCCACTCCCCGATTTCTGAAGAAGGGTTCAGACCCGAAACGTCAGCTTTCCTGCTTCTCCGATGCTGCTGGCCCTGCTGTGTTCCTCCAGCTCCACACTTTGTTATCGCATTCAGGCTAATCCCAGTGCTGGACAGACTCAGCAAAAGTGGTGGGGCTGACATTTAGAGTGATGGGGGCTGGGGCCACAGTCGGAAGAATGTAACGACTCCCTTCTCAACAACAAGCTCAATCTTCACCATGTCATTTATCTTTACCAGCTATACAAAAGCCTGGTTCAGACGCATCTAGAGTATTGTGTCCAGTTCTGGTCGCCTCATCACAGGAAAGATGTGGAGGCTTTGCAAAAGGTGCAGAGGACATTTACCAGGATGTTGCCTGAAATGAAGGAAATATGGGGAAAGGGTGAGAGAGCTAGGGCTCTTCTCTTTAGAACGACGAAGGATGAGAGATGACCTGATAGAGGTGTATGAAATGATCAGAGGTATAGATAGAGTGGACAGCCAGAGGCTTTTTCCTAGGGTGGAGGCAGCTTTTACGAGGGGGCATAGTTTTAAAGTGAGTGGAGGTAGATATAGGGGAGACGTCAGAGGTAGGTTCTTTACTCAGAGAGTGGTCAGGGCGTGGAATGCATTGCCAGAGAGGGGAGTAGAGTCGGCCTCAATAACGCATTTAAGCGGCTATTAGATAGGCATATGGATGATAGTATAAGGTAGCAGTGGAGGTTAAATAGAATTTAGGATTAGGGTAAAAGTTCAGCACAACATTGTGGTCCAAAGGGCCTGTACTGTGCTGTACAGTTCTATGTTCTATGTCATACTGGGAGTAGCACAGATTGCTTTCCTGTCTGAGGAGATGTGATCGGTGCTGCAGAGTTCATAACCGTTAGCGAACTTACCCACTTGTAAAGTTCGAATACTTGTCTCTGCTGGGCGCGGCAGATCAATTCTCGAGTTTTATTCTTACTAATATTAAACTGGAGAGGGTTCGGGAGGGACTTACCGGGACATTGTCAGTAATGCCTGGTTTCAGTTAATAGACGAGGCTAGGGCTTGTTTTCACTGGAGCACAGGACATTGTGCAGTGACCTGAAAGAAGTTTATAAAATCATGAGGGGTATAGATACAGTTAACGGCAGGTGTCTTCTCCCTAGAGTGGGGGATTCCAAGGCTTGAGGGGGGGGAACATATTTTTAAGGTGAGAGGAGAACGATTTAAAAAAGACATGAGGGGCAACATCTTTTAACACAGAGAGAGGTTTGACTGTGGAATGAACCTCCAGAGGAAGTGATGAGTGCGGGTATAGTTACAACATTTAAAAAGACATTTAGTATATGTATAAGAAATGTTTGGAGAGATATGGGCCAAGTGCAGGCAGGCAGGACTACTTTAATTTGGGATGATGGGCAGTATGTGGCATGGTTGGACCTGTTTCTGTGCTGGATGGCTCTATGACTCTTCTAAGGACGAGGCTGGCTACTAAGACGTGTTTGAAGGTGGAACCAATGAAGAGAAGGATAATGACTGATGAGGACGGCACAATGGTTAAGTGGTTAGCACTGCTGCCTCACAGCGCCAGGGACCTGGGTCCGATTCCACCCTCAGGTAACTGTCTGTGTGGAGTTTGTACGTTCTCCCTGTATCTGCGTGGGTTTCCTCCAGGTGGTCTGTGCAGATTAGGGTGGATTGGCCATGCTAAATTGCCCACAGTGTTCAGGGATGGTGGGTTTATAGGGGGATGTGTCTGAGCGGGATGCTCTGTGGGTCAGTGTGGACTTGTTGGGCCAAAGGGCCTGTTTCCACGCTGTAGGGATTCTGTGATCTATGACTTCTTGAACAAGTGATGCCAATATGCAATTCGCACAAGCCATCCCGTAAGAATGAGGAAAGCCTTTCATTGAATTGGCAGTGCCTATGTCTCCTGACATTCCTTGCCATGAGGTAACATAAGGTACTGTCCTCAGAAGTGATGCAAATGGAGCCGTTTTGCGAACAAATTGGGTGATATTGCCGGGGGAACTTCCAGCTGTAGGAAGTGCTCCTTATCATGTTTGAGCACTCGTTGTCATGGTCAATCCCTCGTTATCGAAAATGATCGTCCACCCAGGCAATTCTGTGTAGCTGGTCACAAGTTCTGAGGGTCCTTCTGTAGGTGAAGACGCCAATCCTACAACTGCATCTCCCACCACACATTTGTTGGTGTTTGTGGGAGATGGAAACGGTTCCGAGATTGTTGGAGCTCCTTTCTCCGTTTCCTTTTGCATCTTTCCTCCTGGCGACGAGTGCTCTGGAAGGGTTGTGTCCTTTTATACAGGAATTTCCTCAAAGTCCATTTCCTCTAAACAAGGGTCTCCCTCATGTTGACGTCAATGTTGCATTTCCTGAGGGAAGTCTTCAGGGAGTCCGTGAAAGACTTGCATTGTCCTCCTCTCGTTCCAGTACCTTCTTTGAGTTGGGTGAAGATGATTTGCTTTGGCAGTTGGAACTCGAGAAACCTAAACGCGTGGTCGGCCCATCGGAGTTGGTTTCACATCATCACAGCCTCGATGATGGTGCTATTGGCTGCTTCAAAGACAATGATGTCAGCACGCCTGTCCTCCCAGCTGATGCGGAGAATCCATCTCAAACCGCAGTGATACGGCTTCTCAAGGGTCTTGAGGTAGTGTCTGTAAGTAGTCCAATTTTCAGAGCAATGTGGAAGGGTCAGAAGGATGCCTGTTTTATACCCGAGGGACTTGCATCAGCCACTCCCTTCCATTCTCTCAGTCTAGACTGTGTGAGACATTACAGAACTGTTGTCACGTTAGAAAGGCAGGAGGACTGCATTCTATGGCAATGATCTGTGAAGCTGCATTCAATAACACTGCTGTTTTCTGCTTTTAGATCATAAGAGCTGAAGAACAGGATTAGGCCGTTCGGCCCCTCCAGCCTGCTCTGCCATTCAATAGCATCATTTGCTGATCCCACATTCCTCACGTCCACTTTCCCGCCCATTCCCAACAACCCTTCATTCCCCGACTGATCGAGAATCTATCAGTCTCAGCCTTAAATATACACAAGGGCTCTGCCATCACAGCTTTCTGTGGCGAGGAGTTCCAAAGACTCACAACCCTTTGAAAGAAGAAATTCGTCTCCATCTCAGTCTTAAATTTGTTCCCCTTTATTCTGAGACTGTGCCCCCTGGTCCTAGACTCTCCCATGAGGGGAAACACCCTCTCAGCATTTACCCTTTTAAACCCCTTAACAATCCAATATGTTTCAATGAGATCACCTCTCATTCTTCTAAAGTTCAGTGAGTAGAGTCCCTACCTGTTTTAGCCTTTGGGTGTAAGCCAATCCCTCCATACCAGGGATCGTCCGAGTGAACCATCTCCGAACCACTTCCAGTGAAGGAATATCTATCCTTAAATAAGGGGAATGAAAACTGATCACTGTGCTCCAGATGTGGCCTCACCAGCATCTTGTACAGTTACAGTAAAGACCTCCCTACTCTTATACTCCAAATCCCCTTAAATAAGGGTCAATATTCCATTACCCTTCCTGATTACCTGCTGCTCCCTGGGTGCGAGCTTCCTGTGTTCAGTGCACAAGTGCTCCCAAGTCCCTTTGTGTCACAGCTTTCTGCAGTTTCTCTCCATTGAATAAATAATCTGTTCTTCTGTTCTCTTTTCTAAAATGAACAACTTCATATCTTCCCACGTTATCTCCCATTTGCCAACTTTTTACCCATTTAATTAATCAACACTTCTCTGCAAACTGTGTTTTTCACAATCTGCCAAGCAAACAACACTTGAATTAAAGAAAACAATTGCTTTAACCGTAACCCTATTGAAATGCTTAACAAAAATATGTATTAACTACTGTTTGAACATGGTAACATCCCATAAACACACCTTTGGCAAAGGCAAATTCTACAAACTATATTGTCTTGCATACAAGTCCAGAAGCATAACGAAAACCCTAGCTTTTAGCTGTAGGAGAGAGGCATAAGAGCTTCCACATCCAACTTCAAGAACCCAGCTACTGAAAAGCTAAAACTAAAAATCCTCATTCTGTGGGAGCTTGGCCCCACCCAGCCAGGTTGCTTCTATTGTTCCAACTTAAACAAAAACAAGGCCTCAACAGCTGTTTAGCTTATTGGATTCAAACACTTTGCTTGGCATATCTGTCTTAAAACCTCTCTTCCAAAAAAAGGTCAAAATACACCTCTTAAAGCCATAGTATTATCTGCCCAGAGAGAGAAAAACAATGATTTGACTCTTCTTAGTTCATTCATGGAGAGTGGTCCTACATTGAACACAAATAGGCACATAAAGGTTTACATGTAAACACACACACACACACACACACACACACACACACACACAGACACACACACACACACACAAAGATGGATGCAGGCACATAGAAATCTGTGTTGAGAAGTGGCAAGTAACATTCCTGCCACACAAATCCAAGCAATGACCATCTCCAACAAGAGACAATGTAACCACCACCACATAATATTCAATGGTCTTACCATCACTGAATCCCCCCACTATCCGCATCCTGGGGGTTACCTTCGACCAGAAACTCAACTGGACCCACCACATGAACACAGCGGCTACAAGAGCAGGTCAGAGGCTGGGAATCCTGCAACAAGTAACTCACCTCCTGACTCTCCCCAAAGCCTGTCCCACCATCTACAGGGCACAAGTCAGGAGTGTGATGGAATACTCCCCTCTTGCCCCTGGATAGGGGCAGCTCCAACAACACTCAAGAAGCTCGACACCATCCAGGACAAAACAGGCCCTGCTCGATTGGTACCACATCCACAAACATCCCACTCCCTCCCCCACCAATGCTCAATAGCAGCAGTGTGTACCATCTACAAGATGCTCTGCAGAAATTTAGCAGATCCTTAAATAGCACCTTCCAACACATGACTACTTCCATCTAAAAGGACAAGGGCAGCAGATACACGGAACCCCCACCCCCTGCAAGTTCCCCTCCTGATTTGGAAATATATCCCCACTCCTTCAGTGTCGCTGGGTCAGAATCCTGGGATTCCCTCCCTAAGGGGACATTGTGGGACACGTGGACTGCAGTGGTTCAAGAAGGCAGCAGTCCCCCACCTTCTCAAGGGGGTAACTAGCCATCGATGCCCACGTCCCACAAATGAATTTTTAAAATATGTACATAGATACAAACACGCAGAGACTGATACACATGACAAACACACCAGAAACACACAGAGCATACATACACATAGACAAGGAGGCAATCTAAAGTCAAAGACATATACAGAGACATGTGCACGATACAGACACACACACTAACACACACAGGCACACAGACATACACACACAGGCACACATACTTGCAGACGCACACACAATCAAACTCTCTCTCTCACACACACACTCTCACACACATTCATTCACATGTACTCATTCTCTCACACACACAACCTGTCTACTATAAACGTGTGTGGGAGAGTACGTGAATGTGAACCTGTGAAGCATTGTCTCACATGCATCGTTACATTAACAAGGGGGTAACAGAAAGTAATATGTCCCTTTGATGTAATAACTTAACATGGACATTGTGAATGAGCCTACGTAGCTGGTTAGAGTTTATTTTATAACAGAGACTCACAGAACGACGAATGGAAAGGGGGGGACTCTGACCTAGATACAGACCATGAGGGTGGGCACTTGACATTGGGTGTAGGATGGATAGACGGACGGACGGACGATTTTATTGATTTTATTTTCACAGTCATTTTGCAGCGGTAAAACAATATGCGCCAGTTTGAATCGTATTACCAATAAGAAAAGTCTTAGAAAGTTATAGCTTAATGAGAGTCCATCAGTCCTGAGGCTGCTCATCATCAATGACACCTGCACAGCCGCCCCTCCTTCACTGCCTCGCCACCATCTACACCAGACCCAATCAACGATGAAGTTTCTAATCCTCAGGAGCCACTTTTCACTGCCGGGCCTAGCTCACCACCGTCACCCCCACCAATGTAGAAGTGGCCAATTCAAATACCAGGTCCCAACGTCACCCCAGAAAAGTAGGTAAAGGCCAAATCTCCACCATGGGCTCAACGTGGGGTCACTCCCCGTCACCCCTTGGTCAGCACGGGTGTCACTCCCCAACACTATGGGGCTCACTCCCCGTCACCACAGGGTCAGTGTGGGCTCACTCCCCGTCACCAGAGGGTCAGTGCGGGGCTCACTTCCCGTCACCAGAAGGTCAGTGCAGGGCTCACTTCCCGTCACCAGAAGGTCAGTGCAGGGCTCACTCCCTGTCACCAGAGGGTCAGTGTGGGTTCACTCCCCATCACAACGGGGTCA
>JAHRHZ010000150.1:2470226-2528584 GCA_024137785.1 Ginglymostoma cirratum | reverse complement strand
TCTCCCTGTCGCCACAGGGTCAGCACGGGGCTCACTCCCCATCACCACAGGGTCAGCGTGGGGATCACTCCCCATCACCATGGGTCAGCGCTGGGCTCACTCCCCATCACAACGGGGTCAGAGCTGGGCTCACTCCCCATCACAACAGGCTCAGAGCTGGGCTCACTCTCCGTCACCCCTTGGTCAGCACGGGGCTCACTCCCCATCAACACGGGGTCAGGGCAGTGCTCACTCCCCGTCACCACAGGGTCAGCGCGGGGCTCACTCCCCATCACCACAGGGTCAGCGTGGGGGTCACTCCCCGTCACCATGGGTCAGAGCTGGGCTCACTCCCCATCACAACAGGCTCAGAGCTGGGCTCACTCTCCGTCACCCCTTAGTCAGCACGGGGCTCACTCCCCAACACTATGGGGCTCACTGCCCATCACCACAGGGTCAGCGTGGGGCTCATTCCCCATCACAACAGGGTCAGAGCTGGGCTCACTCCCCATCACAACGGGGTCAGAGCTGGGCTCACTCCCCATCACAATGGGCTCAGAGCTGGGCTCACTCCCCGTCGCCACAGGGTCAGTGGGTGGCTCTCTCCCTGTCGCCACAGGGTCAGCAGGGGGCTCACTCCCCGTCACCATAGGGTCAGCGCGGGGCTCTCTCCCCGTCACCACAGGGTCAGCGCGGGGCTCTCTCCCTGTCACCACAGGGTCAGCGCAGGGCTCACACCCCGTCACAACATCATCAGTGCATGGCTCATTCCCCATCACCACATGGGCAGTGCAGGCCTCACTCCTCATCACCATGGGGTCAGTGCAGGACTCACTCCCTGTCACCACATGGTCAGTGCAGGCCTCACTCCTCATCACCATGGGGTCAGTGCGGGACTCACTCCCCATCACCACATGGTCAGTGCTAAGAACAAATGGGAGCCTCATCTGCCCCTTGGCACTATCCCAGAACTTATTAACATCGCAGTGGATCAGTGGCTGACACCATTGAACCACCTCTGTCAAAAAGAAGACATTCTTAATTCCTAGAATGGTTAAGCACAGAAGGAGGCCATTTGGCCCCTCTTGACTGTGTCATCCCTCAGCATCAGCAACTCAGCTCGTCCCGTTCCTCTGCCTTTCTCAAGGTTCTGCAAATTTATTTTTACCACTCCACATGAATATGCAGCTTCCTTTTACAGAACTTGTCTCCAACACATTCGAGCCGTACATTGCAGATAAGGGAATCACTAACTGCAAGCATAACTGCTGTCTTCATCCTGTCCTGCCCCATTAGTTGGACAAGGATGTTGTTCACTACAAACAGCCTTAGAATGATCTTTGTGAATGGAAATGGCCCACTCAACACAAAATAAATTGTGAAGGCTCAAAATTCTCTGTGGCATTGAAAATAAGAAGGGAGGAATATCATCTAGAGCCAATCTTTGGATCTAGATACATGCCTCATTCACAGTCAGACCCTCCTGTCCCTGACCATGAAGAAAATTTGAAGTTATAGGCCCAAAGCTTGTGATTGTCTCCTGATACACAAGGTTCAGATAACCCTATCTCTTCCTAATGAGTTGTAGCGAGCACAACTCAGTCTCCAGTTCGTCACCTCTGTGACAAACTTCCTTGTCCACCCGACACTTGCTGCAAACGTGTTCATCATGGTAGCCAACAGCTCCAACATACCATAGCTGCAATACATCACCTTCCCCATAATTTCTATTCTACTGAACTAATGAAGCTAGATGTTAAATGTTCCAAAATGAAATTCCAAACTACTTTTCAGCTCTGATAACATGCCTTGATTTAAATCCCTTGGCCAGACCCTTCTGTCTAACTCATCCACGCCAAACCAGATATCCTAAATTAATTGAGTCCCATTTGCTAGCATCTGGCCCATATCCCTCTAAACCCTTCCTATTCATGGTGCTTTTTAAATGTTGTAATTGTA
Organism: Ginglymostoma cirratum; assembly: GCA_024137785.1. Lineage (NCBI taxonomy): Eukaryota > Metazoa > Chordata > Chondrichthyes > Orectolobiformes > Ginglymostomatidae > Ginglymostoma > Ginglymostoma cirratum. The sequence goes on along the minus strand of JAHRHZ010000150.1, from coordinate 2,526,646 downwards.
CCAGCCTCCAGTACTTCCTCTGGCAGCTCGTTCCACACATGTACCACCCTCTGTGTGAAACAGTTGCCCCTTAAGTCCCTTTTAAATCTATCCAATCTAGCTTAAACCTACACCGTATAGTTTTGGACTCCCCTACCCTGGGGAAAAGACCTCAGCTATTTACTCTATCCTTGCCCCTCATGATTTTATAAACTTCTATAAGGTTACCCCTCAGCCTCTGACATTCCAGGAAAAATAGTGCCAGCCTATTCAGCCTCTCACTATAGCTCCCTGGCAACATCTTTGTAAATCTTTTCTGAACCCTTTCAAGTTTCAATTGTCAGGAAAATCCCATTTGGTTTCCTAATGTCCTTGAGGGAAGGAAATTGCTGCCCTTATTTTTTCTGGCTGATGTGTAACTCCAAACCCAGAGCAATGTGGTTGACTCTTAGCTGCCCACGTGTCAATTAGAGATGGGCAATAAATGCTGGCCAAGCCAACATCTGCATCCTGTGAATGAATTAAAGGTAAGACACTTTTGCTATGAGAAGTCAAATTGTAGAATCCCTATGGCGCAGAAACAGGCTATTCAGCCCATCAAGTCTGCACTAACCTTCTGAAGGGCACCTCACCCAGAACCACCCCCATCCCTGTATTTTCTGTGGCTAACCCACCTAGCCTGCACACTACGGGCAATTTAGAATGGCCAATTCACCCTAACCTACACATCCCTGGGCTGTGGAAGGAAACCCACACAGACACAAGGAGAACATGCAAACTCCACACAGACAGTCACCCGAGGGTGGCATTGAACCCAGGTCCCTGGCCTCAAGAGGCAGCAGTGCTAACCACTGAGCCACTATGCTGCCTGTAGAAACAGGTTGAAAGGGCTCTTAAACACTGCTTTTATTTTTAAATCTCCAAATGCCTTTCTCAAACAGTTGCTTCGCAGTAATGCTGGTCTGTTGCACATTCCTCACAGGTCATAAGTCTTTAATCTCATCAGTTTTTCTGGTATTATTTCTCCAGTCATAATGTTTGTGCTTTGTTACGTCCTCCCAACTGCTTCCTGATTACCTCCAAGTCTTGAGATTATCGTGCATGTGTCTTTCAGGGTGAAGAAAAATACATGCATGTATGGCCAACATCTTTGCCATTTCCCTATTTCACATCATTTATTTTACAGTCTCTCTTTAACATATTAATACCTATACATTATATCGTAATGGTATTGTGCCTTTAAGTCAGATTTGTTCTGTCCTGTTTCTCTTGCAGAGAAACAGGACAGAGAGCAGTGGCACTGGACAATCTGCTTCAGAACCAGTGGGGAAACAGCTTTGAGCTCCCTGTTTTGTTTTTCAAAATTAGACTAAGGAAGCATGAGTGCACGGAGTCAGGCTCACACAGACCCAGGGTTTTAATTTTTTTTAATTAGAGATAGCTATTGAAGCTGATAGATACAGCTCTCTCTCTGCTGCTGCAGTTAAAAGCTTGAGTTCTCTCGCTGCGGTTTCTTTTTTCCTCCCCTTCACTATTCCCTTCTCCTCGACTGGAAGGGAGATAGTACACGAGGAAAATCAGTTTTGCTGAATTTGCCTTAGCGAAGGGTGTGATTATGAGACACTGCTTTATTGAAACAGTTAAAGATTAGTAGCTAATAATATATATTACCTTGTTAACTATTTTAATAGAGTTAAAGTTATGTCAATCCTCCTTTTTGTTTGTATTTTAAGAACATGTTTGCTGATAGCCTAAAAGTAGAGCAGTCGAATCGCATCTGGATCACAGCATCTTAAAATTTTAACTTTAAATAAAATACAACATTAGTGTCTAGGCTATCTCCTTAATACATTTGACGCGTTTTGGTCTGGTCCTTAACATTGTGAATGTACCTAGAAGTTGTTACTTTTTTTCCCTCATTACTTCTTGCCAGTTCACTTACTCTAATTTCCCCCTATTTATTATTATTTTCATCATAATTTTGCTGTTGTCTACAATTTTATGAATCCTCTGGTCATGTATTAATCTTCCCATATCAACAAGGGACAAGAGGAGGCCACTGTACCTTTTGAATCTGCTGTATCATTCAATTAGACAGTGAATGACCTGATTCCAACATCACCTCTACTTTTCCTGAATATCCCCCCAATAATCTTTCATCACCTGGGCCATCAAGAGTTCAGCCCTGTCTGCCTTAAGCTATACTGCATCCATTGGAGAATTCCAAAGACTCGCAGCCCTCAGGGAAAGTAAAGTATCCCATCTCTGCATTAAATGGGCATCCCATTAAACTAGGTGGCATGGTGGCTCAGTTGTTAGCACGGCTTCTGTCACATCACCAGCAATCTGGGTTTGATTCCACCCTCAGGTGACTGTCAATGTGGTGTTTGCATGTTCTCTCCATGACTGAGGGGGCTCCAGTCACCTCCCACAGTCCAAAGATGTGCAAGTTAGGTGGATTGGCCATGATAAGTTGCCTGCAATGCCCAGTGATGTATGGGCTAGTCATAAGAAATGGACAGGGTCAGCGGTTGAGTCTGGGCAGGATGCTCTTTGGAGGGTTAGAACATTCAGCCCATCACGTTCACACTGACCCTCTGAAGAGCATCCCACTGGATAGGCCAAATGGCCTCTATCTGAATCTTTTCTATGATTCCTTGCTTCTAAACAATGACTCCTAGTTCTAGATTCAAACAAGAGGAAACATTCTTTCAACATCCATCCAGACAAGTCCCCTCACAATCTGATATGTTTCTAAAGTCTGACTGTCCCAAACTCCAAGGCACACTGGCCTAGCCTGTCTAGCATTTCCTCATTCTAGGATTTTATTTTTTGATTCAAAACCATCCTGAAAGAACTTTCTTAGTCAGAGATCGTGCGTCTGTCTTCACCAAAGAGTATACCATGGTTAAAGTTATGGAAAGCCTCTTTAAATAAACTGGGCAGTCTTTGCAGTTTTAACTTTTAAGTTGCTTTCCCTATCCACTTCACCTCTTGTAATTCCCTTTATTTACATCTGAGAAACTGGTTTCAAGACCCTTGTTTCTCATCCTCAAACTTATCGTTTCATAGGTTTCATTATAGTTCTTAAAATTGAGAGGTTGGAAAGTATAGATTTGAGAAAGGATGTAAATGTCCTTGTCGATCAGTCACGAAAGGCAAACTTGCAGATGCAGCAAGTTATTAGGAAGGTTAAAGGACTGTTAGCCTTTATGACAAGCAATATAGGATTTTGTAAAGAGCAATGAGCTTGGTTTAACCAGAGACCTAGTTGTTTGTGAGCATTTGTCAAATAGTGATCATAACATAATTGAGTTTCATGTAGCATTTGTAAGAGATAAGCAAAGATCAGATAATGGAATTTTGGATTTAAGTAAGGCATATTTTAATAGAATTAGGCAGAGGGTTGAATAAAAATTGGGAAGCTCTGCAAAAAGGGAGAACAGCCAAGGAACTGTGGAGAGTGTTCAAAGAAACAAAAAAGTTTTGAAACAGTTTTGTACCCATGCGAAGGAGAAACTCAATTCCACAAAACAAAACAAAAATGCTATAGACATCTAAGGACGTACAAGACAGTATAAATTAAAGGAAACTAAAGTATTTAATTGGAGTAAGGCAAATTTCAATGGTATGAGCCAAGAACTTTCAAAAGTTGATTGGAGTAGACTGTTTGCAGGTAAAAAGGCATCTGATAACTGGGGGGAGATCACAAGTGTGATGAGAAGAGTTCAGAGGCATTTTGTTCCTGTTAGAGTGAAGGGTAAAATCCAAAACAATTGCAGATGTTGTGAATCAGGAACAAAAACAGAAGCTGCTGGAAAAGCCCAGCAGGTCTGGCAGCATCTGTGAAGGAAAAAAATAGAGCTAACGTTTCAGGTCCAGTGACCCTTCCTCAGAGTGAAGGGTAAGGCTGGTAAGATTAAGGAAAATGGATAAATAAAGATATTGAGGTTCTAGTTGACAATTAAAAAAAAAAATCTTCTTTCAGGTATTGACAGCTTGGTTCAGCTGAAACTCTTAATCATAAGAATGCTGCTACAGTCTTTATAAAGACAGAAATCAGGAAGGCGAGGAGAGGATAATGAGATAGCATTGACAGATAAGGTTAAGGACAATCCAAAGAGCTTCTACAAATACATTAAGAGCAAGAGGGTCACTAGAGCGAGGGTAGGGTCTCTTAAAGCTCAAGGTGATTGTCTGTGTGTTGGACCCCAGGAGATGAGAGAGAAATTAAATGATTATTTTGCATCAGTTTTTACTGTGGAAAAAGAAATGGAGTCTAGAATGTTTTAGAAACAGTTCACATTACAAAAGAGGAAGCTCAGGAGATCTTAGAGAATATAAACATGGCTAAATCTCCAGGACCTGATCTAATGTATCCCAGAAGGTTTTGGGAAGTGAGGGAGGAAAACTATGAGATGCCTTGCAGATATATTTGCATCATCTAGAACTACAGGTGAGGTGCCTTATGACTGGAGGGTGGCTAATGTTGTACCTTTGTTTAAGAAAGGTTGGAAGGAGAAACTGGGGAACTATAGACCTGTGAGTCTGACTTTGGTTGTAGGTAAATTGTTGGAGGTGATTATAAAAGATAGGATTTATGGAAATTTAGAGAGGCAAAAATTGATTAGGGATAGTCAACGTAGAGTTATGTGAGGAAAATTGTGTCTCTCAAACTTGATTGAGTTTTTTTTTGAGGGACTTACCAAAAAGATTGATGATGGCAGAGTAGTAGATAAAATATAGGCTGTTCAAGAGCCCTCTATTTCTGAAGGTCACCGGAATCAAAACGTTAACTGTTCTTTTTTCCCTTCACAGATGCTGCCAGACCTCCTGATCTTTTCCAGCAACTTTGATTCACAGTATCTGCAGTCCTTTCGGGTTTTATTTAGTAGGCGTTGTTTACTTGGATTTTAGTAAAGACTTTGAGAAAGTTCTGCATGGTCGACATAAAGTTAGGTCACATGGGATTCAGGGTGAGATTGCCAATTGCATACATAATTGGCTTAATGCTCAGAGACAAAGAGTGATGGTGGAGGGCTGCTTTTTGGGCTGGAGGCCTGTCACCAGAGGTGTTCCAAAGGGATTGGTTCTGGGTAGTGTTTTGTTTGTAATTTACATAAATGGTTTGGATGAGAATATAGAAGGCATGCTTAGTAGGTTTGTGGACGACACCAAAATTAGTGGCATTGGACAGCGAAGGTTTTCTAAGATTACAAAGGGATCTTGATCAAATGGGTCAATGGGCTGAAAAATAGCAGATGGAATTCAATCTGGATAAATGTGAGGTATTGTTTGTTGTACCAAAATGCAAGAGTAGGGCCTCAGGTAGTGTTGTAGAACAGAGGGGCCTATGGGCGCAGGTAAATAATTCTTTGAAGTTTGTGTCACATGTAGATAGGGGGGTTAAAAAGGCATTTGGCATGTTTACCTTCATTGCTAAGTCCAGGAGTTGGGAAGTCATGTTCAAGTTATACAGGACATTGGTGAGGCTTCAGCTGGAGTGTTGTGCCCAGTTCTGGTTTCCCAGTTATAGGAAGGATATTATTCAGCTAGAGGGGGTTCAGAAGAGTTTTACCAGGATGTTGCTGGGTATAGAAGGTTTGAGTTATAAAGAAATGCTGGATAGGCTGGGGCATTTTTTTCACTGGAATATAGGAGATTGAGAGGTAACCTGGTTAGAAGTTTATAAAATCATGAGGGTAGAGTTAATGGTAGGCGTCTTTTCCCTAGCATGGAGATTAAGTCAAGGGGGCACAATTTTAATTTAAGGAAAAAAGGTAACACAAAGAAACAAGGGGGTTTTTTTGTACGTGGAGGGTGGTTCACGTGTGAGATGAACTTCCTGAGGAATTGGTGGATGTGAACACTATTACAATATTTAAAAGAATTTGGATAAGTACATGACTAGGAAAGGTTTGGAGGGATATGGGCCAGGAGCAGGCAGGTGGGACTAGTTTGGGATTGTGGTCAGCATGGACTGGTCGGACTGAGGAGTCTGTTTCTGTGCTTTAGGGGTCTATGACTAAAGTCCTGGTTGATGCGAATTCAATTGTTAAATTTAAATTTGAGATCAACACATTCTTTATTAAGCAAGAGTATCAAGGGCTATGGGCCCAATGCAGGCATATGGATATTGACTATGGTCAGCCATATTGTTTCTGAATGGCCTCCTCCTACACGTATATTCTTATAACTAGGTGACAAATAGTTTAGCTATGAGAGCAGCCCTCGTGAAGGCAGGGCCTGGGGTAAGGGGATGGGTAAACGACATTGAAGAAGGTTTTCACATCCGAAAATTATTGAACTTGTTATGGACCAGACCCAACCCCCTTCAAATACGTCAAGGTGATAGCTTAGACCCTAACTTCTTTCTTATTGAAAGACAAGTGTAAGCTGCCACGTTCCAGGTGTAATTTGATTGGTCATGCTACTCGACTTTAAGTAAAATACACTTTATTCTTACAGTTACAATACAAATCAAGAATAAAGAATTGAGATAACTTCAACTCAACTGGAAAACCTGATAGAATAATCAATTATTCAACTACGAAACAGCAACTGTTCAATGTGGTAAACACACCTTTGGCAAAGACAAATTCAGTAGTGAGACCATCGCACCTGTAATGTTTCTCCAGTCCAGGAGGAAAGAAAACCAAGAGAAAATTCCAGCACAGAGAGAGAACTCAAGCCTTTTGCTGGAACAGGAAGTGGTATGTCAGCTTCCATAAGTACTGACAGCTAAACTGAAACTCTGGTTCTGTGGGAGCCTGACTCCACCTATTCATGCTGCGTCTGTTGTTCTAACATTAAAACACAACCAGAGCCTCACAAGGTGTTTACTTTATTGGTTTGGAAGAGACAACTCGACACCTCTAGCTCAAAACCTCTCCAAAACGAAAGCAGTGCAAAAATATACCTCTTAAAGCTACAGCATCATCACCAACTTAATATTGAGTACTGAATAGGCTGCTTTCAGCACAGCGAACCCATTTTTCATCTACTTACAGTCCCCATCATCCTCTCTTCTCCTTCCCCGACTCACCATTTGTCTGCCAAACTGTTGTTCTCTCTCTGGACTCCATGTCCACCCATCCGCTCATTCCCTTTACCCCTTGCCCAATGTCTTCAGTGCATATACCACCTTTTCCTAGCTCCTAATTGGTTTTGAATGAAAGGTCACTAGATTCAAAACATGAACTCTGCTTAGGGACAGTAGGAACTGCAGATGCTGGAGAACCTGAGATAACAAGGTGTAGAGCTGGATGAACACGGCAGGCCAAGCAGCAGACGAGCAGGAAAGCTGACTTTTCGGGCCTGGGCCCTTCTTCAGAAATGGGTGGTATTGGTTGTCTTTCCCTTCCTTATCCAGAGCTTTGTACATGGTAAGGGTATACCCCATTTCTGAAGAAGGGTCTAGGCCCGAAACGTCAGCTTTCCTGTTCCTATGCTGCTGCTTGGCCTGCTGTGTTCATCCAGCTCTACACCTTGTTAGCTCATTAACTCTGCTTACTCTGCACAGAAGGTTGAGGCCTTCTGAGTTTCTCCATCATTTTGTTTCTTTAAACAAAAAAAGAGAGTTAACTGTTCTTGTACATCTGACCAGGTTTGAATGTCAGATTTTCTTCTCTCAGTTTGTAAGCCAGGTCAATTTCTACTCAACTGCAGAATTTGGTGTTGCTTTTACAAAGATCTGATCTTGGCTATTATTGATTGTAGATAGTGTAACCTACAGGTAAACAGGAAAGCTGCCAGCCTCGAGCAGAGTTTTAATGCGATGTTTACCGGATGACCAGTGGTCTTATTTAATTAAAGAAGCAGTTGAAAATGATCCCTCTGTAATTGGGTCAAAAGTGGGTTTTTTTGGGTGTGTGTGAGGTGCGTACAAAACTGGGCATCTTAGTGTGATTTAGCACATAATTGTGACTAAACAGAGAGTTGGGTGATGAAGCAAGAAAAGTGAGCATTTGGCTCTAACTTTTTTAGAGAGCAGGAATTGATTCTTTTTCTACTACAGGAAAACAGGCTAGTTATTTAGTCAGTACCTGGTGAGTAAACAAGATTTATTCTATTTCCAAGGTGGAAAATAATATACCATCCGGTGATGTGTTTTTATATTTGCTATTAAAATTAAGTAAACATGCGCTGGAACAAAATAACTAAGTTTGCAAATTAGAGCCCAGTAAGGCAGGCAGCGTTGGTAGTGTGAGACAGTTATAGAATGAATTACTTCCTAGATGTCAGTGTGATCTGGGAACAACAAGTTTGAGTACTTCATGTAATGTTCAAATAGCTTCCTTCAAAAATGTGAGAGCTGAAAGGCTAAACTGTAGACATCTTTCACTTCGCCTGGAGGTTAAAGATAGACTGTGCATACATAGTCATCTTTCCCAGTCTTCTATATGGCTCAGAAACTCGGATGACTACCTATAGCCCATAAAAAGCTCTGGATAAGGAAGGGAAAGACAACCAATACCACCCTCATCCTGATGGTCACCTCTCTGTGCGTGCGTAGACCTTCAGTACACAAACACCAAGTGTCACTACACATTGACATTCTACCTGTCCCTGGTTTTGCAAAGGATGGAAGTGGCCTCACTGCCGCAGAACGCTCCAAGTAGTTGGCATGTTCCATATCGCCTGTCCCTCATGGACAAAAACACCTTTGACAACAAGTCCATCGGGTAGTGGTCAGCAGATAGTGATCTTGAGACGCTGCAGGAAAAGGATAGAGTGGTTCCTGTCACATGCTTCCCTGAGCAGACTGTCAAAGTCATTTGGCAGAATACCTCATTGGCCAGAACTGTCCAACAAGCACCCAGATATCGCTTGCCTGGCGGTGAGAAGGGGGACCTGTGGCACTTTTCTTGTATGGCCAGAAGCTCCACTCCACCCCATGTTGTCATCGAAGCAGCCACGGGGTGGGGTGGTACAGACTGTCACACATCCACTGGCATGCACCTTTGCAAAGGAAATCTGGAGGGAGATGCAGTGGGTTTTTTTTTGTTGAGGTTGGTCTGGAGCAGCTCTGTGATGGGGGAGGCTCTGCACCAACATCTGTTCCCCGAGATGCACACCAAGACAAACATCAACTGCAATTGGAGGACCATCAATGCAGTGAAAAAATCTCTTTGATCTGCCTGAACTTTGTTGGTCTTCCAGATGGAGGAGTTGACCTTGATGGAGTGTTGCAGGCTGGCACATTCCAAGGTCCAGGATTAAGTGCTGAGGGATGCACTAAAGCCTGGGGCAACTGTCTCCAATAGAGGAGAAAGGCCCCCATCTTTCTGCTGAAGTTAAACGGGGGTGGGGGCTGGTTCAGTTCTCAGACTCACTCGTCTCCTCCATGTATATAAATAGTGTCCTGCATGAGGAAGAAATGCCTTTGGCGTTTGCAACTGCAGGAAGCGTCAGACCCCGAAGCTTGTTTTTCCTGATGAACAGAGACCGCTTTCATAGCTGTGAACGTAGATAAAGATTCTTTTATGAATAAAGTCTACTTTTGCAACAGTGAAAGGTTCCTTTTCCACACTTCCTGTTGTCGATGGGGGCTCTCAAAGGATTGCGTCCCTTTTACACAGGAGATTCCTCCAAGTCCGTTTCCTCTGAACAAGGGTCTCCCTGATATTCATACCTAGGTCGCATTTCCTGAGGGAAATCTTCAGGGAGCCTGTGAAACACTTCCATTGTCCTCCTCTCATTCGAGTACCTTCCTGGAGCTGGAAGAGGGTTTGCTTTGGTAGTTGACCTTAGGAATCCTAACCACACGGCTGGCCCGATGGAGTTGGTGTCAGATGATCACGGCCTTGAAGTTTGTGGGTATTGGCTGCTTCAAGGACACTGACGTTAGTACGCCTGACCTCGCAACAGATGCAGTGAACTGGTCTCTAACAATATTGATGGGACTTCTCAAGGGCCTGGAGGTGGTGCCTGCAGCAATTGTAATAAGTTCAGCCAGGTGGACCTGATAGAATACGAGTTCCCTGATTGGACCAGATTAACAGCCCCAATCAGGGAGCCCTCCCTGATGGATAAGATGAGGAGCATCAGAGATCTTGTTCACAGAGAACTGGCTCGAAGGGAGCTAGATCAGTTTGAAGGGCTCCCCACATGTAATTAAATGGCCACTTGGTAACAGGATACCAGCCTCTGTGAAGATATTTCAGTGTCCACTTGTAATCCAAGTTTCCGAGCCATATAGAGGACTAGGAAAGATGATTACCTACACTCAAGTATCTTGGTGTCACCACATAGATCAGAATAGTGAAAGATTCTCATCCTTAGGCGCCCAAATGTGGCACTCACTGATTGGATGCAACTCTGCACAGTTATCGGCTGACCTACCTAAATGAGGAAATAGAGTAGGTTTAACTGATTGGTAGAATTTGACCAAATTTTGGAAAATGCAATGAAAGAAAGAACAGACGAGGCAAATGAAAAAAAGCATTACTGTGGCAAATGATGAACAGAATGTGACAGGAAGGGGAGAATATACAAGTTCAGGAGTGAATCAACAGATGATGCTACAGATTACAAACCCAAATAACATGATAAAAGTAATGATTCCTAATCTGAATGTACATAGTATTCAAAGCAAAACAGCTGAACATAACAACCTTAATGTTTCAGGTCCCCGACCCTTAACTGTGCTTTCTCTCTACAGATGCTGCCAGACCTGCTGCATTTCTCCAGCACTTTGTCTTTTGTTTCCGATACCCAGCATCCACAGTTCTTTCCTGCTTTCATTTGTTTAAATAACAAACTGGTTGTCATTACAGCAACATTGCTACAAGCTGACATGAATAGGAACCTGAATATTGAAGGGTCCACAATATTTAGGACAGGCAGGAATGTAGGAAAAGGTGGAAGAGTGGTTCTGACAGTTGGAAAAATGGAGAGAGGTGACCTAATTTCAGAAAACCAAGGTGTCCAAATGAGTTGAGTAGAGATCAGAAACGATACAAGGGAAAAAGTTACTTTCAGCAGTGGCGCACAGGGACCTTAACAGTAAAGCACAGTTAGGTCAAACATAATGGGAAAAATAATTTGGACAAGAATGAAAAGTACTGGAGAAGCTCAGCAGGTCTGGCAGCAGTAAATGGAACTACTCAAAACAGCAGAATGTTAATTGTGGAAGATTTCAATGTTTAGACTGTAAAGATCTGATCGGCATGGGTAGCCCAGATGGAAAGTTCATAGACAGAAATTGCTGGAGAAACTCAGCAGGTCTGGCAGCATCGGTGGATGACAGGGGTGGGGTGGGGGGGAGGAGTGAGAGTGAGATAAAGTTTCAATTCCAGTACAACTCTGCTGCAGAACTGAGAAGGGTCACGGGACTCAAGACTCAAAAGGTTAACTGTTTTCTCTCATCCACCAATGTTAAGTAGCTACTGAATTTCTCCAGCAATTTCTGGGGGTTTTTGCCTCAGATTCCAGCATCTGCAGTTCTGTGTTCTTTTTTATATTCTTAAGGCATTCATAGAATGGTTTCTTAGAACAGGATGTTCTGGAACTGACCAGAGAGCAACTGTATTCATCCAGATGTTATGCAATGTGATGGGATTAATGCATGATCTTATTGCTAAGGCAACTGTGAGCAATCGTGATCATAACAAGGCTGAGATTTGCACTTAGTTTGAGAGAGCACGCGCAATGGATCTGAGACTTAAATAAAGATGATCATGAAGATATGCAGGGAAGGAGGCGTATCCAACAGAGGCGGTGGTGAGAAGTGACTGAAGAGGATTCTGGGAAAAGTTGGCTCACTCACCATGACGGAGGAGATCATGAAGGACCCAGTGCTTGACAGGAGGAAGAGCATCCAACAGAGGGTGACAGTGAGAAATAACTGAAGAGGATTCTAGGAGAAGTCAGCTCACTCACCACAATTGAGAAAAGGATCGCAGCGGACCCAGTGGCTGAATAGCGACAGAGACTCAGACAGTCAGTCATGAGGTCAAAGTGCTGCTGTTGAGATTAAAGTGTGGGCTTTGGAGAACACCAAAGCTGAGGTTTTGCTGAGGAGGATGAGCAGCATTAAGGTAAGATCCTTCCTTTCCTACTAATTTTAATACATACTAAAGGGGTAGTAACGGCAGTTAGTAGAGTGATGTGCTCTTCGTGTGGAATGTAGGAGATCAAGGAGTAGTCAAATGACCCTGAAACTCTGTCTGCAGGAGGCGTGTTCACCTGCAGCTCCTCTCAGAGCACACGGATCTGTAGGAGCAGTGGTTGAACTCACCGAGGAGCATACAAGAGGTACAAAGTTTTATTAGTAGGAGTTTCAGGGATGTGATTGCACCAAAGGATCAGCCAGATGGATGGGTGACCATCAGGAGAGGCAGACATTGCAGGAATCCCTTTAAACCTATCTGCCAATGCTGTCTCATATCTCCCTTTGCCTTCCTGATTTCTCTCTCAAGAATGCCCCTACTTTCTTTATACTGATTATGAGATTCAATTGAACCAAGTTGCCTACATCTAAAATAAGATTATCTTTTATTATTGACTAGAACATCGATATCTTTAATCATCCATTGTTCCTTAATCTTACCAGCCTTACCCTTCACTCTAACAGGAACATAATGCCTCTGAACTCTCATCATTGTATGCTTGAGCTCCTCCCACTTGTCAGACATTGTTCACAGGTGAAACATTCTACTCCAATCAGCTTTTGAAAGTTCCTGTCTCATACCACTGGAACTTGCCTTACTCCAGATAAAAACTTTAACTTTTATGGAAGGCTTATCCTTTTCCAAAACCATTTTTCCATGTTCAATTATGATCACTAGACCCAAAGCATCCCCCACTTTTACTTCAGTCATCTGCCTTATTGCCAAAAAGGAGGTCTAGTTTTGCTCCTTCTCTAGTTGGAGCATCTACATATTGATCAAGAAAATTTTCTTGACCATATTTGACAAATTCTTCATCACCCAAACCTTTAACACTATGGTAGTCCCAGTCAATGTTTGGAAAATTCAAGTCTCTCATTATTACCACCTTTATTATGCTTACATATATCCGAGCTCTCTCTCCACATTTGTTTCTCAGTTCCCTCTTACTATTGGAGGACCTATACACAATCATATCAAAGTGATCTTTCCTTTCTCATTTGTAATTTCTACCCATATATTTTCACTGAAGGATTTTTCAGGAATATCTTTCCCCAGTTACAACAGTAATGTATTCCTTAATAAAGAACACATTCCCCCACCCCCTCCTTTCTTGCTACATTTTCTACCCTTCCTATAGCATCTAACATTCAGCTGCCAGTCTTGTCCATCTCTCAGCCAAGTTTCTGTAATAGCTATGATGTCCCAATTCCACGTTCGTAAACATGACCTGAGTTGATCAGCTTTACCTGCAAGAAATAAATGCAATTTAGTTCCTTAGAGTTATGACATACTCTGACACTCTCATCTTTCTTTTCTAATTGACATGCTCTACTCACATTCAGAACCTTTCCCATCAATCCTTCTGTTTTCCCGGCCACTTGGAGAAGGCTAGTGGAGGAATTCTCAGTATAAAGTATCCCTCAGTAGATTGAGCAAATGTGTTATGATATTAGTCCCTTTCCAGTCTAGGTTAGGTCAATCCTTTATCAACAGGTCTTTTCTATCCCAAAAGACACTCCAATTGTCCAAAAACCTGAATCCTTGAACAATACACCAGCTCTTCAGCCATTGATTTATCCCCTTTAACCTTTCGTTCCTTCCCTCGTTTCAGTTTGGTATTGGGAGTAAACTAGAAAATGCTACTTTTAAGGTTCTACCTTTTTATCTTCTACCTAACCTCTTAAATTCACACTGTAATGCCTTAATCTTTTCCCTAAAAGTATTATTTAGGCACACTGGTAGGAAAAATATCTCACCTTTAACAATATGCTCTAAAAGCTTAGAGACATTCTTAATCCCAATACCAGGAAAGCAACAACCACCCCAAATTTATGCTCACTGCCTCAGAATCTCCTGTCTATGTCCCTGACAGGAGTGCCCCATAACAAAAATTCTATTAAATTTTGTCAGACATTGCTTAACGTGAGAAGAATCATTCCAAGTGTCCAATAACAGACTGCCCCTTTCATTTTTACTGGAGGCACTATCCCCTTCTACGGTTCCAAAAACTGAATACCTATTCGATAGAGGAATAACCACCACTTTGAACTACCTTCTTAGCATTCCCAACAGTCACCCATCTATCTGACTGATCCTGCTGTGTAATAATTCTTGGAAACCTACATGGCCGTCTCACGCTGTACTTCATATATGCCCTTAATAACTGTCTAAAACAAAAAGATGTTTCGATAACACCTTATACGTAAAATAAGCTACCTTGCATTACCTACAGAAAAATGTAAAATGGAAAAAATTAAAATATATACATCAAATGTATAAAATTTAAATAAAATCAACCACTTAGCCCATTAACTGAATAAAAACGATCCCTCTTCAATAACTTCCAAGAAAAAAAGATCCTCTCCAGAGCTGACCACACAAAAGAAACTCTCTGGAGCAAAAATACAACTCCTTACTTTTAAAAAAAACTGTTCAGTTTTTGCGGACTTTGGTTGATACGCCCAGATAGAGAAGGAAGGTTTGGCGGTCATCTTTGGTGCAAGGAACTTCCATCAATACTTTTACAGAAGTAAATTTGTAGCAGTAACAGATCACAAACCCTTGTTAGGGCTACTTAAAAAGAGGACAGAGCCATGCCAATGATAGCTTCAGGTCAAGTCCAGCAGTGGGCCCTTGTTCTCAGCGTGCACAATTACAAGTTAAAACACTATCCAGGAGGCCAAGTGATAAATGCAAAAGCCTTGAGCCACCTCTCACTGACAGATACACCACAGATGGTGCCTCCCCTTGAAGACTCCTATTTTGGTTTTAGACTTACTGGACGCCCTTCTGGGGAAGATCCAATTCTGGGCACAAAGATGCTGTCCTGGCAAAATTAAAACAGTCGGTGGTGAAGGGGGAAAAAACAGAAGAACCACGGCAACCAGGACTGAAACCTTCCTGGGCCTGGCAAGGCCAGAACACAGGAGAGGATGGTCTATTACTGTGGGGAACAACGGTGATCATCCCAGGTAAAGGTCACTGCCAGATCCTGGCTGAACACCACCAGGGGCATCCAAGGGTTTTCAAAATGATGGTGTTGGTGAGAAGTTATGTCTGGGGCCAGGATTGGATGCCGACATGGCCACATTGGTGGGGCAGTTTCCAGAGTGCCAATAAATGACAAAAATTTCCATCACCAGGTCACCTACATTCATGGGAATGGCTGAGGAAATGCCAAGCTTGGTTACATGTTCACTACACAGGTCGTTCCATGGGCTCAAAGTTCCTGGTCATTGTGGATGCCAATTCAAAATGCTTGAACATGCACAGAGTTCATTCGTCAAACATGGGAACGACAATTGAAAAGTCATGAGCATCTTTTGCAATACGCTGACTCCCAGAAACGTTGTTGACAGACAATGGGACATCATTTACCCAGCAGGGAATGTGTGTGTTTCCTAAAGTCAAATGTGCCAAATGTCGTAAGTAGAGCTCCATACAATCCATCATCCAATGGTCTGGCAAAAACAGCAGTCCAAACTTTGAAGCAGACTTAAAGAAACAGCCTACAGCCTCACTGGATACCAAACTGTCCTGGTTCCTGTTCAATTATAGGAACACCTCTCACACAACAACAGGAATAGGTCCAGCAGAGTTGCTGATGGGGAAGAGACTCTGCATCAGGTTAGACCAGGTCTTCCCAGGCATGGGGGGTGGGAGTGGTTGTGGGGTGGAACGGCATCAGGAACATCAATGCCGGACACAAGACTCCACTAACCAAGGCAGACAGTTTACCTCAGGGGATGAAGTTTGGAAATGGCCCTGCATGGGTAATAAGGCATGGTTGACGTGATGTCAGGTCCCACAATGTGCAAAGTTCAAGAAAGGGGAGGCGGCCCTGAACAAGCACATAGACTACATGTATGCTGCTACCCCAGAAACAGGACGGAAGCCTTCCTGGATGTTCTGAGGGGCCAGGAAGTTATCAGAACCCATGGTGGTCTCCCCCTCTGCCTAGCATCGAAGGAACCACTGAAGAGCAGATGTCACAGCCTCAACGTCACCACCTGAGGTTGAAGAATTTTGCCCGAGACGCTGTGAGTGTAAGAGGTGGGCTACAGTCCTGTAAACGCTGTCAGCATCAGATGGGGAGTCAGAGAAGCTGGACATGGTGCGAAAATGCCAGGAAATAGGAAATAGGAAATAGGAAATAGAATGGGCCCTCGTCTCAGGACTTAGAGGGTAGAATGGATGTAGTGATTGGAATGAGGTCAGCCAGGTGGATCTCATGGAATGATTTCCCTGGTTGGGGCTTTTAATCTGGTCCAAAGAGGGATCCCTGGCTGACAGATATAAGGATTTTAGACATTCTGCTGACTCTGGGAGCCGACTCTGCACGTGTCAATAAAGGGTGACTTTGCAATGGGATACTAGCCTTCCTGGAGTTATTTCTGGATGCTATTATATTGGAACTGTTCATGACTAGCATATTATTATGTTATGTATTTCAGTAGAGTTACAGTTAAGCCAATTCTCTCTTACTTTGTCCGTATTTTAACTACAGTGTATGAATAAATTTATGTTTTGCTTCAAGTCTGATAGTTTGACCAATCGAATTGCAACCAGAATGCATTGCTGGCCCTGGTCTTTGAAATAAGAAAATATGGTGGTCTAGGTCACCTCCTTGACAAGTTTTGAGGGGATTAAAATTATTTCAGGGATAGTAGGAACTGCAGATGCTGGAGAATCTGAGATAAGGTGTAGAGCTGGATGAACACAGCAGGCCAAGCAGCATCAGAGGAGCAGGAAAGCTGACGTTTCGGGCCTAGTCCCTTCTTCAGAAATGGGGGAGGGGAAGGGGGTTCTGAAATAAATAGGGAGAGGGGGAGATGGATAGAAGATGGATAAAAGGAGAAGATAGGTGGAGAGGAGACAGACAGGTCAAAGAGACGGGGATGGAGCCAGTAAAGGTGAGTGTAAGTGGGGAGGTAGGGAGGGGATAGGTCAGTCCAGGGAGGACAGACAGGTCAATGGAGCAGGATGAGGTTAGTAGGTAACCCAAACCCTAACCTGAGCCCTAACCCAATTGCAGGTCTTTTCCCCAGGGTGGGAAAAACTAAAAACTCCAAATTTAAAGGGCATAGATTTAAGGAGAGAGGGAAAAGATGTTTTTAAAAAAAGGACCCAAGGGGCAACTTTTCCATGGAGAAGGTGGTGTGTGTATGCAATGAGCTATCAGAGGAAATGGTGGAGGTTGGTACAATATTTAAAAGGCAAATGGGGAATATTCCATCACACTCCTCACTTGTGCCTTGTAGATGGACAGGCTTCAGGGAGTCAGGAGGTGAATTACTCGCCGCAGTATCCAGAGTCTCTGACTTGCATACGTGCCCAGTCCTGTTGATTTTCTAGTCAATGATAACTTCAAGGATGTTGCTAGAAAGGGTTCAGTGATGGTAACACCATTGAATGTCAAGGGGCAGTGGTTAGATTCTCTCTTGTTGGAGATAATAACTGCCTGGCATTTGTGGTGTACAAATGTTACTTGCCACTGGTCAGCTCAAGCCTGGATATTGTCCACATCTTTACTGCAGTTAAGCATGGACTGCTTCACTATCTGAGGAGTTGGAAATGAATCATAGAATAGAACCCTTAGTGTACGGAAGCAGGTTATTGGGCCCATTGAATCCACACTGACTTTCCAAAGAACATCCCACCCAAATCCAGCACCCCTATCTTATCTATGCAATCCTGCACATCCTGGATGGGTGTGGCTCCGACAACACTAGAAACTTACCACCCAGTACAAGGCATCAGAACCACAAAGATCCACCACTGTTACTTAGTAGCAGAGTGCATTGTCTACAAGATGCATTGCAGAAATGCACCAAGGCTCCCTTAGACAGCAAGTTCCAAATTTATGACCACTTCCACCTTGCAGGACAAGGGCAGCAGATACATGCAAATACCAACATCTGCAAGTTCTCCTCCAAGACAAATTGAATTCAGACTTAGAAATATATTGCTTTGATCGTCACCGGGTCAAAATCTTGCCACTCCCTACCTTTGAGCATTGTGGGTCCATCTACAGTCTACTCACTGCGGTGGTTTAAGAAAGCAGCTCACCATCACCTTCTCAAGGGACAACTAGTGACAGGCAGAATGGACTGGCCAGCTAGCAATGCCCACAACGCACAAAGTGAATAAAAGAGGCTGCCTTTAAAAAGTCCTTGTGCATCGTTATACATCTTTACCTTTCCATTCATCTGTTGTCATGTCCTGGTCAGTTGCCTGGACAGCTGTTTTATGAAGCAGTGTGATGCCAACATGGGTTCACTGTAACCCCGCACTGTATGGGGTTACCATGAAGGACTCATCTCAACCTCTTCCCTTGCCTGAGGCACAGTGACTCTCAGGTTGAGCCACTACCAGTCATCTCTCCAATGAAAGGGCAGCCCTTTGGTCTGTTAATGCTGTAGCAAATTTACTTTCATTCTATCCTTTAGCATCTGTCTTCATTCCAAGGTATGTACATGGATGCTGTCATGGGAATTACAAACCAGTCTTACTTCTGTGGTGGGCAAATAATTGGAGAGGATTCTGAAAGATAGTATTTATGATTATTTGGAAAAACACAGTTTGATTATAAATAGTCAGCATGGCTTTGAGAGGGGCAGGTCATGCTTCACAAGCCTTATTGAATTCTTTGAGGATGTGACAAAACACATCGAAGGCAGAGTAGTGGATGTAGTGAATATAGATTTTAGCAACGCATTTGATAAGGTTCCCCATGGTAGGCTCATTCAGAAAGTAAGGAAGCATGGGATTCAGGGAAATTTGGCTGTCTGGATACAAAACTGGCTGTCCAATAGAAGTCGGAGGGTGGAAGTAGATGGAAAGTATTCACCACTGGTCACCAGGCTGATGTGCAGGGATCTGTTCTGGGACCTCTACTCTTTGTGATCTTTATAAATGACTTGGATAAGGAAGTGGAAGGGTGGGTTAGTAAGTTTGCCGATGACACGAAGGTTGGAGGAGTTGTGGACAGCCCGGAGGGCTGGTGTAGGTTGCAACGGGACATTGACAGGATGCAGATTGGGCAAAGAAGTGGCAGATGGAATTCCAGAAAAGTGTGAAGTGATTCATTTTGGAAGGTCAAATTTGAATGCAGAATACAGGGTTAATGGCAGGATCCTTGACAGTGTGAAGGAACAGAGGGATCTTGGGGTCCACGTCCAAAGATCCCTCAAAATTGCGACGCAAGTTGATAGGGTTGTAAAGAAGGCGTATGGTGTGTTGGCTTTCATTGGCAGGGGAATTGAGTTTAAGAGCCGTGAGGTTATGCTACAGCTCTATGAAACCCTGGTTAGACCACACTTGGAATACTGTGTTCAGTTCTGGTCACCTCATTATAGGAAGGATGTGGAAGCTTTAGAGAGGGTGCAGAGGAGATTTACCACAATGCTGCCTGGACTGGAGGGCAGGTCTTATGAGGAAAGGTTGAGGGAGCGAGGGGTTTTTTCATTGGAGCAAATAAGGATGAGATGTGACTTGATAGAGGTGTACAAAATGAGAGGTATGGATAGAGTGGATAGTCAGAGACTTTTTTTCCAGGATGGAAATGACTATTACAAGGGGGCATAATGTTAAGGTGATTGGAGGAAGGTGTAGACATGATGTCAGAGGTAGGTTCTTCACACAGAGCGGTGGGTGTGTGGAATGCGCTGCCGGCAGTGGTAGTGGAGTCAGATACTTTGGAGACATTTAAGCGACTCTTGAATAGGCACATGGAGGATAGTAAAATGTAGGGTATGCAGAGTAGTTTGATCTTAGGAGGATAATAGATCGACACAACATTGTCAGCCGAAGGGCCTGTACTGGTCTATGTTCTATATACTGCTCTATCTTGCTTTCAGGTTGGGCACGTTAACTTCAATAAAAATAAGATCTCTAGCATAAATATACATCAGAACAACAAAGTGTAAATCATTAACTTACCGCACTGAAGGAAGCTGCAAACCATCACTGTAGTCCTAAGCTTAAAACCAAGAACCAATCTATCATTATTTCAGTGTTAGACTGATGACATTTTCTCAGAATTAAGGCGCTGAGATTTCTTGTTGATTGCTCTCTCATGGTCTTCTGCCAGTTGACCAGATAATAGGGTTGAAATGTTGGAGTTCTTTCAGCCAAGCATGAAAATGTGTCAAAATTAAAAAAGCCTAACTTATTGTCAATAGACACGTCCAATTTCAGATAATTGTACTTAGTGGTACGGATTGAGGATGCTATATAAATTAGGAACAAGATCGGTGGTTTCAACATTCATACAAACCTGGAGAAAAAGAGAAAAATCCAAACATACTCTTTTTCCTAATCTTAATCAGGAGTAGACATTCTGCACACTCTCTCTCTTTAGTGAGGGACTATATAGGAAAATGGTTCTGATATTATTTTTCCACAAGTTCCAAAGCTCAGTGACAAGGTCTAAAAGGCAACATGACCCATTCTCTCCCCCAAGGTTCCACACTACCTAATGTGGCAGGTTTTCTGAAGGGATCTGATATTCCCATTTCAACATGGTTTGAGCCCACTTAATGGAAAGATAGCTGTTGAGCATTGTGCAGTTACATTCTCATGCCAATTCCTAACAATAGGATAGTGTGTTGATAAAGGACCAGTTTACCAATACTTGGAAGGATTCCTCTTTCTGCTGGAGGTGTGGAGACAAAATAAGTACCCTCTAGTCATAGAAGTGATACAATTCTGAATTGTCAAGGTATTGCATTTTGGTAAAACAAACAAGAGCAGGGCATATAATACAATGAATGGTAGGGCCCTGGGTAGTGTTGGACAACAGAGAGACTTACAAGTTCAGGTGTATAATTTCCTGAAATTTGTGTCACAGGTAAACAGGGTAGTTAAGGCGGCATTAGGCACACTTGCCTTTGTTGCTCAGACCTTTGCGTATAGAAGTTGGGAAGTCATGTTGACGTTGGTGAGGCCTCTTCCGGATTACGGTGTGCAGCTCTGATCACTCGGTTATCAGAAGGATATTATTAAATAGGAGAGGGTTCAGAAGAGATTTCAGGACGTTGCCAGGAATGGAGGGATGGGATATAAAAACAGACTGGGGCTCTCCCATCCCTCCGGCCACTGGAGCAGAGGAAGTTGAGGGAACACCTTATTCAAGGTTTATAAAATCATGAAGTGCATAGATAAAATAAATGACAAAAGGTGTTTTCCCTAGGGGAAGGGAGTTCAAAATTAGTTGTCAAAGGACAAAGCTTTGTGTTGCAGTTGTGCCGTGTGCAGACCAAACCTGGAATATCATGTGCATTTTTGGTCTCCTTTTCAGAGGAAGGGTGCTTTTGCTCTCGAGAGAGTGCAGCAAAGGTTTACCAGGCTGATTCTGGGATGGTAGGTCTGATGTAGGAGGAGAGATGGACTAGGTTAGAATTGTTTTTGCTCGAGTTCAGACAGTGAGAGGAGGAATCTCAGACTTATCAAATTCGAACAGGACTGGACACGGTGATGCAAGGAGGACGTTCGATGGTGGGTGTGTCCAGAACAAGGGGTCAGAGTATGAGGATTCGGGGTGGACGACTTACGATGCAGATGAGACATTTCTTCACCCAAAGAACTGCCAGCCTGTGGAATTCATTACCACAGGAAGTAGTTGATGCCAAAACACAATACATTCAAGAGATTACTAGATATAGCACTTGGGGCAAATGGAATCCAAGGTTATGGGGAGAAAGGAGTAGGCGGCTGAGTTGGATGACAAGTTTTGATTGCAAAGCGTGGCAGAGTAGGCTCAAAGGGCCAAATCACTGCCTCCTGCTCCTCTCTTTTATGTTTCTATGACTTAAAAAGGACACGAGGGGAAACTTCTTTTCTTAAAAAAAAACAGAGAGAGGTTCTCGAGTAGAACGAATTTCAAGAGGAAGTGGTGGACGCGAGTATAGTTGCACCATTTAAAAGACATTGGGATAAGTACATGAACAGGAAAGGTTTGAATGGATACGAGCCAAGCACAGGTAGGCGCGACTAGTTGAGTTTGGGAGCATGAACTGGTTGTACCGAAGGGTCTGTTTCCATGCTGCGTGACTATGATAGCAGTTGCTTGTGAATCATGAAGGACTCACAACTCATCTTTACAGCAAAGGTTTCACCACACTGACCACAAAATCTTTGGCAACAAGAGGTTACCACAAAGGAAATGAAGTCAGAGATGGGAATTGCATGAGACAGAAAAATAAACAGAGCTGCAGACACATGTAAAGTAAGACAGGCAAAAGGACACAGAAGTATAGAGACAGAGGGAGCAAAGACTTGGAAGTAAGCGAGATAGATTGAAAAACAAAAATAACGAAAATATAAAATGGTATGAAGATACAAGGAAACGTGGAAGATACAAATACGAAACATGAACGGTAGAAAAGATAACGATAGAAAAATGTCAAGATAGCAACAGAACTGTATTCAACCAGAATCATTTTACAACAAGCCCCTCCCTCAATTGCAATGAAGCCAGGAGGGAAATCCTGTTTCAATGAACGGGAACTTTGGAATCAGCCTGCGCCTGCATAAAAGTGGGAGAAAAGTCCAATCCCAAAGTGACAGGAATGGCAGCTCGTGCCTACCCCTCCACCCACACAATCCTTGCACTCTGCAGGGACTGCACGGTGTTTACAGGGGACAGGGAAGGCACTGACGGTCAGCGGACTGGTGTCAGGAGTGGGGCCGAAACCAAGGCAAGGGGCAAATGTCAAGCCGACGAAAAGACATAGGAGAGCAGCGGATGGGCAATAATTACAACATTTAAAAGGCATCTGGATGGGGATATGATTAGGAAGGGTTTACAGGGATAGGTGCTGCACATCTCTACGGCTCTAAATTGCACCAAAGGAGTTTTCCCGGCTCTGCCTGGGCAAGCGGCTACCCGCTGTTCCTCTGCTGCCCATCCCACATCTGTGGTGAACAGAATTCAATCTTCCTCCCAAAACAGAGCGGGGGGAAAAGGGACCAGTCTTGCCAATGCTGACATCCATGACCAGGACAACACCATCCCTCTCCCACAGAAGATGGGGAAGCATAAAGCAGGTTCCCAGGGCCCCCATCACGCCACCCTCCATTTGCAGCACCAGAGCCCCACCTTCTTCCCCATGCTGCGCCCTTGCTTCAGGGCAAATGCCAGGACAAGCGACGCTTCCCCTATTGACTGCAACAACGCAGTTGGAAAGAAAAACACAAACTAACGTTTACACGGCAGCACCTTTTCACCGGCTCAGGATGCCCCCGGAGCGTTTTACAGGCAACGAATTACTTTATTGAAATGTAGTCAGTGTTGTAGTGTAGGAAACGCGGCAGGCAGTTCACACACAGCAAGATCCCACAAACTGCAAATGTAATAAAATGACCGGAATCATCTGCGTTTTGCTTCTCATGTGATGTTGGTTGACAGCTAAGACAGCGGAACCCAGGCGCCTGGGGGTGGGATGGGATGGGATGGGGAGGACAGAAATCACTCTTTCCACACCCCCGCCCCCTCCTTTCTCTTCAAACTGGTGGCTGCAGAATCTTTGACGCCCCCGAGGACAGGGTGGAAGGGGGCACCCGTTTTAGCGTCTCACCCCAAAAGACCAGCGCACCCGCTAGAGAGGCACTCCGAGCTCTGCAAGACTGCACCCCCCTACATCGGCCCTGTGCTGCTCCTTCAACATGGGAGCACCCAAGGAGTGGCCGGCCTGGCTCTGCTGCTAGTGGGCTTTCAGCCTCTGAAATTAAGGGCAGGGGGCCTTGCCAACAGCTGGGAGTGCGGTGGGGGACCATATCCACTGCCCCCTCAACCCACACTCTGGTGAGCTGGGTCAGAGGAGCTCAGCTTCTAAGGTAGCAGGGGCGGGGGGGGGGGGGGGGGGGGGCCGTGCATGAATTCAGCTCTTGTGCACTGACCTGCCAGCATTACAAGGAGCTAACAGCAATCACCTTCTGTTCCCACCATCTGTCCTGCATTAACCCCCTCCCCGTCTTGAACACACTCCTCTTATTAGATCCAGATGTTCAAAGCGTCAAATAAAAACCCTACTCCCGTTCATCACCTGAACCGTGAAAGCCAGGAGTAGCCTTCCCCACCACCACCCCCCCACCACATCGCAAGCCTGGGAGGTCTGCCTCTCATGGTTCTGATGGGATGGATCACTTTGCACTTTAAAACAAAATGAGCCCCCGCCCAGCCCCAACATGCAGTCAAACAGCTTTACCAGTGTTCCTCATCCAGAAGCTGCCGTAAAGCCTACCCCGCTACTGGGTAAAGGCCAACTCCACTCAGTGCCAGGGGAAGTGCCACCAGTTCTGGACCAACCCTTCCTGCTGCACCTTAGGAATGGCAGAACACACACACACACCCCCCCGCCCCTCCTATCCCCTGCGCAGACATCCGGCCCCTTCACCTCACACCTCCGCCCGCAAGTGCTGATGAGGCTAGGGAACAAGTCTGCAAAGAAAGGCTGATGTGTTGACAGATTTGACTTTTGCTTTATACAATATACTAGGTGCCATTTTGTTTTTACAACTGGGTCGACTGTCGGCTGAGTATCTTCACCCTGGAGAGAAGAGGGTGGTGAAATGAGACTGTGGTGAGAGGGCAGAAGTTTGGGGGGGGGGGGGGGGGGGTGGTGGGAAGAGAAAGAGTAGGGGTGAGCAACCGATGCCCCTGCCCGCCTCAGTTGTCGGGCTCTTCCTGCTGGATCTCTCGCATCGGGGCCACGACAGACAGAAGCGATCGCTCAGTCCGTGTCCGGAGTCCAGCACAGTCGCCCACTCTCACACGCGCGCGCACACACACACACGCACACACACGCACACAAACCCAGCACCAGGCAGCAGCAGGCACTGGACTTCAGAAGATATCTGGGCACAGGTGCCAGTCTTGCTTCTCTTTCGCCTCCCAGTATCCACCCTTGTAGAGATGCACCAGCTCTTTGGTGTAAGGGTCCTCTCGTTTCTCGAACCACAGTGCCCGATAGGATGTGTCCGTGGAGTGCATTTGCCCTGTGACATGAAACAGGGGTCAGTTTGTGCAGCAGTCCATTTGAATCGTTCTATGCCTAAGCTATTGTAACTTCCTTGAATAATTTTGATGTAAAATTTGACCCTCGATCTGACTGCACCTCTATGGATAATCCACATCTAGTTTAAAAAAAATGAATAACTTCTACAATTCTTTTAGTCGTGATACCGGGCAATGGAATGGTCTCTGAAAATCCAGTAGATACATCCATTATGGTCAACAAATGCCAATTCCCACATTATGTTATCGGTGGGGGTCCTACGTAAATCAATTAAAACGCTTGTAAAAGGATCCTCAAATGCAGGAATGGACATTAAAGGTTGGTTTCATCACTGCCTGAGGTTTTCCCACTTCCTGACACATACGACATGTCTAGCAAAGTTCAACCATATCCTCATGCAGTTATGTTTTTTGTATTTTGGCTTGAGTTTTCCTTACTCCTAAATGACCTGCTGCCAGTAATTCTTGTGCAACCCGCAACACCTTTCTGTAACCTACCAGAGACACAACTTGATGAATTTCTGCCCATTTCTCATCGGCGTGAATGTGTGATGGTCTACTTCCTCATCAAGACGTCATTTTAAGATAGTAAACATTCTGGGATATACTCATTCTTCTGTGTCCATTTTCTGACACAACTACTTTAGTTTTTCATCTGTTTTAATTCAGCTGATTTCTCAACTAAAAATATCCACTTTCTCCTCCACCTGTTCTTGTTTCTCCTCAACTATTTAATTAAAAACAGTCTGATAAATTGAACTTCAACCTCCTTGTTTGTCCACATCCATCTTCACAGTGCTTTCTCTGCTAACACTGCAATTTCATATGGCCAACTTTATTACAATGAAAGCGCCTGAGCTTTTGGACTTCTCTTTCCCCCTCACTGATTTCCTTTTTATCCTGTAGTGAACTATCTTCAACGAAACCTCCTTTTTCCTTACCACCTGAGAATTTCCCTCTTTTCCCCCAATTTCTATGCCTCAGACTGAAATTGATGCTGGAAGCCAAATTTTGATTTATGAACCAACTCAATCAATCATCGGCCATTTCCGCTGCTAATCTTGCAGTTTTAATTCTCTGCTCTTCCACAAGTTCTCACTACTTCAGGAAGTGAATTTCTGAACTCCTCCAAAATGATCATCTAAGAGCGTTGTCGGTCTGATCTATTTTCAATGCCCTTACCCACCTATCAAAATTACTTTGCTTGATCCTTTCAAACTCAATATATGTTTGGTTAGATTCTTGAGTTGGGAGAGGGGTCAGAGTTATTTTTGTCTTCTACACAGTCAGCACATGATCATTGAGCACAAACAGAGGCCATTCAATCCTATTTGGACCACGCCAAAAGTAAAGACCTCAAATGTGACTGATAAAAGCAGACGGGCTGCTGAAGCTCTTCACCGTGTTCTCACTGGGGACAGAGATAGGAATGGCGAATTTCAAAGGGAGCAATGGCTGGAAGTACCAGACTTGCCATTTGGTTCGCTCACATTTTCTAGAACATCCATAAACTCAAACACAAGGACCTGTGCACCAAACGAAAGAACACCTCCAGGTATTGTGCCAAGAAAGAGGGTGGGGGGACAAAATGTCCATGGCGTATCGCCCACAGCAATGTCTCGACCAACAGTACCTTTTTCTCAAGCAATAGAAAAAATTGTTTCTCCCCAAGGAATGGCCTAGTGGTATTATCACTGGACTGTTAATCCAGAGACCTTGATAACATTCTGGGGACCCAGGTTCAAAACCTGCCATGGCAGATGGTGGAATCTGAATTCAATAAAATATCTGGAATTAAGAATCTAATAATGGCC
Source organism: Ginglymostoma cirratum (assembly GCA_024137785.1). Taxonomy (NCBI): domain Eukaryota; kingdom Metazoa; phylum Chordata; class Chondrichthyes; order Orectolobiformes; family Ginglymostomatidae; genus Ginglymostoma; species Ginglymostoma cirratum. The sequence goes on along the minus strand of JAHRHZ010000150.1, from coordinate 2,499,722 downwards.
ACAAATCCACTGTCGAAAAAACCCATCTGGTTCACTAATGCCCTTTAGGGAAGGAAACTGTGCCATCTTTGCCTGGTCTGGCCTACACGTGACTCCAGACCCACAGCAATGTGACTGACTCTGAACTGCCCTCTGGGCAACTGGGTGTGGGCAATAAATGCTGCCCTAGCCAGCAAAGTCCTCATCCCGTTAATGAATAAAGGATGAATAAAGGCTTTCAAATGTGCCTGCTCTGTGACTGTCTTATGAGCAAAGGCCAAACAGGTTGGGATTCTACTCATTGGAGTTCAGAATAGTGAGAGGTGATCTCAGCAAAACATATTGGATTCTCAAGGAGCTTGCCAGGGTAAATGCTGAGAGGTGGTTTCCCCTTCATGGGTGAGTCTGGAACCAGAGGGCATAGTCTTAGAATTAAGGGGCATCAATTTAAGACTGAGATGAGGATGAATTTCTTCCAAGGATTAAGCGCCTTTGGAACTCCTTGCTACAAAGAGCTGTGAGGCAGGGTCCTCGTGTATAATTAAAGCTGAGATAGATAGATTCTTGATCAGTTGGGGTCACAGAGAAAGGGCAGGGAAGTGGATGCAAGGAGTGTCTGATCAACCATGATTCTACTGAAAGGCGCAGACACGAAGGGCCGAATGGCCTACTCCTGATTCTATTTCTTCCTAAGATGTCTTCAGCAATAATCTACTTCCCAGTTTTAGCACCCAATCTCCCCCACCCTGCTAGACAGTTCAAGGACAGGCATAGCACAGGTTCAGTACAGATGATGTGGAGGTGCCGATGTCGGACTGGGGTAGCCAAAGTCAGAAGTCACTTCTCTACACCAGGTTCTCATCCAACTTCACCTGACAAAGGAGCAGCGCTTCAACAGCTTGTAATTTCAAATAAACTGGTTGGATTGTAACCTGGTGTCATGTGACTTCAGACAAGGATCAGTTCAACGTTTTCTCCACAACGTCTCAATCACTTACAAGGCCGGTACAGTGGACAGATACTGAGAAACGATAACTCTCCATACCGTGTCCTCCACTCCCCACCCCAAGACGCCTCTCCCCCTGCCCCCACCAAAAGAGACGCCACCCCTCTCAACATCGCCACCTCCACAACACTAGCTTTTCACCCCCTCTGCCCCAGCCACGTCCTCCCTCACCATCTGACATCTTGCTGACGTCTGACTCTCGCTTGCGTCGCACAGCCCGCTGTTTCTCCTCCAGTCGCTGCTTCTCCATGTTGGCCTCATCCCACCTGCCGTTCTCCATCAGCCTCTGGTCTGGCCGTAAGCGACTGTCGGTGGGGGCCACCCCCTCCTCTAGCTCATTTAGGGTCAGGGCGAGCTCCGAGAAGTAGTACATGGATTCCGCACGTTCCCTGGTGGGACAGAGAGCAGGAATTCATTCTGATTCTTCCTACACAGCGGTACACCCCTCCTCCCTGCCAGCTCTCACTCTATACAGATGCTCAGTGGTCCCTCTTCCACAATCACCCCTGAAACAGATTTTCGGCTCCAGAACTCCATGCAGGAACAGATCACAAGTCCATGTCTTCCTTTACTGCTGGGTATGACACCATAAGTCCCTTTATGCTTTGAAACTGGACACAAAGCACCCTTTACTATTTTAAACTGAAAGGAAAGGTTTCCTTACTCTTAAATGGAAAGTAAAGCTCTGTCAATATTGTCCCCAAACACTCCAAGGACAGGGACAGCACAGGTTTAGATACAGAGTAAAGCTCCCTCAACTCTTAATCTCTGAATAAAACTGTTCTTACTCTTTCAAACGGAAAATAAAGCTCCTCTAAATTCGTCCCCTATCAAACACTCCCAAGACTGGAACAGCACGGGGTTAGATATAAAGCTTCCTCCACAACGTCTCCTTAAACACTCATTGGATAGGGACAACACAGGTTTAGAAACAGAGAATCAGACAGGACTGAAAAACTTGCCTCCTCCCTACCCCACCTACCTACACTCACCTTTACTGGCTCCATCCCCGCATCTTCGACTTGTCTGCCTCCTCTCCACCTATCCTCTCCTCTATACATCCTCTATCTGCCTCCCCTTCTCTCCCTATTTATTTCAGAACCCTCTTCCCCTCCCCCATTTCTGATGAAGGGTCTAGGCCCGAAACGTCAAGTTTTCCTGCTCCTGTGATGCTGCTTGACCTGCTGTGTTCATCCAGCCCCATGCTTGTTATCTAAGGCTGAAAAAGCCCATCAGTCCACTGAGTCTGTACCCCACTGCCACCTACATTAGCCCCATGTCCCCACAATAGGCCATGAATGTTATGACACTTGAAATGTTCATCCAGGTACTGTTTCAAGGTTGTAAGGGTATCCACCTCAACTACGTTCTCAGACACTACAATTCCAGACCCCACCACAGTGGAAAACATTTTCCCTCAAGTCCCGTCTAAGCCTCTTGCCTTGCACTCGAGAAAATGCCCCCTCTATTGACCCCTTCAACTGCTTTCTATCCACCCTGCCCATGCCCCTCAATCTTATACACCTCTATCAGCTCCTTTACTGTTCCGAAGAAAACAACCCGAGCTTATCCAGCCTCTTGTCATTGCTGAAATGCTCCATCCCAGGCAACGTGCTGGTGAATCTCCTCTGCACCCCTGCAGTACATTCCCGTCCTTCGTACAGCGCGCTGACCCGATGTAGTAAAATCGGGCAAACACTCACGGTGCTTTGTGCCTTCTCCAGAGCTCCTTCCCTCGCAGAGTCTCGTACACAGTCTTCTGCCTCCCCTCCGCACTGTTCTCTCCTTTGCTGCTGTGCAGGACCCGCGAGTATTCCATCTTTTCGTCCCACGTCCCAGAAAGAATGAAGTGAGCTTTCCCCATGCTGTCTGTTACAACGCCGGTGACCTACAGCCCCATTGGTTAAAAATAAACACTCGCATTAGGGTTAATTGTATCAGAGATAATAGGAAGTGCAGATGCTAGAGAATCCGACATAACAAGGTGTGGGGCTGGATGAACTCTGCAGGCCAAGCAGCAGAGGAGCAGGAAAGCTTGACGTTTCCGGCCTAGGCCCTTCATTAAAAAAAAAAAAAAATTTTCTGATGAAGGATCTAGGCCCGAAACATCAAGCTTTCCTGCTCCTTGCGCTGCTTGGCCTGCTGTGTTCATCCAGCTCTACACCTTGTTATCTCGGATTAGGGTGATCACTCCACGTCACAAACGTACAAATCCCTAGCTGCCGGTGCAATTGTGCTTTTCTTTTCATTTTGTAATTAGCCAGAATTTATGACGGAACTAAGCCCCTCGCTCACTGTTAGATAGAGACGTGCCTGTATGGTTTGAGGGGCACTGGTCCACAAAATATGGGCAAGTTAAGGCTCCAAATCACCACAGGCAGTACAGACAGACATTCACCCGTACAGTTGGCATCACTGTGCACCAGACGTGAATCCAAGCTGACTGATGACCTACTGCCATTCACGTCCAAAACAGGCAGGTTTCAAGAGAGTCTCGACAGAGGTGCTATGATTACATCTGATGTTACTACTGGACAAGTCAGACCCTGACCTGAAATCTGGCTTGGTCAATCACATTTTGATTTCTTTTCATTTGAACAAGGCGGTCTTTTACTGAAAGATAAACACGAAATATGGCAGAATTGGTTTTGACAACAGTTTATTGTTCTAACAGAACAAAAATCAAAACGGAATATATTTATTTACTGATCACACAAGTTTAGATTCTGAAGCACACTGTAAAATACCATTATCCCAAAAGTACTACTTTACAGTATTTACACAAGACAGATTTCCCTTCTCTATCATGCTGATAGGGTTCAATTCAACTATGGTTTCAATCCCCAGTCTTGAGAATATGATAGCCTCTTCCTCAAGTTGTCAGACAATGCGTTTAGACTTTCTCAGCTTCAAATAACTCCTTCAGAGTTTAAACCAAACAGTTCTGGTCTGGAACCTGAAAACCTTTACTTGAAGGTACTTCTAAACAATTCTAAACTATTTCCCATTCTCAGGAGCAGCTGTCTTAAACATCCACATCAATTAAAACTTCTGCAAAACCTGCCAAACTGAAATTCAAAGTCATTTTCTCTGAAAAGCAACTGTCCTCTTCATAAGAAAAAAAAGTTTGACGTTCTAAACTACAAGTCTAATGCACAACTGTTTATTTGCTTGTAAATTGACCACCCCCATGCAAACAAATTTCTCATTTGCCTCCCAAACCCTTCACAGACAACTATCTGAAATCCATACCTTACAATAAATGATATTTAAAAATACAGATGAATCTCACATGCCTTATATCACAAAGGAAACAGGTGGTCTCAGGAAGGGATTTGAGAGCTTAGGGTTACCAATGGAAGAGCAAATATCAAGTGATGCCAGAATTGGACGGGGACAAATTTCAGAGGAATGTTGGACTGCGGAAGGTTGCAAGGATGCAGAGGGGAGATGACAACTCCACAGAGGGGCTTGAACAGAGAAATGGTCAGGCTGACCAGAAGACATTGTAGGTCGGTAGGCAAAGTAGAGTGGTGGGCAATGAGGCTTTAAGAGTTGATGCTTTTTTCACTTGGGGAGTGTTAAGAAAGCTGTTTTGATGGAAAGTGAGGACCAAAAGGGTTTTGGATTGAATTGGAAGTTAGGATGGAGAAGGGCTGACAAGCCAAGGTGCCTTTCCTCTCTTGGCTCAGTGGCGTGATAGAACCCTACCTTCCTTGCCACATCCCGAGAGAAATAGCTGTAAGGTGCGAACTTCAAGTGGCACTTGTCCCTTGTCTTCCTGTTGATGATGTCAACTTCCCCACTCTGTTCACACACAAAACAAAAGTAAGGTCTTTATGATAAACCGGATAATATCAGTGTCCTGCAAAAATAGAAGATTGTTGAGTACTGAGCCGGAGGCACAGCAGATGGTTCTGACCCTTCAACAGTGACACTTTCTTGGTTCTAACCCTCCGACAGCACAGCGCTCCCTTTCTGAGCTCAGAGGTCCAGACGCAGTTGTTTCTACCAATGACAACGTGCGGACAGTTGGGCTGCTCATTATCATCTCAATGGGGATGTCACGCGAATAAGGCCCACACAGCCTTCCTCACCTGGTCGATCCACAATTTGCCCACTATGATGTTGTGCACGGTGGTGGTGACTTTTTTCCACGTATAATGATTGCCGCTTTGATGGAAGGTGCAATGGATGGTGCCTGCAGCACAGAAAGGTGACACGTTAGTTAGTGTGTTTGTGACTCCTGTCCTTACCCAGTCTGGGGCAGTTCCATGTGACTCCCAACCTTACCCGGTCTGTTCTGAGGAAGTGCAACCTCATCATTAACACATACACACAAGCAGAATCACACAATTGTTTTGGTGCAGAAGGCAGCCATTTGGCCCATCACTGGCTCTCTGATCATTTTGACATATTGCCACGTGTCTGCTTTTTCCTGTTGCACATTATTTAAATGGGAACAATCACCCAGTGCCTTCCTGAATGCCTCAGTTGAACCTACCTCCACCTCCTTCCAGGCAGTGCATTCCCCAGCCTAATGACCAACAAGGTCTTCACAAACCCCCCCACCCCGCCCCCTCACCTCTGCTCCTTTTGCAAAACACTCCACCACTAGTTCTCAATCTTTCCATGAGCCAGAACAGTTCCTCAACAGTTTCTGTGCTGCATGACTCCACAAAATGTATCACATCTCTCACTTCTGCACTGAACCTGCCTGCCATTGAACCAATTTGTCTCTGTCCTTTCAGAGTTCAACTGTCCTCAGTTAGTTTTGCAATTGTCTCCTGCACAGCAAGATCAAATGGTTTGTGTATCAAGCAGGAAAAGGAAGGTACCCAATGTCAGTACCTGGGGGCCCCCATTACAAATTGCACCAGCCTGAAACATACCCAGTGAACATCATTGTTTCATATTCCTCAACCCATTTTACACCTTTGTTACTGACCCATTTAATCCATGAGCTCAACTACTTTTCCCAAACTGTTGAGTAGCCCTGTATTGAAGGGCCAGAGGGGATTCAGAAGAGATTTTCTAGGATGTTTCAGGTATGCAAACTTTGAGTTATAAGGAGAGGCCGGATAGGCTGGGACTTTTCCGCTGGAGCTTAGGAAGAGGAGAGATGACCTTATAGAGGCTTCTAAAATCATGAAAGGTATAGCTAAGGTTAATGATAGGTGTCATCTCCCTGGGGTTGGAGAATTTCAAGACTAGAGGACATATTTTTACAGGTGAGGGGGATAGATTTTAAAAAAGACGTGGGGCTTTTTTTTTTAAAAAACAGGGCGGTTCGCGTGTGGAATGAACTTCCTGAGGCAGCAGTGGATGCGGGTATACTTACAACGTTTAAAAGACACAGACAAGTATATGAGTAGGAAACATTCGGACAGATATGGTCCAGGAGCAGGCAGGTGGAGCGAGTGTAGTTTGGGGTGACATATGGCATGAATTGGTTGGACTGAAGGGTCTGTTTCTGTGCTGTATAGCTGGCAATACTGCCTGTCTTTTACCTCTTCAGAAGACTCCAGCAAATGAGTCAGGAGTGACTTACCCTCAACAAATCCATGCTGGTTCTTCCCAAGAAGAATCACTGTTACCAGCAGTGTTACCGGTCGGAGGTAAATAAACAGGTCTGTCATATCTAGGCTTAACAAAACAACTTTTCTAAAACAAGGGTTTAATGTCCGAACTTCATAGAATCCCTACAGTGTGGAAACAGGCCATTCGGCCCAGTAAGTCCACACTGCCCTCTGAAGAGCATCCCACCCTGACTCATTTCCCTGTCCCTGCATTTCCCCACATCTAACCCACCTAACTTAAACATCCCTGGACACTACGGGACAATTTAGCACGGCCAATCCACCGAGCCTGCACATCTTTGGACTGCGGGAGGAAACTACAGCACCCGGAGGAAACCCACGCAGACACGGGGAGAATGTGCCAACCCCACACAGACAGTCGCCTAATGGCGTCCCTAGCACTGTGAGGTAGCAGTGCTAACCACTGTGCCGCCCAGTCCTCTGGCATCTCACACAAATCCACGCAAGACAAAGATTATTGCCAGTGCCTATATACTATTCCCTTTCACTATCTTCAATACCCTTGGATGCATCTCATCCAGACCTGGTGGCTTATCAACTTGATGGTTTATTTTAACAGGATACGAGCATCACTAGCTCATAAGCAATCATTCATTACCCATCCTTAATTGCCCAGAGGGTAGTCAAGGGTCAACCGTATTCCTGTGCATCTGAAGTCACACGTAGGCCAGATCAGGTAAGGGTGGCAGTTTCCTTCCTTAAAGGACATTAATGACCCAGATGGGTTTTCCTTCAATGGATTCATGGTCAATATTAGGCTCATACTTCCAGACTTTTATGGGACTCAAATTCCACTACCTGTCCTGGCAGGATTTGAACCTGGGTCCCCAGAACATTACCTGGATTAACAGTCAAGCAATGATACCACTGGACTGTCACCTCCGCTACATATGCGTAGAACAACACAGGAACAGGCCCTGCAGCCCACCATATCAATGCTAGCATGCTGCCATTCTAAACTAATCCCCTCTGCCTGTACGTGTTCCATATCCTTCTACTTCCTGCCTATTTGTGTCTCTACCTAAATGGCATTTAAATGTTGCTATGGTATTTGCTTCTAACACCTCCCCTGGCATCACGCTCCACATACCTAACATCCTTTGGGGGAAAAGTATGTTCCCAGCACATCGCCATTAAAATTTTCCCTCTCTCATCTTAAAAGTTATGCCCCGTGGTATGTATCCACCTCCCATTTTAATCAATTCCCCCCGTTATGTAATGTTTCCATCCTGGGAAAAAGACTGCAACTATCCATACCTCTTGATTTCAGATACTTGTATCAGGTTGCCTGTTCAGCCTCCAATGCTCTCATGAAACACAATCTAAGTCTGCCCAACCCCTCCTTATAGCTAATACACTCCAATTCAAGCAACATCCTAGTAAGCCTCTTTCACACCCTCTCCAAAGCCTCCACATCCTTTCACCATACGGGCTCTTACCAACTTTGGATGGAATGCTTTCTATGGTGCATCTATAAATTTATTACAGCTTGGTAAGGCAACTGCTCTAGCCAGAACTGTCAGAAACTACAGAAAGTTGTGAACATAGCCTCGTCCATAACACAAGCCAACCTTCCATTCATTGACTCCAACTGTACTTCTTGTAGTCTCCGGAAGGCAGCCAAAGATCCCTCCCACCCCGTTGTAATCTCTTCCAACCTCTTCCCTTGGGCAAGACATCAAAAAGCTTAAACACATGCACCAACAGGTTCAAGAACAGCTTCTTTCCTACTGCTATTTGACAGGTGAATGGACCTTTCCAAGTTCAAATCTAACGCTGACCTCGCTGTTTGTGAGTCTCCTCCATAACCGTAACTTTGTATTCGCTCTATTACCCTAATGCACTTTGCATGCTATGATTTGCCTGTACTATATGCAAAAAAAAAAACTTTTCACTGTACCTAGGTAAATGTGACAATAATAAATGACATCAAATCCAACCATGGCCTGGGGGGCAGCAGCCTCACAGGTAAAGACAATTCTCCAAAGCCTGCCACTTTGCACAGAAGAGACAAGGGAGATACATGCACACCCACCTTGACAGCCAGATTTGACTCCAGTTCACTTACCCAGGGGCATGATGGAGAGATACTTTCCCCTGAATTTGCTAGCGATAGCTATCTCTTGCCTCAACGTCCAGCCATACTTGGAATCTACGTGATGTGCAGCAGCCGGAGGGTGGTGACTGACCTGTTAGGGGAATAACAGGACAACTGAGGCGGGGGGGGGGGTCACAGCACCACACCATCACACTCGTCAGGGAGGGGGTGTTACATGTCACCTTCAGCACCACCTCAGATTCAAGTACAGGAACAGGGATGCCTTGCTACAACTCTACAGTGCCTTGGTGAGACCACATCTGGAGCACTGTGTGGAGTTTTAGTCCCCTTACCCGAAGAGGAACGTCACAAAATACAGAGATTGCTGGAAAAGCTCAGCAGGTCTGGCAGCATCTCTGGAGAGAAATCAGAGTTAACGTTTCGGGTCCGGTGACCCTTCCTCAGAATTGAGAGAAGGAACGTTCTTGCTGCAGAGGGAGTGAATGTTTACCAGACTGATTCCAGGAACAGCAGGACTGACACACGAGGAGAGGTTGAAGCAGTTAGAATTATTTTTAACTGGAATTCAGAAGAATAAGGAAGGGAGAAAACTATGAAATTCGAATTACGTTTATTGTCACGTTTACTCAATTACAAAGTACAGAAGGATATTGAAATGCATACAATGTCATCACACAAGGCGCCATCTTAGACGCAAAGTACCTACGTACAAATCTTGGATACTAAAATAGATTAGGTATGAAAATAGAGAAATAAAGAGAAAAGCTAAAAGTTCTACATTATCTTCCTAATTTATACTATGAGGAACTGGAAAGAAATAAAAGTTAAAGATAACTAACTGTAAAGAAACAAAGTTAAAGATAAACGTTAAAATCCTTCTATAGCCTGCAGTGCCTCCACACCGTGGGTTTTCCACATATGGACTCCTCCTTCTCGCACTGCCGGACTTGAGATCTGGGACAGGCTGACCACATTGGGTCCTGATCTGCAGGCCAACTCCTCCTGTCTGGACTAGACAGGGCAAACTCAGGAAACCAGTAGTAGGGGGGATCCAGGACTAGGGATCATAGTCGAAGGATAAGGGGTAAATTATTTAGGAGCAAGATGAGAAGAAAATCCTTCACCCAGAGAGCATGATGAGCCTGTGGAATTCGTTACCAAAGAAAACAATCAAGGCCAAAACACTGAACGATTTCAAGGAGGAGTCAGATACAGCCCTTGAGGCAAATAGCATCCAAGGAGATGGGTGAAAAGGAAGATCAGGCCATTGAGTTCGACAATCAGCCATGATCATCAACGGCAGAGCAGGCTCGAAGGACTGAATGGCCTACTCCTGCTCCAATTTCCCATGTTACGACACTAGTCGACAACGCACCTTGAACGGGGAAGGTTCTTCGGCGGCAGCTAATTTCAGTTTTCAAAATCTCCTGTCATCGTTCTATAGAGTGGTCTCAAACAAAGTATGGAACACAACGCCTGCTACTGTGGGGGAGGCAGGTACTCTTACAATATTGATCTGGACAGGCACTTAAAATGCCAGGGCATAGGAGGCAATGGACCAAGTGCAAGTAAATGGGACAAGCGTACGTCAGCGTTCATTGACTAGTACAGACATAATTGGCCGAAAGGCCTGTTAGTATGCTGTACGATGAAGAAAAGAGCATCGAACTTGACTTGAACCTGTCCACCCAGTTCATCAATGTTGGTTCTCTGCACTGCTGGCAACGTATAGATTTTAAAAGCTGCTGTCGTTAGGGATAACGTTAAGTTGAAAGAAAAGAAAACATACAATGTGGCAAAGACTAGCGACAAACCAGACGACAGAAGTTTTAAAAGCCAACAAATGACGACTAAAAAGATACAACGGAAGAGAAAATAAACTAGGAGGACAAATTAACAAAGGAGTTATAAATTGATGAGGGGCATAAGGTGAATAGACAAGGTCTTTTCCCCAGGTTAGGGGAGTCCAAAATTGGAGGACATGGGTTTAATGTGACAGGGAAAGATTTAAAAGGAATCGAAGAGGCTACTTTTTCACAGAGGTTGGTGCTTGAAAGGAATGAGCTGTCAGACGTAGTGGAGGCGGCTGGTACAATTACAACATCTAAAAGGCATCTGGATGGGTACACGAATAGGAATGTTTTAGAGGGATACTGGCTAAACGCTGGCAAATGGAACGATACATGGACAGCTTGGACCGAAAGGTCTGTTTCCATGCTGTACAATTCTGTGACTTAGTGGCGGCAGAGATAGTGGATGCTACTTCCAAGAATCCTCAGATTGTTGAAAAAGCTCAGGATTGGAAAACTGCCAATGTTATACCTTTACTCAAAAAGGAAGGGAAACAAAAACAGGTAACACTATAGGCTGAGATAAAAGGTACCCCATGCTTGTTATCTCGAACACTATAGGCTGGTTAGCTTAAGACCTGTTGTTGGGGAAATGTTAAATGTAAAGGATGGAATAGCAAAGCATTTAGGAACACAAGTAGAGCCAGCTGGCTTCGTTTATGGGCGATCATGCCTGACAATTTTACTGTCATCTTTTGGGGTGGTAACAAGCTGTAGTTCAAGGGGAGCTAGTAGATGCAAGTTATTTGGATTTTTAAAAGACATTTGATAAACTATTGCACATAAAGGCTGTTTAAGTTAAACACGCATGTATATTAGCGAGTGGGGGGGGTTACTGGCAAACTAATAGAAGTTATCAAGTTGGGATAAAAGGGATCATACAAGGACAGCAACCTGCTACTTAGTGGTGTGCCCCAATCAGTGCTGGGGCCACAATTACATACAATATAAGTGAATGACTCAGATGACAGAAGTGAGTTTCCTGTTGCCAAGTTTGCAGATGTCAACAGTAGGTGAGGGGTGACGACGACACAGCAGTTCCCAGATAGATACAGACAGGTTACACAAATAGGTGCTTTGGCAGGAAAAACAGAAGAATAGAACATTATTTAAACGGTGCAAGGCCTCAAAGCTGCAACACAGACAGGGATTTGTGGGTCCTAATGCACGAATCACAAAAAGCCAGTATCCAAGTTCAGCACGTCATAGGGAAGACAGATGAAATGTTTCCCTGTATTCAGAGTAGATGAAGATAAAAACAGGGAGGCGCTGCTGAAAAAATAAGGTACTGACCAGACAATGAACAGTTTTGTTGCTGTCATCCAGAGGACAGCCGCTAGGACTGGAGACTTGGCAGAGAAAGTTGACGAGGTTAATCGCGAGTATAGAGGGATGTCCTGACACAGGAGGTTCAGAAGGTCGGGCCTGTATTCACCGGGGTGCAGCAGAATGAGCAGAGACCTTACTGAAACATACAAGATTCTTAAGGGGCCCAACAGAGAAATTGTTTCCCCTTGTGGGGGCATCCAGGAGATTGTGTTTTCTCCCCCCTCTTAGGAGCAAAGTGAAGTGAATCGAAAAAATCCTTCACCACAGAGGGCTGTCAAGGCTGGGTCGTTAGCACTTTCAAGGCTGAGACAGACAGATTTCTCTGGAATCATTAACAGAAGTCAAGGGTTAGGAGGAAAATGGAGCTGAAGATCATCAGGTCAGCCATAATCTCATCGAGCGACGAAGCGGACACAATAGGCCATTTGGCCTACTTCCACTTCTACATGTTGGGTTTCTTATTTTCAAATCCCACCCCATCGCAAACCTCCTCCTCCAGCCCGGACAAGCCTCCCACACCTTGCCGGTTTAATTTCCCTAAAGTGCCTAGCTGCGATTTCACTGTCTTTTAAAACGGATTGTCTGCGCCACGTTGTAGGCAATCAATGCCTGACCACTGCCGCTCATTGTGCAAAGAGGCTGTTGGAGCCCACGGACACCAGTTTGAGAAACACGTGAATACGTGACCTGTCAAGCCCCCGGAGATTCTCATGTTTCAGTACAGTCTGCTCTCATTCCGCCAAACATGTCTGCGCACGGTGAACGGGCTGGGTAAGTGGGGCAGGTGTGCGCGTATATTCACCTGCTCGCAGATCGACCTGAAGCCTTCATCTTCCAGCCGGTCCAATTCGAAGGTCTCCCCAAGCAAAGGGTTGAAAGGCTTTCCCGTTCGGAAGACGGTGGTGGAGTATGAGGACACTGTGAAGGCAGCCACGTAGCACAGCTGCTCTAAGGCATTCTCGCACTTGGAGGCTTTGTCCAGGAGCTCGTGATACTCCAGGTCCTCTGTTAGTCGCTGCAGCATCGACAGGGGTTCGTTGAAGTTAACCTGCAGAAGGACACGAGGCGGGTCCGGGCGTGGGGGGCGGGCAGAAAGAGTGGTCACAACAGGGAAAGGTTGGAGGGCAGAACAAGACGGGTACAGCACCTATCACACAGGTTTGACTGCACAACAGGAAGCCATTTGGCTCCACCAAGTCCACACTAACCATCTGCACAGCAATCCTGCAGGTAGTGTGATACCTCTCTGTCCCAGCAGCCCTGCTAACTTGTATCATTCAAGTGCCCATTTTAAGCGTATTGATCTTTGCTGCACCCTCACAAGAAAGGTTCAGAGGGATATGGACCAGAAACAGGCAAATGGGGCCAGTTTAGTTCAGGAAATCCAGTAGACACGGATCACTTGGACAGAAGGGTTTGTTTCCACGCTGTATGGCTCTATGGACAGCGATTTGCAGGGCATTACCGGCGTTTCGCTCCGCGTATACTTCCCAGGTCCACATGGGCAGCACGTTCTGAAAAAGGACGTCAACACTGGGAGTGGTATGCACAGACCTTTAGAGCAGCTGGTCATTGCTACTCACTGCGTAAAGACAGCTCTTTCTCAAGCTGCCCCCTCCTGCATTTCCTGCCTGATATCCGAGACTCCAAGTCATTGTAGTTTCAAACAGGGATGTGTTAGCGCTGGAGGGGGTACAGAGGGAGATTGACCAGATTGTTGCCTGGGCTGGGGAGTTTCAGTGTTGGAGACAGACTGGGGTTGTTTTCCTTGGAACAGGGGACAAGATCAAGATGGATAAAATGACGAGGGGCGTACACAGGAACAAACATTTCCCCTTGATGGAGGAAATCAATGGCTGGGGGCACAGATTTATTGTAAGGGGCAGAAGATTCAGAGGAGATTCAGGAAAAACACTATCACCTAGAGGGTGGCAGGAATCAGGAACTCGTGAGGATGGTTGAGGCAGAAACCCTCATTACATTGAAGTCTTTAGATGTACACTTGCGATGTCAAGGCAAACGGAGCAGTGCTGGGAAATGGATACAGTGGATTCATAGAATCCCTACAGTGCAGAGAGGCGCTACGCGGCCCATCAACTCTGCACCGACCCTCTGACGAGCAACCCATCTAGACTCCCCCCAACCCCAGCCTATCCCCGTAATCCTGCTAAATCCACCCGAACCTGCACTTCTTTGGACTGGGGGAGGAAACTCATGCAGACACAAGAACGTGCAAACTCCACACAGACAGTCGCCCAAGGCTAGAATCGAACCCAGGTCCCTGGCACTGTGAGGCAGTAGTGTTAAACCACAGACACCGTGCCACCCGTGATACAATGAGTTAACCGCCCCAAGGGTGGAATCGAACCAGAGTTCCAGGCACTGTGTGGTAGGAGCGCGAACCGCTGTACTGCCCTAATCAGGATTGGGCTAGGCAGTGGTTTTTGACCGATAAAGATGCGACAGGCCTAAAGGCCTTTTTCCGTGCTGTCAGTTCGACTCAGCCTGAGCGCTAAGCAATCTCTTGTACTTGCTGCGGGCACCCGCAGCGAATGGAAAGCCAGGACCAACAGGACATCAATCTGCATCTGTAAGGGACATTGGTTTGGCCACTTTTGGACACTGCATTTAGTTTTGGCCTCCCTGCTATAGGCAGGATGTTGTTAAACTTGAAAGGGCACAGAAAAGATTTAAGGATATTGCCGGGGTTGGAGGGTTTGACCTATAGGAAGGGGCTGAATATTATTTTCCCTGGACTGTCGTTGGCTGAGGGATGACCTCATAGAAGTTTGTAAAATCATGAGGGGCATGGACTGGGTGAATTAAAAAATCCAGACTGGTACATGAATAGGAAGAGGAAGAGGGAAATGGGCTGAATGGGTCAACAGGGTGACGTGGAAGATTAACGGAAGGTCACCTTTAAATTCAAAATTGAGGCGACTAATTGAGGAGTGGTGGGGTGGGGGGGGGGGGCGAGATTAATTTAGGATATCTGGTCAGTATGGACGAGTAGGGCCGAAGGGTCTGTTCCCACGCTGTATGACTATGGCTGACTGTGAAGTCAGGACGCGGTGTGCTCATTTACACCACCAGTGACGGCTCAGCACGCTGCTTCGCACGGTTTCTGCCCACCCAGACCACTGTCCTGAGCACCACACTCACAGGCATGGGGATTTTAGACAGCTCCTTGCCGATGCAGTTCTTCATGATGCTCCAGAGGTTGAGGCTGTAGTTGGGCTTGTCAGGGATGCTGGTCCTCCGGTTCCGCTTGGTCGCTGGCTCTTTGCTCACCAGTTCGACGGCGCTGGTGCTGGAACTGGTGTTGCTGCTGGACATCTGCTCGTCTAACAACTGAGCACAAAAGAAATAGGAGAGGCGGGGAGAGGGAGAGAGAGAGAGAGAGAGAGAAAGAAAATGAACTTAAAAAATCATGTCATCACCTGGCCAAAGTAGTGCACAGAAAGAGGCCACTTCAGGAATAAAGCAATGGTGGAAAACAGGAAGGGGAGGGGAGGACCGGTTTGTGGGCGGTGCCAGTGGACCGGGGAGGGAGCAGGGCAAAGGAAAGGAGGGAAAGGGAGACTATTTGGAGGGGGGGGGGGGGGGAGAAAGAGGAGAAGCAAAGAGATACCTCTCTGATCTACGACCCTGAGACTCTGTCAGTCTCCGTTTGTTCTGTCTTGCTATCCACTCGGGCTCTTCCTTCCTTTTTCCTCCTCTTTCTGTCTTTGTCTCATTCTCATTCTCTGTCTGTATCTCTCTCTCTTTCACTACCAGCCATCTCTGCTGCTTCCTTCCTTCCTCAGCTCCTTCCCCAGCTCAACTTCCCTTCCTCCTGTGCCTCTCATGTCAGCCCAATGTCCGCTCCTTTTCTGACTCTCCTCTTCACTGACAGACAGTCTAAAAAACAAGAACAGCAGCCCTGTGTCTGGGCAGGGGGCTGAGGCAGGGTGACAGAGGAGTGGGGAGGAGAGAGGAGTTGGGGGCACACAGGAAACAGAACACGCATGAAAAGTAGAACAAGTTCATACCCTGCAAAATGCAACATCAAGTCCAGCGCTAGGATTCCCGTTTCGGCAACCTCAGGATTTAAAACGGCTTAACAGTAGAAGCTGACGGAATAGGCCACTCAGCCCCTCAATTCATGCTGCACTCATGATTTATCTGCCCCGACAACACTATTGGTTCCAGATTACATGGCCCCTCATATCTTCACCATTCTGACACTCAGCATCCAACCTAGTCAACTTGTTTACTTCGCTCTCCTCTTCCACATCCCCTGACGTGTACCTAAATAATTCACTCCAACCAACCAGGGAACAGCCACATCCACATCGAACGGAAGTAATTATCCTGGAATTTCCACTTGGATTTTTTAGTGGTAGTCTTAAACTGTTGGCCCTTGACTCTACTGACTGGCAGAGTCATCTTCGCCAATGTCCATAGGACATACAAGCAGAAGCAGGCCCCTCGAACACCACTCGGGAACACACTGCCTCAAGGAGATTGTGGCTGACCTGATAATCCTCAACTTCACTTTCCTGCCTTTTCCCCATAACTCTATGCCCTCACTCATTAAACATCTGTACACCCCAGCCTTGAACATAATTAACGACACACCTCAACAGCCCTTGAAGAATTCCACAGATTCACTACCCTCAGAGGAAATTCCTTCTTACCTCAATTTTAAAAGTGCAACTCCTTGTTCTGAGATTACACCCTCTTGATCCAAAATTCACCTAAAAGGGGAGCCAAATTTCTTGTAGCTACTCCATCAATGATAATAGGATCCAAACAGTATGGAAACAGGCCATTCTGATGTCCACACCAACCCTCTAACAAACATCCCACCCAGATCCATCCCCCTACCCTTTCCCTGTAACCCTACATTTCCCATGGCTAAAACACCTAACGACACATCCCTGGACACTATGGGACAACTTAGCACGCCCAATCCACCTAACCTGCACATCTTTGGACTGTGGGAGGAAACCCACACTGACACAGGGAGAATGTGCAAACTTCAAACAGTCATCCGAGGGTAGAATTGAACCCAGATCTCTGGTACTGAGAGGCAGCAGTGCTAACCACTCGGCCACAGTGCCGCCCTTCTATATTTCAATAACGTCGCTCTCACTTTTCTATATCCTAATGAGCACTGGTACAATCTACTCAATCTCTCCTCAAAGGCACTGCCTCTCTGACCAGCAATGAGCCTAGTGAACCTTATGGACCTGCGTAATTTCACACTCCCAACGTATTATTCCATCTGCCAATATTTTCAGCCCTACACACATAACCTGTCTATATCCCTCATAGACTCCTTGCTGCTCGCCTTCTATCTTTTTTTGTCTCGTTGGCAAATTCAATAGCATATTCACTTCCACCATCCAAGTCATTAACACAATGCTAATAAAAATGCAGCAACACCGATTCCCTCGATACACTCAGGTTACCACCCTGAACATGTCCCCATTATCCTAACTGCCTCCTATTTGCTAGTTAACCCTCTATCCTGGTTAATATGGGCTCTCAGTAATTAGCTGTGTGGAGCCTTATCAAATGCTTTCTGAAAATCCAACGATATTGCATCTACTGGTTCCTCTATCTACCTTAACCCCGTCAAACTGGACAGCAGCAGTTCAAGGAGGCAGCTGACCACTACCTTCTCCAGGGCAACTAGGGATGGGCAATAAACACAGCCAGCAACACCCATGTCCCATGAATAAATAATAAAATTTCTGACATTTGTCATCAATAATTTCCCCTTCAAGAAGCCATGATGACTCACTTAAATCCTATTACGTATTTCTAAATATTCTACCACCTCCTTAATAACGGAATCTACCATCTTTCAATAACAGACATTAAACTACATGGCCTATAGTTACCCATTTTGACGTCTCTTTAAAAAGAAGTGTTACACTGGCAGTTTTCCATTCTTCTGGGACTTTTCCAGGAATCTAAGGATTTCTGGAAGATTACTATCAGTATATCCCTGTAGCTATTTCCTTCAATATCCTAGAAGGTTATCCCATCAGCTGAAGGGGATTTATCGGTGTTTTTAACCCCATTAGTTTCCTGAGCATGTCCTCTCAAGTGCTAGTTATTGTACTTATATCCTTTCCCCTTTTCGCCCGCGTAGTCACTTTGAAATGATATTAATGTCTTTTCAGGTAAAGACGAATGTGAAGCATATATTTCAACTGTTCTGCTGGTTCCTCATTGTCAGCCTCACAGTTTGTTTTCCCTCATTGGAATTTCTTGGGTCATCTTTCCCAACCATCTCGTAATACCTATTCAAACTTGCCTGATAGCTATAACCTACACATCACTCTGATATCACACGCCTTCTCCTGGGCCTCTTTATCCTTCGTACAATACGGAGACCGGAACTATTCGCAGAAACTCAAACAACTGCAAACCAACCAGTAAACTGCACGACCTGTGCACAACACCTCTGCACTTTTACTTAATAAACCTCGGTGCTGTTTCTTTACCCACGCACCCCGCCCCCCCAAAATGGTTTCATAACCTACGTAATGTAATTATATCCCCAGATCCTTCTGCCAAACGAGTAGTAGAAATCAACTCAATGCTAAAGTACAGAGGGGAAACGGGATAAACTACAGCTAGATCAGGTGCTGGAGAGGCCAGATCCGGAGTACCGTGTACAGTATGGGTCTCCTTATTTCAGAAAGGATGTACTGGCAGTGGAGGGGGTGCAGAGGAATTTCACCAGGTTGATTCCGGAGTTGAGGGGTTGGCTTATGAGGAGAGATTGAGTAGACTGAGACTATACTCTCAGATTTAGACGAAGGAGGGAGAATATTATAGAAACATGAAGTTATGACGGTAAGAGATATGATAGAAGTAGGGACATTGTTTCCACTGGCAGGTGAAACTAGAACTAGGGTGCATGGCCTCAAAATAAGGGGGTGCAGATTTAGGACTGAGTTGAGGAGGAACTTCTTCACCCAAAGTGACGTGAATCTGGAGAATTCCCCACCCGGTGAAACTGTTGAGGCTTCCTCATTGAATGTTTTGAAGGCAAAGTTAGATTTTTGAACAGTAAAGGAATTAAGGATCGTGGTGAGCGGGAGGATAAGTGGAGCTGAGTCCACAAAAAAGATGAATGGCAGAGCAGGCTCGATAGGCCAAATAGCCTACTCCTGCTCCTATTTCTTATGTTAAGAAAGGCAAACTTAAAAAGGCAAAGAGGAAAGGCCATGGGATGGGTGAAACCAATTGGATAGCTCTGTTGGCCAGGGATTGCTCACACATTAAAAACAGCAGCTTGTGAACTCAAGTTATCCGAGCCCCAGCCGTTGTCTTGTTCTGGCTGGAACCGGGTCAGGTCAGAGGAAATGACATATACGGTATAACTCCTTACTTGGTGGAAGAGTATTTAGGTAATCCTAACGGTGACCCTGGACCAGAGCTTACAATGAAAAGACAAGGGCTCGCCTGATGAACCAGAACCAAGATAGATAGATACCACAGTTTGGAAAGATAAGGAGAAGGAATAAAATTGAAGGAATTTGGGCGTGCCAGCATCAAAACCTCTAGAGATCAACCTTTGCTGAAGTGGAGGACCCTACGCTTGGAAGCATGGAGATTACACAGAGTATATGGGGAATCCCTGGCCAACACGAGCTCCTATTCTCCAGGATTAGCCTCCAAGATCTTGAACTGTCCGGGGGACCTCAGTGAGACCTAGTGGGTGCGCACATAGATTTTTGTCTTGCATGAATTGCACGCTTGCTTTTAACCCTTTCTTAACCAAATGGTGCGAATTTACTTCTATGTTAACTAAACTAATAAAGTTAGTGATGAGCTGATGCAGATTTGACTCTGTTCCTCTTTGCACCGAGCTAGTAACTGTTGCCGAGGGCAGTTACCGGGCAGCAGCTGTTTCAGAAGAGCTGACAGAGGCATGGAATTGCAGTGTTCCAGCTCCATTTCGCTCATTAACTGGCAGTGGAACCAACAACAACCAAACACAACAATCAGCGAGGCGCCTCCAACTCGAGGGAAAGCTCCACATAAAACACCTCGGGGTCCTGCAGACTAGAAATCAACTGCCCCGGGGTACCACAAGGTCAGATGCAAATACATGTGGCAAAGCAGTTTGTTCTGATTGTCAGCGCATTTCAGCAATCTCACCCAGCACCACACACCTCAGCACTGCTGCAGCAAGGAAGGGCATTCAGCCCTTGTCTGCACCAGCTTTGGGAGAGCAATATAGCTCCACCCACTCATCCACCTCCGTGCCAGAGCCTTTGCCATTTCTCTTTCAAACTCACTTTTGCAATCCACAATTGAAACCGCTTCCATTACAATGTCAGGGAGTGTCGTGCTCAAATTTTGGTCATTGCGTTACAGGATGTGGAGTCTTTACAGCGGGTGCAGAAGAGGTTTACCAGAATGCCACCTGGATTAGAGGGTATGAGCCATAAGGAGAGGCTACAAAAACTCAGGCTGTTTTCTCTGGGGTGGTGGAAGCTGAGGGGGAGATGTGATAGAAATCTATAAAATTATGAGAGGCATAGATAGGGTTGATGGTCAGAATTGTTTTTCCCCAAGCGTTGAAACATCTAATACTAGAGGGCACGTGTTTAAGGTGATTTGGGGGAAGAGAGCGAGTGAGCGAGATCAAGTTTTTTTTAAAAAACAGTGGTAGGAATCTGGAACGCACAGCCAGGGGTGGTGGTGGAAGCAGATACAGTAGGGGCATTTAAAGGGGGTTTTAGATAGTCATATGAATAAACAAGGAATGGAGAGATATGGACCAGGAGCAGGGAGAAGGGATTAGTTTAATCTGCCGGCATGTTCGACACATCATCGTGGGCTGAACAGCCCGTTCCTGCGTTATAACGTTCTACGAATGTACTCCTGATCCTTGCCAGTCACTGCATTTTTAAAAAAAAAAAAAATCTTTCTTCCTGTTGTCTCAACTACTTCTGTAACACTTCTGCCAACATTAACTCTGCACACCCAGCACAGTGCCATCATGGTGCGTTACCCAACCAGGGTAGCAATCTCAGAGTTCTCTTTCAATACGGTAACCCATGCTGGTCAGATGTTTCTGGTGGATGCATTATAACTTAGACCCAACTTGCAGCTTTCATCTTGCAGACGGATGAAAGAAATTGCAGATGGGCAAGAAGTAGAAAGATCAAAAACAGACAAGAAGAAAGCACGAGAAATGCAATCAGCTTTAATGGGGGAATCCAAAAGGCCTGAGGAAGGTCTTGCAAGGTAAACAATTGTGCCTCAGGGACTTTTTAAAAGATTCAACTTAGAGAGAGGCCTTTTCAGTTTCACTCTCAGTTTTAGGCCGTTCTGCCAAACTTTACATGTGTTAAAGTGATCTTGAGAGAGGAAGAAGCCAGCTAGATTTGCCAACATGAGATTAGCTTAGAGTCAGTGATAGTCCCAACCAGAAATGTTTGAATAAAATGCTGAACAGATTACTTGAAGCGTTTAAGCTCAGTTGTATGAATTCTTCAGATGAAGTTACCAGATTTTTCAGACTGAGTATTGAATTAGAAGAAAACCTATGAAGGCATTAGAGAAAATCATTTTCCGACAGGAGTCGTGCACAAGTGGTGGTTTTTAGGTACCATACCAGGGTGTTGAGGGCTCTGGGGTTAACAGGATGATATTTCCCTGTGGGCTTCAAAATCTTTAAGTTTGTGTTATCAGTAAATAGCCTTATTTATTCAATGTAATCTTATTTTTTGTTGAATTAACTTCAGTTTTACTATTAGAACAGTTTACAACATTGCTTGCTGGTGTATCATCGAGAGATTAAGCCCAATTAAGCTCGGTTTCAATCTGAGATCTGGTTTATCCAGTAACAATGTCAGTTGGGATTTAACAATCTGAACAGTCAAAGGATAATCAGAAGTGACCAACTCAGGACTAAAAAGGGGATCCAAGCATGGAGGTAGACAGTGGCTTAGGTAATAAATTAATACCTTGATTCTGTCTTCATCAAGGAAGACAATGCTTCCAAACAGGAGGTAGCTGAGACAGTGGAAGTTTGAAGGTAGACAAAGGGGAAGCATTAGAAAGTCATCAGGACCAGATATACGAAACCTAGGACAATGCCGAGGTTGGAAAGTGCAGAAGTACTGACCAGAATTCTCCAATCCTCAGGTTGGTGTCAGAGGACTGTGCCCACACCCCTCCAAACTTCTCCTATTCATGTCCTTATCCAAGTGACTTTTAATTGTTGTAACTGTATCCGCATCCACCATTTCCTTGGGAAGTTCATTCCACAGGCAAACTGCTCTATTTTAAAAAAATAATTGCCCCCCCATTCTTTAAATTTCTCTCCTCTCAGCTTAAAAACATGCCCCCTAGTCTTGAAATCCCCATCTTATGGAAAAGACACTTACCATTCAACCTTATCCATACCCCTCATGATTTTATAGTTTAGTTTGGGATTATGTTTGGCATGGACTGGTTGGACCGAAGGGTCTGTTTCTATGCTGTGACTATGACTGGACAGTTACACATGATAAATAAGGCTGTAAAGGATAAATGCAGCAACTAAAGGTTAAAATATAGCTGAATCTGGAAAGACATCTTTCAAAAAGATCAATGGCAGAAATAACAGTTAGTCAGGTAAGGGAGATCAGCACAAGCTGGAAACACTGTTTTTCTTGATGTGGACACAGACTGCTGGTTATGGCAATCACGTCGCTTGAAGAGAAATCCAGAACCCCAGGCTAACCTTCTGGTGAAGGTGGATCCAAATCTCACCACTGCAGATGGTGGGATTTGAAAATCAAACAATACCCAGAATCAAAAGCTAGTCTAATAGTGACAGTACACCCATGGCTGTAAAAACCCGATTAATTAATTGGTGCCCCTTTAGGGAGGAAGTCTGCCATCCTTACTCCAGACCCACAGCAATGCGGTCGACTATTAACTGCCCTCTGAATTGATCTAGTAAGCCATTCGGTTGTGTCAGACCATTATGAAGAACATAAACAAAAGTCACAAAACTAGAAGGACCAACCTGCATTGACCTAGACACTGGAAATGACAAAAACTCAAGTCTGACAACCTGCAGAGTCCTCCTCACCGACACCAGCGGGGAGGGGGACTGCGGTAAAATTGGGACAGCTACCGTGCACAGCAGTCAAGCAATAGGCCGAGAGTCACGGTACTTCACTTTGCAGACAACGTCCCACACACCACAGACCGTCGTAATCCATGGGTGCCTACTGTCCCACCAGCAACGAGCAGCACTGTGCCATGCAGGCAAGAACAAGCTGCCTGGAAGGCCTCAAAACTGACAAATATGGCAACAGGTCATATATAGACAAGGAAACTTCATCTGGGCCTATTCCCTCCCTCCTCTACCAGTTCGCTCAGGCTGGGAAATCAACCATGAGTGGCAGCATGCATAACTAAAAACCTGGTCAACAACAGGGCTACACGCATGCCGAGCAACAGAATCAGCGTCCAAGGCTCAGCGATTCTACAAACTATAGACTGGATTCTAATTTCTGCAGCCTGTCACATCCAGTTGCGAAACATGTTGACAATCAAACAATGTGTGGTGGGAAGACTGCACAAATGTTCCTGACTTCCACAATGGTGGAGCCCAGCCCATTAGTGACAAGCCAGGAAGTATTTGCATCCATCTTCAGCCAAAAATGCTGAGCAGACCACCCATCTCTGCCTCCTCCAGTGGCCCCCAGCATCATAAATGCCAGTCTTCGACTAACTTATGATACAATGGCTACTGCAAACAAGAAAAACCAGACACTGACAACATTCTAGCAAAACTACAAGACCTGTGCTCCAGAAACAGGCTCACCACTAGACAAGCAGTTGCAACACAACACTAGCATTTATGTGACAGTATAGAAAATATACCACCTTTGTTCTTCCACGAAAAGCAGGTCAAATTCAGCCCGCCCAATTACTGCCTCATTCATCTACTTTCTAGTATCACAAAAAGAGTGATGGCAAGGGTTGAGTTGAAACTATGTCACCGCTCTGCCAGAGTTTCTTGGTGTTAATACTGGAGCTCCCAAGCACCATCGCACATGCTCTGACACCTCAAGGGCTGAGCAGCTCACCGACACAATTCCCGGGGTTACTAAGGACGGGTAGTATATGCTGACTGAGCCAGCAACACCTAAGTCCTGTTTGAGTAGACACAAACACAAACAGCAGCACTCGACTAGCAATGCAGATACCTGTGTTAATGCTCTGGGAATGTGGGTGCATATCACATAACTGGTGGAATTTGATTTTAGTTAATAAAATCTGCAATATCAGAAGCAAGTCTTGGTGTTAACGACCATGTCAACGATCATAGAATCCCCACAGTTGGGAAGCAGGCCATTGGCCCATCAAGTCCACACCGACACAATGAAGAGCATCCCAACCCCCTACTCTACCCCTATAACCCCATGCATTGTGGGGCCAATCCACCTGGCCTCAACATCTCTGCACACTATGGGCAATTTAGCCAAACCACCCTAACCTGCACATCTGTGGAACATGGGAGGAAACCCACACAGACATGGGGAGAATGTGCAAACTCTAAACAGATGGTCACCAGAGGCTGGAATCGGACCTGGGTCGCTAGCTTCGTGACGCAGTGTTAACCACTGAGCCACTATGTCACCCAATTCAATCATCGATCGTTGTAAAAATCCATCTATTTCACTTCTGGCTTTTAGGGAGGGAAATCTGCTGCATTTACATGGTCTTACCTACATGCACCAAGCAACAATCCTGGCTGTCCAAAGTAGTGGCCTAGGAAGCCAGTTAGAGGACAATTAAGAAATGGGCAACAAATCTTCAGAGGGTCAGTGTGGATTCAAAAGGCTGAATGGCCTGCTTCCACACCTAAGGGATTGTATGATTCTATTCCGTAAAAGCTGCCTATGCCCACAATGCCTACACTACATAAATGATTGAAAAGAAAGGGCAGAGTTTGACAATTTGCAGGGGATATGAAACGTGCAAGTGCTGCAATTGGTGAGGGTAGAAATTGACGTCAAGATTTACAGACATGCTAATGGAAGAAGCAGACCCATGAAGAACAGTATTTGATGCAGTAATGTGTAAACTGCTGTATTTTAGGAAGAATAAGGACAAGTAATTGAAAGTAAACATACATTTCTGAAGGACTGGACACCTTAGTTTAAATGCATACTAATTACTGATGGTCACAGAATAGTTTGCAAAAGTAATAGAGAAATAAGCATGTGCGATCCCAGTCTTTTATCAATTGGGGTAGAGGATACAAAAGCAAGTACGTTATGAAGAACATTCCTTCAACATTCTAAGAATGAGGGGTAAGCCACTCAGGAATGACCTGAGGAAGAATTTTTTTTCCACAGTTGCGAGCCTGGGGAATCCTCTCCTACAGGAAGCTGTTGGGGCCAGTTCGTTAAATATATTCAAGAGGGAGCTGGACATGGCCCTTGAGTCTAAAGGGAACAAGGGGTAACAGAGAGAAAGCGGGAATGGGATACTGAGATTGCATGATTAGCCATGATCATATTAAATGGTGGTGCAGGATCAAAGGGCCGAATGGCCTAGTCCTGTATCTATTTTCTATGTTTCTATGTAACACTGGTTACGATTGAAGTTGAGTATCTGCTCGTCAATAAGGCAGGACACAAAGGGCATTTGAGAAAATAGACAGGATTCACGGGAATGGGACAGGAAGTGGGTAGCTGTGCCAACTTTCGTGTCGATGGAGAGGATCTGATAGGGGCGCCCAAAACCCTGAGGGGTGTGGACAGAGCAGGCAGGTAAGGAGAAGCTTTTCTTTCCGGCAGCAGGGTCAAGCACCACAGGGGACAGATTTAAGTTGAGAGGCAAACGAACGAAAGGCTTTTAAGAGGACTCATTCTGCAGCAATAGTTCGGATCTGGATCACACCGTGTGCACGGAGCAGTAGACCTGACCGTGGAGTAAGGAGAGCTGCTCAGGCAGAGACATGAAACGTCGAATGACCTGCCTTTGTGCCGTACCTATTCTGTGGACCTGTTCAGAGCCTCTTAACTCTCCTTCACTGTCTGAAATGCTCCTCTCTAATGTCACTGAACAGGAAGCTGGCCCTGAAGTCTATCACGTCTCTATCGAACAATCTCTTGCAAAATCCCGGAGGTTCCAGTTTGACGACAACCAAACAACAGCAGAGAAACAGCTGGCCACCCGTGAAAAGGCGAGTGGAAAATAAATACTTACTTGATCCTCGAATGTTCCCTCACTGCTGGCTCCACTGATATTGCTGCCCGTCCGCCTGCAATTAAAGAGCCCATATTACCGACAGCAACTTTATGCAAACAGCTCCTGCCTCCTGTCCGAGGTGGGAACCAACTTCTTTAGCAGCAAATATTCAACAGTTGTTGTCCAAAAGGAAACCAAGAGCTCTCTGATGAGATTTAAAAAGGCAGCAGCTAGTCAGGCAGCAATGAAAATTGCAACAGGTTACAGTTGGAGAAGTGGCGAGGCCGTGGAGGTTCATCGCGGATAGAGACGATTACAAAGAGAACAAGATGATTGCACGCTGTGGAGGAAGTCACGGAGATAGGGAGGGTTAGTCGTGGGTAGAGGAAGTTATTGAGATAAGGGAAGTAGGGGATAAGTTGAGATAAGTTGTAGGGGCCAAAGGAAGTGAAGGGCATTCAAAAGGGAAGTACGCCACTCAGGCCCTCAAACTGTTCTGCCGTTCAGTACGATTACAGCTGACCTGTTTGTTTTAACACTTCCTTCTACCCCCAATAACACTTGACAAGTCTTATCCACCTCTGTCTCAGCACTATTCAATGAACTCACCTCCACTCCCTTCTGAAGCAGAGTTTCAAAATCTCAACACCTAGACAAACAATTCTCATTTGACTTGACATGTTAAAACAGCGCCCCCTAGTTCTTGACTGACCAGCCGACAAAACATGTTTTCCACATCTGCCTCTTCGATCAAGCAAAATCTTACAGGTTTCAATCAAGTCACATCTTGCTCTTTTAAACTCAAACGCAGGCTATCCAACATAATGTTGTAAAACAACCTAGTAATTCTCCTCTGAACCGCCTCCAATGCATTTACTTCCTTCCTTATACGAGGAGTATAATACCGCAGTATTCGAGATATGCTCTCACCAACTCCCTCTATAACTAAAGCGTAACATTCTTACTCCTATGTTCAATTTAACTCATAATTAAAGACAGCATCCCATTAACATTCGAGATTACGCACTGTACCTGCTTACTAACTTCCAAAAATTATGACAGAACAACGAACTCCCTCTGCATCTTGGAATTTCAGAGTCTTTCTCCATTTGAAAGAAAACACTGCATTTTTTGTTTACAATTCTTCCTGCCACATTCTCCCACAAAACTCCAGACTTCTGCCCACTCACCCAACTGATCCATGCATCTATAGCATCTTTCATCTCTTCTCCACACAGGCTGACTATGTGGCTTGGTGTCATCTTGAATTCAGATGTTGTGCCTGGGCACCCACACGTCCAAGTTGTTGCTGTAATTGTGAAATGTTGAGGCGTCAGCAGAGACCTCTGCAGGACTCTATTTGTTACATCATGCCAATCAGAGACAGACTCACTTCTGAATTCTGTTTTGTCATCCAGCCATTCTTCCATTCATGCCAAGATGTTATTCCCTACATCATAAGTGCTTGCTTGCAACAGTAGCCTTAGATTTGACATTCCATCAAATAACTCTGGAAATCCAAATGTACTACATCTCCAGACATCTCTATCCAGCATATGCTACTTCTTTAAAGATATCTTATAAAGATGACTTCCTTTTGGGGAGGCCATACTGATTCTCCCCAATTACCTTCAGTTTTTCCAGGTGCACAGCTATAAAACTCTTCAATGATCAATTCTAAAATCTTTGCCATGGCAAACATCCATTTAACTGGTCTACGGTTCCTAATTTCCTATTCCTCCACCTTCAAGATTTGCTACTTTCCAGACTAATGAAATCTCTCCTGAATCTAGGGAACTTTGGGAAATTGACGTCAACACATCTATTGCCCTAATAATAACCCCTCAAGACCCTACAATGAAATCCATCTGGATAACTAGCTTCCTTCTCGGCAATACAGCACAAACCAATTTGAATCAGCCCCAAATAATCTAGTAAGAGGGATAGGGAAGATTCTAAGCACTGGAAGTTACACAGGTTGGGAGCATTGAGAGCACTGGAACAGTCAGAGATACACACATATTAGAAGGTGATCATTCATGCAAGATTCCAAAACTGAACAATGACCCACAAGGTGATGGGAACACAAACGATGAATGGGAAACAAGGTGGGCACTTGAGGAAAATAAACTTGCAGGACCACAGGGCTTCAGAAGGAAAAAGGGACTGACAGGATTGGTCTGCAGAAAGTTGGCATGGGCTGAATGGACCAAGAGGGCTCTTCCTGTGCCAATCTGACTAACACTGTGGGACACCCTTCAGTCGTGAAAGACACATGATAAGCTGTAATTAATTCCTTTTTGTTATTGGTAGGATAGGGTGTCCTAGGTTCCTCGGCCAGAGCTGAAACGGGGATGGGAAGAGCAAGCAAGAAACCTACCGAAGGACACAGTTCCTGGCCAGCCCAAGACAACGGGGCTAACCACGGCACCTGGTAAATCAATGACCACCACACCCCAGACTTCTCCCGGCAGTGGCACTGACCTGTGGTACCGCGAATCGGCCTGGACAGTGATAAACTCCGCTACATCCTCCATCGCGTCAAAGAATTCATTCTCATCGTCCTCATCACTCAGATCCCGGCTACTGGTGCTCCCTGAAAACACAAAGCTTTTCACCAGAACAGGAGGACAACAGTGAGGAAGGAAGGAAGGAAGGAAGGAATCAGCCAGAGATGGATGAGAAAGAGCGACACACAAACTACAAGCAGTCTTGCATCCCTTAGTTAAAAAGGTATTCTTTCTGAGAAGGCAGTTCAGAGAAGGTTCTCTAGAATGATCAGAGTATGGTTTGGGGATTGTTTAAGATTAAGCAAGTCGAGACTCTCTTCGCTGGACTCGAAAAGAACAAGAGCTGATTTCATTGAAACATATTGGATTCTTAAGGGGCTTGACAGGGTAAATGTCGACAGGATGTTTCCCCTCATGAGAGAGAGTCCAGGACCAGAGGGCACAGTCTCAGAATAAAGGAGCAATACAAGACTGAGATAAGGGTTTTCTGAGGGTTGAGTGTCTTTGGAGCTCTTTACCTCAGCGCACTGTAGATGCAGGGTCCTTGCGTATATTTAAGGCTGAGATCGATTAATTAAGAATTTATCAGGGAATCAAGGGTTGTGGGGAAAGGTCAGGAAAGTGGACATGAGGAAGCCTGGATCAGTGGCGATTATACTAAGTGGCAGAGCAGGTTTGAGGGGCTGAACGGCCTATTTGTGTACATTTTTTCCTCCGCTTTTATTCATTCACAGGATGAGGGCACAGCTGGCCAGGCTGCATTTATTGTCCAGAGATAAAAGGTACTGCAGATGCTGGAGAATCCGAGATAACAAGGTGTGGGGCTGGATGAACACAGCAGGCCAAGCAGCACCATAGGAGCAGAAAGCTTGACGTTTCGGGCCTCGACCTTTCATCAGAAAAACGATTTTCTGAGGCCCGAAACGTCAAGCTTTCCTGCTCCTAT
>JAHRHZ010000150.1:2437818-2469826 GCA_024137785.1 Ginglymostoma cirratum | reverse complement strand
TCTCTGCCTATTTATTTCAGAAGCCTCTTCCCCTCCCCCATTTCTGAGGCCCGAAACGTCAAGCTTTCCTGCTCCTATGATGCTGCTTGGCCTGCTGTGTTCATCCAGCTCCACACCTTGTTATCTTGCATTTATTGTCCATCCTTAATTGCCCAAAAGGCAGTTAAGACTCAACCACATTGGCTGTGGGTCTGGAGTCACATCTAGGCCAGATCAGGTAAGGATGGGAGTTTCCCTCCCTAAAGGGCATTAGTGAACTGGATGTGTTTTTCCCAACAATTGACAATGGATTCACAGTCATCATTAGGTACGTTATTCCAAATATTTATTGAATTCAAATTCTACTGTCTGCTGTGGAAGGATTCAGTCCAGCGATAATAACACTAGGCCATTGCTTCCCTCTATTTCTTATGGTCTTACATACGCAGATGCAAAAACAGCCAGCGAAAACCTCAAGTCAGAAACCTGTGCCTTTCCTGCTGTTGCTGTGTGTGTAACACAGCACCAGAATGAACAGCACAAGTAATAAACTGCTTCGCTGGCAGCCCTGCCGTCAACCTCCAGATTCCTAAAATCTGGAATTCCCTCCGTAAATATCTCCATCTCTGCTTCACCAGCACCCACCCAGCCCTGCACTCCTTTTCAACACAATAAAATCCAGCTCCTTGGTCTCGTGTTTGGTCACGAGACCGAATATTACTTTTAGAGGTATTGCTTTCTGTGGCACTGAAATTTTAACCGTGGGCCCATGAAAACATCTTGGAATGTTTTACTATGCAAAAGGTGATACACAGTAACAGAAACTAGAGGGCACAGGCTTAAGGCGAGAGGGGAAAAGATTTAAAAGGGACCTAAGGGGCAACTTTTTCCACACAGAGGGTGGAATGAGCTGCCAGAGGAAGTAGTGGATACTGGTACAATCAGAATATTTAAAATGCATCTGGATTGGTACATGACAAGGAAGGGTTTATAGGGATACGGGCTAAATGCTGGCAAATGGGACTAGATTGATTTAGGATATCAGGACGAGTTGGACCAAAGGGTCTATATCCAAGCAGTACATCTCTATGACTCTATAAAAAGGAGTTTGCAAAGATACCTGAAAAAGGTAGAGGGGACTAGAATGGGAAGGGACCTCTGTAGACAAGGGCAGGTTGGTTGGGCCGACTGCCTGTTTTAATATGACATGAACTCAATAATTAAGAGCATAAGAGACAGGAGAAACAATGGACGTATGGGTCCATCAAGCCTGCTCCACTGCTCCCATTCACTAAGATTATGGTCGATCTTCGGCACAATTTCTACTCTCCTGAATGTTCTCCAATTCATCTCATACTTGGAGAAAATCAAAGAAAGCCATTAAGACCAGCTTTGAATACGCTCAGTTGAGAGAGAATCTGATCCTTCAGTCTAGGCTCCGAAAGCAAGGAAAACATGCCCTCCAGCGCCTACTCATTGAGCCCTTTCAGAATTTTAAACGTTTCAATGAGAACATCCTCTCACTCTTCATAATCCTACAGTATTTAGACCCATTTGAAACAAACTCCCCAAGCTCTAATTCCTGGACTTGGGTCATCTCATGAACCACTACGTCAACCTCCACAAAGCGACCCGCCCTGCGGACTTGATCAATCATCCAGTGGTCTTTATTTTTGTAACATTCAGTTTCCTGATTCTTCCTCCCAAGTGAAGAGCCCGATAGCCTATGCGATACTCCATTATCAGGCAGACCAAGTGGTGACCTTATGAAGGTTTATAAAGTCACGAAGATAGGATGAACAGCCAAGGTCTTTTCCCCGGGGTAGGGGAGCCCAGAACTAGAAGGCATGGGTTTAAGGTGACAGAGGGGCAAGGCTTAAAAGGAACCTAAGAGGCAATTTTTTTTCCACACAGAGGGTGGCACATATGGAACGATGACACGTTGAGAAATCCTCTCACGGATGTAGGCATTGCTGCCAAGGCTAGGATTTGCTGCCCATCCTTCACTGTCCTTGCGGTGGCAGTGGAAAGATGCCTTCTTGAGTCACTGCACTGGTATTCAGATAGACTTAAAGCGGCCCTGAAAGGAAAGTGAAGGAACTGCAAAACAATTGCAATTCAGGGTGGGATGGAGCTTCCAGGGGAACTTTGAGATGGGGGCATGTGACAATGTTGCAGCTTTAAGAGGTGTGTTTAGTCCTGGTTTCTTTCAGACAGAGAGACTGGGGGAGGTGGGGGAAGGAAGAGGTCACGAGCAGTCTATCAGAAGATATGTGAAACCTTGGACGTTCTTCTTAAAAAGTTGGTAGAACGGAAGCAGCCTGAATGTGTGTGGCCAAACTCTGACCTACAGAACCAGGGATTTTAGGTTTAGCTTGTAGTTAGGGTCTTGAAGAAATGGAAGCTATTGTTTCCCCCCGCTCTTAATTACAGCCAAAAGCTGGGGTTCTTTCCTTGGGCTGCTGGATTTCATGTGAGAATTAAAAAAATAGTTTTTTCAATTTGCCTTTTTGTCATGAGTGCATTAATGGGATGTTACTATATTCGAACAGTTAACTAGTAATAACCGCAGTAATCAATCATTCTGTTATATTTTCAACTAGAGTTATTCCAAGTTCTTCTTTCTTTTGTTGCATCTTAACTATAGGGTTTGA
The DNA here is from genome assembly GCA_024137785.1 of Ginglymostoma cirratum. Taxonomy (NCBI): domain Eukaryota; kingdom Metazoa; phylum Chordata; class Chondrichthyes; order Orectolobiformes; family Ginglymostomatidae; genus Ginglymostoma; species Ginglymostoma cirratum. The sequence goes on along the minus strand of JAHRHZ010000150.1, from coordinate 2,467,193 downwards.
ATAAATGATGCTTTGCTTAACATCGAGTAGTTTGGCAAGTCGCATTGCATCTGGAACACAACGCCTCACATTTACCTTTAAAATAAGAAAAGGTTAGGGTCTTAGGCTACCTTCTTAAAATATCTGGAGGGGTTCTGGTCCGGTTGATAATAGACGTTCCCATGGATCTGCCCTCCTTGTCCTCCCACGGGGGTCTAAATCACAGGTAGGGACACTGCCATCAACAGAACCATAAGTGCAGATTCCTGAAGGCCCACACTGCAGCTGCTGTGCATCGTAGTGGGTGGGGGAAAAAGAGGTGGTGGTGAATGTTAAAAGGTAACGGAGAGGGCAGTGCTGAAACACACTGGGCAAGTCCCGTGTGGAACACTACCTGAAGGCACTTGCTCAGCAGTGCCCGCTCACCTTTGACAGAGCCGACACTGAGCGTGCTGCAGGGCGGCAGGACCGTAGCTCCGCGGAACGCTCGCTCCAGGTTGTTGTGCTGCTTGGCCAGCTGTTCCAGGGTCTCCTCCAGCCAGATCCGCTGCTCCCGCTCATGCTGCAGCGCTTTCTGCCATTTCTTACTGTGAGTCTGGGCCAGGAGCAGGAAGTCACGACAAGCCTGACACAAAAGCAAGGCAGAAGGGAGGGTTAGGCAGCAGTATGCACAGACCATCCGCATTGTACCACACCGACGAGGAGTTGTATTAACATCAGTCCAGATACAGTCAGTGACGTAGGGCGCAGGGGGGAAAGAGGGTTTGCTGAGTGACAGTGTGAGGGAGGGGGATTACCTCAGCAGAAATACAGGTCAGTAACAGAGAGCGCTGGGGGAAGAGGGGTTACTGAGTGACATGACAGAGGGGAATGAAGCTCAGTGGAAACAGGGTTACTGACTGACAGTGTGCTTGAGCCTCATTAACTTCAGCAGAAACAGGGCAATAACGCAGGGCGCTGTAGGGAGAGGGGTTACCAAGTGGGCATGAGAGAGGAGGAATTAACCTCAGCAGAAACACAGGTCGGTCCTGTAGGGTACGAGAAGAGAAGTTCCTGAACGGCTCTGGTAGAGCCATTGTGGGAGCTGGGGACATGGGGAGGGAGTGGCGGCTCACATTGATCATGGCGTTGGAGGTGATTCGGAAGAGCGTAGCTCGTTCGTTGACTTGCTTGATTTTCTCAGAGCTCTCCGGAGGCAGCTTGAGGTTCTCCAGCTCGCTGAGCGAACGCTGCAAGGCCGTGCCATGCTTTGCGATGAGGTCGTTGCACGTCGATAGGTCCTCCACCTTGCTAGTGAGGGTCCTTAACGTGTTCTGCACTTCTGTCTTATCCGACTGAGAGGCCGGCTCCTCATCGGCAGAGTCATCTTCAAATTGAAGGAGGGAGTTAAGTTACACAGCATGTTGAAGAAATTAACCTTCCACGTCACCCGCTTAACAGAATAGTTAATGGCTCACTTACCCCGACTGGGAAAAATCATCTTTTGCATTCCCCATTCTCCTACACCTCTACCGAGAAAAGTAGGACAGTCTCCCTATCAGAGGCAGCCAAGTTGGGTGGTTAACTCGTTCGATCACGGGTGGCATGGTGGCTTAGCGGTGCTGCCTCACAGTGCCAGGGACCCGGGTTCGATCCCACCCTCGGGTGACTGTCTGCGTGGGAGTTTGCACATTCCCCATCTATCTGCTTGGGTTTCCTCCAGTTTCCTCCCACAGACCAAAAATGTGCAGGTTAGTGTGGATTAGTCACGGAAACAGTAGGGTTAGGGGGGTGGGGGGTCTCGTTGGGATACACGTTGGGTCGGTATGGGCCCGATTGGCCTGCTGCCACTCTGCAGGGATTCTACCATCTCTCCACGACACGGCAAGCAGTCAGTTCACCTCATGTCTCCTACTCCACACCACCTCAAGCAGGACAGGTAAACCTGCACACCCCCCACGCCTTACCTCCAGGAGGGACCCTTAAGCACTCATCTCCACCCCGCATGCCTCAGGCAAAACAGTTCAACTCCTCACTCCCAGCACTACAGTTAAACACTTCAGTTCCCTGCTCCCCCCCGGCAAGAGGACAGTTCCGCAGTCACCAGGACATATAACCCCTCATCCGCTGTCTGAAACAGTTCATTCATTCAGTAATTCATGCAATGTGCATTTCACAGTGCTGGACCACCATTTACTGCCCATCCCTAATTGCCCTAGAGATGATGGTGGTGAACTGCCTTCCTAAATAGCTACAGTCCATTTGGTTCAGGTAGACCCACATTGCCATTAGGAAGAGACAGCCAGGATTGTGATGCAGAGACACTGAAGGAACAGTGGTATATTTCTGACACAGGAAGGCAAGCAGCTGAGGGAAGAACTTACGGGTCAAAGTAGTCCTTATCGATGGTAGTGGGTTTGGAAGTGCTGTCTAAGGAGCCTTGGTGAATTTCTGTAATGCGTTTTGCAGCTGGTACACCCTGCTGCTACTGAGCATCAGTTGTGGAGAGTTTGGACATGGCACCAATGAAGCAGGCTGCTTTGTCCTGGTGGTGTTAAGTTTCTTGAGTGTGGCAGGTGCTGCACCGATCTAGATGAGTGGGGAGTCCTCCATCACACTCTTGACTTGTGGACAGTCTTTGGGGAGTCAGGTGTTACTGCAAGATTCCCAGTTTTTGGCCTGCTCTTGTAGCTCGCACTCAGTTAACCACTCATGTCCCACTCTCCTTGAGAAAAGGAACCCCTCTACCAGGAAAATTCATCCTATACACCCTGCTCCCAGCACAAAGACACTTGAGCCCTCACAGGCCCTGCTTGCCCCAGAGCAGTTAATCACTCGCTGCATTTTGGCCCGGTGTCCCTGGAATGGCTCATCTCACACCTCCACCTCTTACCTGATTCAGCTTGCATCTTGACAGCCTTGGCCTTGGCCAACTCCAGGGCCGTGATCCAGCGCTGCCTCTCAACCTCCGAACTGGCCTTTAGGTGGTAAGTCTGGGCTCCCCCATTGGAGATGATGAAATTGCATGAGTCCTCCACTGTGATGTTGGCTGTAGCGAGGTTGATCGTCCCACGGCATGTGTGCCCCATCTCTGCCTGGGTCCTTGAGGTTAGGGGTAAGGACAAACGCGCAGGGAAGGCGGGGGGGTGGAGAAGAGACACAGGACCGGCGGGTGGGGTGGGGTGGGGAAGAGAGAGCGAGACAGCGAACAGACAGAGAGAGGGGTGGGGAGAGGGAGAGAGAAAGAGAAAGGGATAGACTGTTAAACTATACATGCAGTGCATCCAGTGCAGGGCACACTCGCCCTGCTCATTGTTTTGGTGAATCACATTTTGGCTATAGACAGGGAGGTAAGAAGTAAACAATCTTCAGAATAAGTATGGGGGGCAATTAAAACTAACACCAATCAGAAAATGAGACTGCAGCTGCATACCTTTATCAGGAATAACTGCAGCTTTGTTAAAAAATAAAAAGGCAGTGTAATAACAGTTAGGACCTATAATCTTTATACAAACTGGACAGGTCCAATTCGTCTTGAAACGTGAGGAATGTTTGTGTGATGTTTCAAACTTATGAATAAGGAGCACTCAACCCTTCAAGCCTGTTCTGCCATTCAATAAGATCTGATTTTAACCTGACCTCTACATCCTTGATAACGAAACAGGTGTTTACCTCGGCCTTAAAATTATTTTAAAATTCTGCACCTACTGTCTTTTGAAGGCCATTCAAAAGACACAACCCTGTGAAAATAAAAACAGGTGACCGGTTATTTGTAAATTATGACCCCTTTATTCTCGATTCTCCCACAAGAGGAAACATCCTTTCCACATCCAGCTGATCACAGCCCATTAGGATGCTGTCTATTTAAATCAAGTCACCTCAGACTCCAACTCTCCTTGAGTCCAGAGGATACTAGTCCAGCCTGTCTAGACTTTCCTCATAAGGCAATCTGTTCATTCCAGGTATTAGCCTATTAAACCTTCTCTGAACTGCTCCCAATGCATTAACAACCTTCTGTCAGTATGGTGAACAATCCTGTACACAGGCCCACAGCTGTGGTCTCACCAGTGCCTTCTATCCCGGAACCCCTCAGCTTGTCTATTCAGTTCCCCTCACAATAAATCATACCATTGAATGAGCTTTCCCGATTTCCTTACATCCCTACGCATTAACCTTGTGATTAATTCACTGGGACACCCAGAACCCTCTGCGTCTGAAAGCTCACCATTTAGATAATATGCTTCTTTTAATTCCTCCCGACAGACAACTTCACACGGGACACCAGCAAAACCTGCCGTTGCTCTTCTTCCCAGAGTATCAGTCTAATCCCTTACATCAAGTGAAGGAGAAGACTAGACCTCGATGTAAATCATCTAGAAATAAGCAGCAACACCCCTCCACCAACCAGTGCAGTACTCTTGGGATTCCATTCCCTGCAATAGTGTGTGGCTGGGAGATATTACACCAATACAAGAGAAAAAAAATGAAATTTATGCAACTCCCCACCAGTCCACAACCTGGCAAAAAAATGCACACCTTCAAATCAGGCAAACTGCATATCCCCTTTTCTGCCCATCGAGACTGTGGAGTTACCCCAGACAACACCAAGATTAGTGGTATAGTGGACAGGCAAGGCGGCTATCTAAGACTACGAAGGGATCTTGATCAACTGGGACTGAGGAGTGGCAGATGGAGTTTAATTTGGATAAATGAGAGGTGTTGCATTTTGGTAAAACAAACAAGGGCAGATTTATACAGTTAATGGTAGGGACCTGGGAAATGGTGCAGAACAGAGACCAAGAGATTCAGATACATAATGTGTGTCACAGGTGGTCAGGGTGGTTAAGAAGGCATTTCGCATACTTGCCTTCATGGCTCAGACCATGGAGTGTAGGATTCGGGATGTCATGCTGAAGTTGTACAGGACACTTGTTAGGTCTCTTCTGAAGTTTGTGGTCAATTCTGGTTGCCTGTTATAGGAAGATTGTTATTAAATGGCAGAGGGATGGCACATTGGCTCAGTAGTTAGCACTGCTGCCTCTCAGAGCCAGGGACCCAGGTTCAATTCCACCCCTGGGCGACTGTGGGGAGTTTGCACATTCTCTCCGCATCTGCGGGGGGTTTTCACTGGGTGCTCACAGTCCAAAGATGTGCAGTTTAGGTGCATTGGCCATGTTAAATTACTCATTGTGTCCAGGGGCATGCAAGTTAATAGATCAGACATGGGAAACGTGAGGTTACGGGGAAAAGGGTAGGGGATGAGCCTGGGTGGGATGACTTCAGAGGGGCGGTATGGACTGGTTGGGCCGATTGGCCTGTTTCCACACTGTAGGGGTTTTATGATATGATTCTATGAAAAGATTTGAGATATATAAATAGATTGGAAAGACAGACAACATTTTCCCATCCCACCCACCAGGAGTGTAGCAGGTTGACCTTACAGAGGTTTCTGAAGTCATGATGGGCAGAGATAATGCAAATGTATGGTGCCTTTTCTCTAGGGTGTGGGAGTTCAAAACTAGGAGACATATTTTTAAGGTGAGCAGAGAAAGGTTTAAAAAAGGACGAGGGCAACTTTTTAATATTCAGAGCAGTCTGTGTGCGAAATTAGCGGCGGAGAATGTGGTGGATTCAGACATAGTCACAATGTTTAAAAGACACTTGGATAAGGAAGGGATGGTGGGGGGGGCGGGCGCTGCAGGATATGGGCCAAACACAGGCAGGCAGGACTAGTTTAGTTTGGGAACATGATAGGTATGGACTGGTTGAACTGAAGGGTCTATTGCCATACTGTATGACTGCCTCGCACTTAATAAGATTCTTAAAATCTACTTATTTCCCCCATGTTTCAAGTCACCTTGCAAAGCTGGACATGAGCTATTTATTGAGCAAAGTCTCCCCATGTAGCGCATTGGGAAAATTCGAAGCAACTTGCGAGAGAGTATTTACTTAAATCACGGAAACTGGTCTTCCAGTGAAAAATGCAAGTCGTGGCTGCTGCAAACAGAGGGATGTGTAATGTGTACAGCAGCCACAAAGCGGAGCTGGAGACAGCAGTTGGATGAGAAGCTGACGGCCCTAGGCTGAGCCACAGGCGCCCTCTGCTGCTCATCAGAAACGTTGCAATTCCCATTGCTATGGCAATTGAATATGCCCCCACTATGTTTGCAGGCACAGATCTAACACAATGCCTATTGCTCTCAGTACAAGTGGGGACAGCTTCTCCTCAGAGGAGGTTCAATGGGCCAAGGACCCAAAACATAACTTTTTCACGCAGAGGATGGTGCGTGTATGGAGGAAGTGGAGGGGGCTGGTGCAGTCACAACATTTAAAAGGCATCAGGATGGGTATACAAATAGGAAGGGTTCAGAGGGATATGGGCCAAATGCTGGTAAATGGGACCAGGCCAGATTGCAATGTCTGGTTGGCATGGGCGGGCTACACTGCGCTGTCTGAATCCATGACTCCCATAAGGATTCCATAACTCTCTTTCTTCCAGCTCAGTCTGAATATTTTGACAACTATCATAAATTTACTCAGCTTTCTCAGAAACAAATCTCAATTTCTCCAATCTGTCTTCAGATTGGAGGTTTTTCATCCCTCAGATACTTCCTGGAATGTGGCAAACCCAGAACAGCTTACAGTACTCCAGCTGAGGTCTAACAAGTGTGTCTCAAGTTCAGAATAACCTTGTTCTTTTTCTTTTCATTCATGGAATGAAGGCGTCACCAGCTTGGTCAGCATCTACTGCCCATCCCTAATTGCCCAGAGATCCCTGAAGTGAAGTGTAGAAGCCAGCAGCAACTGCTAGGAGATCAGAAAACGCAGGAGGGCAAGTGAATTAGGACTCGAACAGCATTCCCCCCACCACTCTGAGCTCTTTCCTTCATGGGAGTGTTTGAACTGAAGTAGGACAAATGACAGCATCTCACCCACCCCCACCACCCCATGACCAGACGACCATGAAGCAATTAAAACAAGGCCTGTTTACACAACAAACATCTGAAAGCCACAGCAGATGGCACTCATGAAGCACTGTATTTACACTTTAGTGTTGAGGTTGGGCACAGAAAGAGAGCGGGAGAGCGAAAAGAAAAGGAGAGACACACACAGACACACTTGACAGTGACAGAGGCTGAGAGAGAAAGAAAACAGGCAGACACAGCAGTGCCTAAAAATAATCAAAGGCGTACTCTCAAATTACGAAACTGCATCTCTGCCATCTCGGCCAAGAGTTCAAACAATTGGTGTCAGCTTATGCCAGCAGCACCAGCCAAGGTGCTCAGGAGACTGCATTCATGATGAGTGACTTATCTTATCTGGGAGAGATAAAAGCTTGCAGGAAGCAGTATTGTGAATGCGGTTAGAGACAAAAAAAAAGTCTGCAGATGCTGGAATCCGTGGTAGACAAACAGCAGGCTGGAAGAACACAGCAAGCCAGGCAGCATCTGGAGGGAAGGAGAAGTCAACTTTTCTTCATTTGTGAATGCAATGGCAGGCTGGCTGCTTCAACACAGCTCACGTCAAACTCTTACCCCACGCTCAGTGGGTCAACACATTCCCTGGGGGCACTAAATCCCCCTCAGAGGCCCAGCTGCTGAAAAGGGAGCTTGTTTAATGGACCTGACACAGCACGAATTGGCTGTTTTGGTTCCAGTCATCTACGTACAAGCCCCTCAGGACTGGTGAAGCGGGCCAGGTTACCTCAAGGTGCTGAAAGGCAGTGAACAAATACAAGTCACATTTTCGAATCAGAAACCGAAGGCAGTTCGGTCCACCGTGCATATGCCAGCCCATGGAAAGGCTGTCTCCGATCAGTCTTGTGATTGGTTGCTCCCCATACCCACAAGAGCCTTGTGAACTTTCCCCACATCAAGCATACATGGGGTCGTGCAGGAAAAACAGTGGCAAGAGCTCAGCCACGATCTTATCAATGGTGCAGCAGGTTTAATGGGGTGTTTGGCCTACAAGGTTGCCGTAGCAACACAGGAATGGGAGACAGCCATTCAACAACATCACGACTTATCATCTACCTCAATGCCACTTTCCCACGTTACTTACATTTTCTATGATGTTGCTCGTCTCCAGAAACGTATCAATGTGTGTCAAGGACATGATCACCCATGCCTCCCTGGGGTAGAGAATTCCGAAGATACACCACCTTCTGAAGAGGAAATTCTCATCCCAGTCTTTATCGGCCTGCCCCTTATCCTGAAACTACGTCCCTAGTTCTTGGTTGCAGCAGCTAGGGGTAAACTCTTATCTATATCTGCCCTATCACATCCTCTCTGAAATTTACAAATCCCAATGAGATTCTCTGAACTCTCGAGAATAATTTCTAATTTCCTCACCATCAACAATCAACCTCCCTGTAAGCCTGAGCTCATCCAGAACTCTGCTCCCATTAGCTTATTCACACAGTCATGTCCACCCATCAGCCCTGTGTGGTCAATGATCAGCACAGGATCCTGATTCATAAGTTCATAAGAGATACGAGCAGGAGTAGGTCATTCGACCCACCAAGCCTGCTCCGCCTCATTTCCTCAATTTCCATAAAACAATCCTGTAATGCCAGGGATTAGTTTGCTAAAATTCACTGCTCCCTCTCTCGCTATGGCAAATAATCGTTCCTTAGGAAAGGAGACTAATAAAATGTATGTAGCACTTTAGGTGCAGTCTCACCAAGGCTCTTCAACTGCAACACTTTTTCTCTATATTAGAACCCTTGGCAACGAAGGTCGACATTTTCCTGTTTTCTTGATTTTTGTACCAGATGCAAGTTTGTTGCGAGTCATAACAAAAGGAACTAGATGCCAACACTTCGCAACCTCACATTTGAGAAATATTCTGAATGGACAAGATTTATCCTGACCTACCTTGTCCTTTTGCTGAAGCTTCCTGAGCTACTTGAATCTGCTTTTACATTCCTCTTTAGCTTGCGTTCATATTCTCCTGAAATGTTGTATCAGTTTCTTGGTCATTCTGTGCTGCAATCTAATATGCTCCTAATCCTCAGGTTTACCACTTTTTCTGGCATCCTTTAAGCCAATTCCTTTGTTCACAATGGTTCACTCATCTTTCCTGCTGGATATTCCTGGAATCCAATTCCCCTTTTGAAAGCAGCCAATGAACTGGCTTCCAGTGCTCTTTTAGACAACACATTCCAGACCACAACACTCCGAGCACAAAATTCTCGTTCCTGGCCCAACCCCATCCTTTTGTCGATGAACTTAAATCCACTGTCACTGATTACTGACAATCTCCGGACAGCAACAACAGTTTTGCCTCAGCAACTTTATACAACCTCCCACAATTCGGAATTACATCTGCCTTTAAACTACTGTGCTGCAAAGAGAACATCAGCTTTGGAGAGGTTGCAGAAGAGAGTTAACTAGGGTGCTGCCTGGATTAGAGGGTATCAGCTATATGGAGAGGCTAGAAAAGCTCAGACTGTTTTCTCTGGAGTAGCAGAGGCTGAAGGGAGACTTGACAGAAGTCTATAAAATTATGAGATGCATAGATAGGATTGGCAGTCAGAATGTTTTTCCCCCCCAGAGTTGAAATGTCTAATACTAGGAAGGATGCATTTAAGATTGAGAGGGGAATGCTCAAAAGGAGATACAAGAGGTAAGCTGTGTTTGTTTTAAAAACAGAGTGGTAGGCATGTGGAACATGCTGCCGGGGGTGGTGGTGAAGGCAGATATGACAGGGGCGTTTAAGGGGCTTTTAGATAAGCACATGAATAAGCAAGGAATGGAGGAATATGGACCAACGGCAGGCAGAAGGGATTAGTTTAATTTTGGCACCATTTCAGGACTATATCATGGGCCAAAAGGGCCGCTTCCTGTGCTGTACTGTTCTATCATCACCCTTTCCAGCTTCCCCCATTCCTAGAATCTAGGTTCTCCCTTCCCTGGTAAGGATACTGCATCGCCAAAGCTCCTTTCAACACCACTCAAAGCACTTTACAACCAATTAGGGATGCAAGTGTTTCAGTAGGAAAGCTCGCAGTCCAAAGATGCGAGGGACTCCTTTGCCTGTTCTATTACACGTGGGGCACAGGATCATTTCCTAAAGGGTCAGACAAAGTCACAGTTTCAAGTTTTATTGAGCAAAGGGACATTTCTTAGAACCTAGGAACACCTCAGGGCTGACCCTACCATCGTTTGCTGCCCTCACAGCTGACCCTACCACAATCTGCAACACCGCAGGGTTGACCTTCCCCATCGGTACAGTTTTTCCTAACTACTGGCACTGTACTGTCAGACTAGACATGTCCTCAGGTCTCGAATGGAGCTTGCATCTCCGACTTTCTAACTTGGGTGTGAGTATACCACTCACCAAGCTACAGCTGACTGTCCTTCGATGCGTTCATTGAACAATTTAATTGTTGCACAATTTGGCAAGGTGCACTTTCAAAGAGTTTAATAGTCCAAGGGAGCAGCATGAGTCACTATGACTCATATTCCAGTCCTGGGTTAATGAATCACCTGGGGATAACAGTGCCCTGACCTCCAACTGACAAAGGCCTGCACAGAACACTTGATAAACGCTTTTCACAATGCAGCTTCTGATACCAAAACAGAAGTGCACTGTCTAAGGGCCATTTAAAAAAAAAGTGATACAAGTCTTTAAAGGAAGATAAGTGAAAACAAAGACCTAGCCATTCACAATTATCTTTCACACACACTAATCATCCAGTCTGTGGACATAATTTCACAGTTTGCAAATGAAATGAGGCTCTTTAATGTAAACAGGGAGGGTGCTAAGCGGAACTAGACTGGTGCGATGAACACACGACAGGTGCAGAGAATACAGAGAAAATTCAAACCAGCCCACTTTACTGCAAAATACACCCAAACCGTACAAGATAGCAGGACATTCTGTTAGAAAAGAACTGGGTAACATAAAACGGGAACAGATGTTGTCAGGGAAGAGCACTATTGAAATGGGGAGATTGTTTAAGGAATGCATACTGAGTGTGCTCGATATGTTTGTCCCAACAAGCAGGGAAGATGCAGTCGAGTCTGGAAGCCTTGGTTCTCAAGAGAGGTCGAACGACTGGTTAAGAGGAAGAACGATGCTTATATAAAGTTGAGGAAACAAGGAACAGAAAAGGCTCCAAAGGGATACAAGTTATCCAGGAAGGAGCTGAAGAAAGGGCTTAGGAGAGCTATAAGGGGGCATGAGAAAACCTTGGCTGATAGGATCAAGGAAAACTCCAAGGCTTTTTACACGTACGTGAAGAATAAGAGAAGGACCAGAGAAAGGGTAGGGCCGATCAAGGATTGTAAAGCGAATTTGTGCACAGAGCCTAAAGAGATAGGAGAGGTCCTTAATGAATACTTTTCTTCGGTATTCACAACCGAGAGGGACTTAGCTGTACAGGAGGACAGTGTGAAACAGGTTGGCAGGCTAGAGGAGGCGGATGTTAGTAAGGAAGATGTACTAGGAATTTTGAGGAGCTTGAAGACAGTTAAGTCCCCCGGGCCTGATGGGGTTTATCCAAGGATTCTATGTGGTGAGGGAAGAGGTCATAGGGCCTTTGGTGATGATCTTTTCGTCCTCACTGTCCACAGGTATAGTGCCAGAAGATTGGAGAGAGGAAAATGTCATTCCCTTGTTCAAAAAAAGGGAATAGGAATAACCCCGGAAATTATAGGCCAGTTAGTCTTACGTCAGCAGTGGGCAAATTATTGGAAAGGACTCTGAGATAGGATTTATGATCACTTGGAAAGGCACAGTTTGATTCACGATAGTCAGCATGGATCTGTGAGGGGTAGATCATGCCTCACAAACCTTATTGAATTCTTTGAAGAGGTGACCAAACACATGGATGAAGGTAGAGCGGTGATGTAGTATACATGGATTTAAGTAAGGCGTTTGATAAGGGTCCCCATGGTAGGCTCATGCAGAAGGTAAGGAGACATGCGATAGGGGGAAATGTGGCAGATTGGATTCAGAATTGGCTGACCTTTAGAAGACAAAGGGTGGTAGTGGAAGGAAAATATTCAACATGGTGCTCAGTTACAAGTGGTGTACCACAAGGATCTGTTCTGGGTTCTCTTCTATTTGTGATTTTTGCAAATGCTTCGGATGAAGGAGTGGATGGGTGGATTAGTAAGTTCGCGGGCGATACGAAGGTGGGTTGAGTAGTGCGGAGGGATGTTTTAGTTTACAAAGGGACATTGACAGGATGCAGAGCTGGGCTGAGAAGTGGCACATGGAGTTTAACCCTGAAAAAGTGTGACGTGATTCATTTTGGAAGGACAAACTTGAAAGCAGTACACAGGGTTAACAGAAAGATTCTTGGCAGTGTGGAGGAGCAGAGAGATCTCAGGGTTCATGTCCACAGTTCCCTGAAAGCTGCCACCCAGGTGGATAGAGTTGTTAAGAAGGCGTATGGTGTGCTAGCTTTCACTAATAGAGGGATCGAGTTCAAGAGCCATGAAGTTATGCTCCAGCGCTACAAAAGCCTGGTTCGGCCACATCTAGAGTATAGTGTCCAGTTCTGGTCGCTTCATTACAGAAAAGATGTGGAAGCGTTAGAAATGGTGCAGAGGAGATTTACCAGGATGTTGCCTGGAATGGAGGGAAGGTCTTATGAGGAAAGGGTGAGAGCGCTAGGGATCTTTTCTTTAGAACAAAGGATGAGAAGTGACTTGATAAAGGTATACAAAATGATCAGAGGTGTAGATACAGTGGATAGCCAGAGACTTTTTCTTAGGGTGGAGGTAGCTATTATGAGGGGACATAGTTTTAAAGTGAGTGGAGGTAGATATAGGGGAGATGTCAAAGGTAGGTTCTTTACTGAGAGTGTGGTAGGGGCGTGGAATGCATTGCTGGAGAGGGTAGTGGAGTTGGCCTCATTAGGGGCATCTAAGCGGCTATTAGGTAGGCATACGGATCCTAGTATAAGGTAGGGGTGGAGGTTAGATAGACTTTAGCATTAGGGTAAAAGCTCGGCACACCATTGTGGGCCAAAGGGCCTGTACTGTGCTGTGTTCTACGACAGGTTTTAAGACTATTTTGAGAGTGATGCGCAGAGTTACAGAGGGTGGCACAGATTACAAAAGCAATAAAGCTCCAAATTAAACCTCTTTTAAATGATCAGAAGGGTGAGTGAAGCCAGAGGATAGTTGGAGTACTAAAGACAAGAAAAATGCTGGAAATCACAGCGAGTCAGGTAGCATCCGTGGAGAGAGCAAGCTAACATTTTTAGCCTAGATGACTCTTCAGAGCTGACGTCAAGTGTGGAGGGACAGCATTTATATAATAGTGTGGAGGTGGAGTGCTGGGGGAGAAAGGGTGCTGATATATTCAGATCATTTAATCTGAACTAAGAATAGCAGAACAATGGTGTCTCTAACTGCCAGACTGGAAAGAACAGGCATTCCTACTGGGGTGGAGGGAGGGGAGAGAGGACATAGTGACAGAGAATGCAACAAGTAAACCTAAAGGAAAGGGCTCCCAATCTGAAGGTGTTAAACTCAATATTAAATCCAGAAGATTGTAAAGTACTTAGTCTAAAGGATCAGGTTGCTGAGTGGGTGCAGGGAAGAGTGCTGGAGAGGTGTTAGGTCATGGATATGGTGGGAGTGACGGACAAGTGAAGGCAGTTCTGTAGTTACCCAGGAGGTCACCCGAGTTCTTTGTCTAACTAAGATTTCCTGGTTAACTATCTAGGAAAAGTCATGCAGAACTGGCTACGGTCTCCAGACAGAGTAGAAGGAGACCGAATGTAATTTGTAAGACACAATTAGGCACGAAATTAAGAGCACAGAGGCAGGGCAATACAGGGTGGTGGGGAAAAGGCATCCTTCCTTGCTTTATCATTCCACAAGTTCTACAAAATACCCAGAGCTGTTACTTCTATGATATGCCATGGGTCAAAACTGCTCCTGGTATTTGCACAACTCCATAATGGGAGAGTTTTCAATGTCAGCCACTGCATTCGCCATGTGAAGCTGCATTTCTGCTCAGTAAATAATAAATGAGCAAACGATACCATCTCTGGACACACAATCCTACTATTCGTGTTCACACTGCATATGCACCTGTACTTCACCCTTTCGGGCTTTCATTTGGCAGAAAGGTGAGATGAAAAGCAGAGAGGGCAGATGCTATGGTCACAGTGGCTTAGCTATTCCCCTGCTTGCTGAGTGGCAGACACTTGCTCAGGTAATTTGAACACAAGATACAATCCATGACGGGCTACCATGCAACTAAGCCAAGACATGATCGATGTCCATATCAGAGGAACACAGACAGAAACAGGTCAATGACAGAGGACTGAGGCAGGAAAACATCATAGGAAAAGGAGATGGCTAGAGAGTCCCCTTAAATCTGCCGCACAGGAACAGCAGGCCCGTCGAGGCTGTTCTCCCATTTAATAACCTCAAACACTATTCAGTCATCAACCCCTTCTGAGGAAGGGTCACCGGACCTGAAACATCAACTCTGGTTTTCTCTTCACAGATGCTGCCAGGCCTGCTGAGCTTTTCCAGCAACTTCTGTTTGCGTTCCTGATTTACAGCATCCGCAGTTCTTTCGGTTTTTATTTACTATTCAGTCATCTTTGTTCCACCGTCGTTTAGTAGCAAGCAGTTACCCATCTGGGATTGGAGTACAGGGAGTACCCAACTTACAAATGTCTGACTTGCAAGCACTCGTACTTAGAGAGGTCTAATTTTGAAGACCCCACAAACGAACATTTCTTGTTCTTACAAATAACTGCTTTATGTTGTCGTGCATTGTGCTGCGACTTTTACAAACCAACTTGCAAACAGGCTCTCGAATGGAACCCGTTGCAAACTGGGGACCGCTTACATACGCATCAAGCTTGCCCTGACCACTGTTCGAGGAGGGAGCTCCCCATTTCTCCAACTACCTCCTATCCTAGGCCATACCCACAATGGCAAAAGAAACAGCTTTTCTCTTTAATCTCAGCAAAATCATTAAAAGAACTTCTAAAGTGATTAGACCACAGTTCAGAGTATTGTGGTCTCCAGACTATAAAATGGACAAGGAAACGCTGCAAAGATTTAGTTGAGTAACTCAGGGTCCAACAGGGAATCCCCAGGAATCTATGAACAGACTCAGGCTCCCTTCTCTGGAAGGGCAAATTTTAAGGACATGCCCCAATAACATTCTTTAAACTGTTTGTATTGTTTTCATACAGATATTTCCTTACTTTGGGAGAAAGGGAGGAGGAGAAGACCAAAAACTAAGTGGTTTCAAAGTAGTCACTAAACAATCTCACGGGTAACTCAGAAAAAATGCAAACAAGGGTTAGCCAAGGCTTCTTTTTAAACAATCTTATTCATGGGATCTGGGCATCACTGCATGGGCCAGCATTTACTGCCCATTCTAAGACACCCGAGAGAAGACAGTGAAGTGCTGCCTTCTCGAACAACTGCAGTACATTTAAATTAGATTGACGCTCAATGCCATGAGAGGATTCTGACCCAGCGATGCTG
Source organism: Ginglymostoma cirratum (assembly GCA_024137785.1). NCBI lineage: Eukaryota > Metazoa > Chordata > Chondrichthyes > Orectolobiformes > Ginglymostomatidae > Ginglymostoma > Ginglymostoma cirratum. The sequence goes on along the minus strand of JAHRHZ010000150.1, from coordinate 2,451,756 downwards.
AAAGAACAGCGACATATTTCCAAGTTAGAACATTGAGCGCCTGGCAGGGAAACTTGCAAGGTGTGGCAGCATTTTCCTGTACTTTTCTCCTATGGCAGTGGTCATAGGTTTGAAAGGTGCTGTCTCAGGATTGCTGCTGGATTTCTGAAGTGCGTCTTGTAGATGGTACACACTGCTGTGACTGAGTGTCATTGGTGGAGGGACTTGATTTGATTGACTCTCATGGCTGATTCAGTGACATAACAGACCCACAGGACTGAATGGCCAACTCCCACTTCCAATCCATATGAATGTATGCACACTGTAGGCAAGGGATAATGTTCTGACGGCATGATTTCAAATTTCACTACAACAACTCGTGGGATTTAATTGAATTGTTGAGTCAAAGTCATACAGCACAGAAACAGACTCTTCGATCCAACTTGTCCACGCTAAAAATCCCAAACCGACCTAGTCCCATTTGCCTGCATTTGGTCCATATCCTTCTAAACACTTCCTGTTCAGATACCCATCCAGATGTCTTTTAATACTGTAATTGTACCCACCTCTACCATGTCCTCTGGCAGCTTATTCCATACACGCCATCTGTGTGAAAAAGTAACCCCTCAGGTCCTTGTTAAAATCTTTCCCCACTCATCTTAAACCTACACCCTCCAGTCTTAGACTCCTCTACCCTGGGAAAAAAGATCTTAGCTTTTCACCCTATCCATGCTCATGATTTTATAAAACCTTTAAGGTCCACCTTCAGCCTCCGACGCCCTATGGAAAATAGCTTCAGCCAATCCAGCCTCTTCCTATAGCTCAAACCCTCCAATCCTGGCAACATCTTAAATCTTTTCTGCATCCCCTCAAGTTTAACAACACACTTCCAATAGGAGGGCAATGAGAAACATATGCAGTATTCTAAAGACGGCCTAAGCAATGTCCTGTTCAGCCACAGCACGACCTCCCAACTCCTATAGTCAATGCACTGACCAATAAAGTCAAGCATGCTAAACACTTTCTTTACCATCCTGTCTACCTGAGATTCCACTTAAGGAACTATGCACCTGCGCCCCTCGGTCTCTTTGTACAGTAACACTCCCCTTACCATTAAAGGTGCATACACCCTGCCCTGATTTGCCTTTCCAAAGTGCACTACCTTACACATATCCAAATTAAACTCCATCTGCCACTCCTTGGCCCATCCGATCAAGATCCTGTTGCAATGTGTTAATCATCTTTGCTGTCCATTACACCACCCATTTTGGTATCATCTGCAAACTTACTAACCATAATCGAGACCATAAAATTAATTTTGATTGTTGCAAAAACCCAGCTGATTCACTAGGGTTCTTTAGACAAGAAAATCTTCAATCCTTACATCGCCTCATCTTGCCCCACAAAGGTTTCTCCATGTGGGTGTATATCGGTCCCTTTGCAGTTATTCAGCTTTGGCTTCCTCACAATCTTCAGAGAAATACCTGCATCAAAATATATCAAATAAACTCTATCCTTGAATACTCCTCAAAGTCCTCTTTTCCCAAGAAAGGAGTACCAGTATGTTTGGACATTCCTGGGTTTATGTATTCAGCTCTGTCCATGCCTGTGTCAGTATTAATGTGGGTGGGTGGGGTAACATTGGGAAAGAAGGTAAAGTGGTAACATTACGAGACACGCAATCCGTAACGCCATGCGAATATCCTGGAAACATGGATTCAAATCTGACCCTGCCAGGCAAAGTAAAATTCAAATTCAACAAAAGTCTAGAATCAAAAGTTAACCTTGTGACAACCATGTAATGACTGCCTATTGTCATAAAACCTATCAGTGGACTAATAAAACTTTAAGAAAGGAAAGCCACCACCCTTGCCTGGTCTAGCCTTCAGCTGACAGCAGCAATACGGGGGACTCAAAACCAACTTCTGAGCAATAGGGATTGGCAATGCTGACCGAGACAGTGACACCCACACCCCCAGACAGGGGGAAAAAAAAAACCAATAGAACAAAATGCCCTGGGTGCTCCTTACTAAACCGTGAAATAGCCTAAAAGCCATAGGGTTTAACGCAATTAGTGATGGGAAACAAAGGTTGGCTTTGTCATCTACATCCTATGAGCGAATAGAGAATACATTTAAAAAAAAAACTTATAAACTTGTTGTTTTGTGGGCGTTTGCTGTTTGCACATTGGACGCCTGATTCCCGAGGTTACAGCACAGACACCATTTCATGGCAGTGGCAGCACATGCCTTTAAGATGGCCAGTATTGTGTAAAGTGGTACAAAAATGTGCCTTTTTCCCCTTTATTGCATGGAATGCAAATATGGTGGAACAGTTGGGCCAAATGGCCCATTTGTATTACAGGTTTGCTGCAATTTTACAAAATGGCTTGAAAGTAGCAACATGATGAGGCATGTAAGGTGGAAAATGATTAAGCAAGAAAGGCAAAGGTCTAGAGAAAGATATGGACTGCACTCTGGGTGAAGTATAAAGACGCAGAAGTTATGATGCTTTATACAAAACCACAGTGAGACCCCATATGGACTAATGAGGGGAGATCTGGGCACCAAAATCTTAGAAAGGATATATTGGCCTTGGAGGGAGTACAATGTAACTTCACAAGAATGACATCTGCACTTCGAGGGTTAAGTTATGGGGACAGATTATCCAATTAGGCCCGTTATCTCTAGAATTTAGGAGAGTAAGGGGTGATCCGATCAAAGACTTCAAGATATTAACAGGAAAGGGCAGGGTAGATAAAGCTAAACTATTTCCACCGGCTTAGGATTCTAGAACGAGTGGGCATTGTCTCAGAAATAGGGCCGGAACATTCATGGGAGATGTTAGGGAGTGGTCTGACAGACGAAGGGTGATAGAGGTGTGGAACTCTCTTCCATAAATGGTGGTTGATGTTGGATCAGTTGTTCATGTTAAATCCAAGATAGATAAATTTTTGTCAAGCAGAAGTATTTGGTGACATAGGCCAATGGCAGGTATATGCAATTAGACCACAAAACAGCCATCGAACAAGCTCAAGGCACTAAATGGTCAACTCTTGCTCCTATAAACAAATATCAGATACAGGAAATAAGATGCCCACTGAGAAACATACTACAGGATTCTCAAAACTGAAGGATCAGAGGCCAAGACAAAGCAGGGGATAAACAGATGCAATCAAGATGCTCTCAATCAAGAGCAGACCAGGCTCATTTGGCTAGCTGGCCCACCGTACTCTTATGTCCTCATTGGAATACACAGAGCAGGATGTCTAAAGGGAGCGATGGAGTGGTTATATCACTGGACTAGAAATCAAGACAGCACAAGCTCAAATAATACCATGGTGCTTTCAGATTTTGAGGTCAGCTTCATAATCAAAAAATTTTTTCAGGACCACTGGGATAGAGCAGGGGAACAAGCCTCTATCCATTGCTCCTTTGAAGAGTTGGCATGGCCCCTCCAACCCTGGCGACACCCTCATAAATCTTTTCTGAACACTTTCAAGTTTAACAATATATCTTTCCTGTAGCAAGGAGACCATAACTGAATGCAGTATTCTAAAAGTGGCCTAACCAGTTTCCCATACAGCCATTACATGACCTCCCAATTCCGATGCTCAATGCACTGACCACTGAAGGCAAGCATACCAAACACCTTCTTTATTATCCTGTCCACATGGGACTCCACTTTCAAGGAACTACGAACCTGCACTCCAAGGCCCCTTTGTTCAGCAACACTCCCCATGACCTTACTCATCAGTGTATAGGTCCTGCCCTGATTTACCCTACCAAAGTGTAGCACCTCACAGTTATCTAAATTAAACTCCACCTGCCACTCCTCAGCCCATCTGATCAAGATCCCATTGTACTCTGAGGTAACCTTCTTCACTGTCCACTCACCTCTAATTTTGATGTCATTTGCAAATTTACTAACCATAACTCTTGTATCTATATGAATAATTTGGATGTAAATGAAAAAACGCAATGGACCCAGCACCAATCCCTGCTGCACACCGCTGGTCACAGGCCTCCAGTCTGAAAAGCAACCCTCCACCCCCTACCTTCTCCCCTACCAACTGTGTATCCAAATGGCCAGTTCTCCCTGTATTCCGTGATCTAAAGGTGCTAACCAGTCTACCATGAGGAACCTTGTCAAACGCTTCACTGAAGTCCTTATGGATCACATCTACTGCTCTGCCTCCATCAATCCTCTTTGCCACTTCTTCAAACAACTCAATCAAGTCAGTGAAACACAATTTCCCCACGCACAAAGCAATGATGACAATTCCTAATCAGTCCTTGCCTTTCCAAATACACGGGAATCCTGTTCCTCAGAATCCCCTTCAACAACTTGCACCACTGGCACAAGATCACCAGTCTATGTTCTCTGGCCTTTTCTTATCACCTTTCTTAAATCGTGGCACGTTAGCCAGGCTCCAATTTTTCTGCACCTCACCCGCAGCTATCGGTAATACAAATATTTCAAGGAAGCAGCCCAGCAATCATTTCCCTAGCTTGGCGCAAAGTTCTAGGGTACACCTGACCCAGTCCTGGGGATTATCCAATCTTTATGCGTTTAAGATGTCCAGCATCCCCTCCTCTGCAACATGGACACTAAAAAATTGCTATTTATTTCCCCCCAAACAGTTCCTGTGGCAGTCACTCAGAGAGGTCTTAAAGAAAGAATTAAAAGTGATTGCCAAAACAAAAACCAAAAACATCAACAAAACATTTTTGAACATAGAATTGCCACGATTTAGAACATGATGCCTGAAAGGGCTGCAGAAAATTGTTTTAAAAGGGAAGTCTAGATATGTATTTCAGGGAATTAAAAAATGAAAGCTCTACATGCCAATCGCAAAGGGAAGCATAACAAACTGGATAGCTCTACCAACAAGCCACTAAGTCACAATGGACCAAAAAGCCTCACACGGACGTATCCCTATCTCTAACCTCAGGCAGCACCTACAACTCCCCTAATCTCTGCGTGAGAATGTTTTGCATGTCACCATTGCTTCTAATCAATTACCTTAAATCCGTGCCCCCTCATTCTCTGTCATTCCAGCATCGGACAGTCTCACCATTAGGCTATCATAGATGAGGTATTATCACTGGACTGTTAATCCAGGAGGCCCAGACAACACTCTGGGGATCCAGGTTCGAATCCTGCCACAGCAGATGGAATTTGAATTCAATAAAAATCTGGAATTTAGAATCTAATGATGACCGTGAATCCATTGTCGATTGTCGGAAAATCCCATCTGGTTCACTAACGTCCTTTAGGGAAGCAAACTGCCATCCATACCTGGGCTGGCCTACATGTGACTCCAGACCCACAGCAACGTGGTTGAGTCTTAACTGCCCTCTGGGCAATTAGGGATAGGCAATAAATGCTGGCCCAGCCAGCGACACCCTCACCCCGTGAATGAATAAAGAAAAAAAAAAAATCTACGCTGGTCATCTTCAGAACTCTATCAAAGCTCCTCTGGAGCTATTCACTGACGAAAACAGGAACCCATTCTCTTCTTCACATCTTCTCCAACGTCTTCCTATCCTTCCTAGTATACAACATCCTAGATGTAGTCCTCCAACTGAAATCAAACTAATGCTTTTCCAAGTTCAACCTAACCGCCTTGCTCCTGCACTCTATGCTATAACCAAAGCCAAGGATACTGTAAGCTATGTTAAGCACATACTCAACTTGTCCTATAATCTTCAATGATTTATGGACATACACACCTAAGTCCCTTCAACCATTTTAATAGTTATATTTTCTCTAGATCCAAATTAAAATCGAACCCAGCCTGCATATCGTTCTTTAGAACAGTCTTCAAGGATCATTACAAGATTTGGTACATTCACAATTCAATTCAATCCAATCAAGAGACCAGTAAAATGCAAAACTCAACCACAGGGAGACAAACATCATGGATACAAATTCATGGGAAGATAAATAAATGCAGAGATAGGAATGGACAGTTCCATGCTGTTGGAGGTTTAGTGGGAAACTGAGCTGTAGCAAAAACACAGGATTGGACCAAATGGCCTGTTCTGGTTTAGGTCGACATAATTGTAGTAATCACTAAATCTGGTGAGTTTAACATCGGTCACCATGCCCCAGGTGATGGGCAAGCTTGAGAAGGTTGCATCTTCATGCTAAGCTCGATGGCCCCAGAAACGGAACCTGCGCTGTTCGTATACTCAAACAGTACAGAAGAGGGCCCTTTGGCTGTTAGGGTCTGTGCTGCCAAAAATACACTACATCCTACACTAGAGCCACTTTCTCGAACTAGGCCTACAGCCTCAAATATTATGACCCCTTACCTAAGTACTTTCTAAAGGTTGTGAAGTTTCCCACCTCAACTACACTCCCAGTCAGTACATCCCAGTCCTCACCCTCTGGTTGAAATGGCTTTTTGCGAAATCTCCTCTAAACCTCCTGCCCTGTATATTTATGCCCCTTGTTAACAGCCCTCCAACTAAGAAGAATAGTTGCTTTCTATTCATCCTGTCCATGTGCTCACATGCCCTCAATCTTAGATATCTCTTCAACTCACCCCTCAACCGATTCTGCTTAGAAAAAAAACATACTGAGCTTATCAAGCCTTTCTATATAGCTGAAATGCTCCAACACAGACCTGGAGCACAGGTCTGTACAGCTCCAACATGTCCTCACTGCTCTTATAACCTATGCCACGACCAATAGAGGCAGGTGTGCCATAAGCCTTAACTACTTTATTCATATGACCTGCCATCTTCAGAGGTCTGTGCACAAGCACCTCAAGCTTCCTAGTCTCGTGCCATTCATTGAGGACTCTTTTGTCATCTTGATTCTTCCAAAACACCATCTCACATTTATCAGGGTTAAGTTCCCTCTGACACTGACTTGCCCATCTGACCAATCCATTTCGCTCCTCCTACAACCTAACACCTTCCTTCTTACTGTTAATCACACGGCCAATCTTTGGCATCCACCAATTAACTTATCGACCACAAGCCCCAGCTACCCCCTACCCAACGTTTTCATCTACATCATTTGTAAGTATCACAAACAGTAAGGGAGCCAACACTGCTCTCTCTACTACACCAGTGCACACCAGACTCCTGGCAGTGTCACTCCACATCACGAGTTAACCACCCAGTCCACTGCTAAACCAAAGTACAAAGTAGCCCATTTGACTGGCACACCATCCAGCATCGCCACATAATCTCAGCAATGTGAGATCTACAAAATGCACGGCAATAACTGATCAAGTCATTACTTCAATGTCGCTAGTTACAGTGCTGGACACCCACCCCCCACCCCCGAATTCTCTGAAAGCACTGTGGATACACTTACACCCTGAAGGCTGCAGATCAAGAAATTGGATTACTATCGCCTTCTCAAGCATAATTTGTGATCCCATAAAGGCATGTTTGGAAAACTTTGGGATTAGACGGCCCCACACAGCCCTGGCTATCACAACTCTGGTGCCGATGCCGTGACTTGCTCAATCTCTGCACAGACTGATGTACACTTGTTTGCTAATCTCTCCATGGCCACCAGGACCTAAACCTAGCCCATCACACCCTTCTCTCCATGACTCTGTCCAACCCCATCTCTGTAACGTTCCCCAGCCTAAGCAGCCTTCCCTATCTCTGTAACCGCTGCAGTCTTGACAGCCCGCCCTATCTCCAAATTCATCCAGTCCCTGCAACCCCACTCTCGTAACCTCATGCTCCAACTTCCCTCAAGTCTTGAGTACCTTGAGAATCTCTGATTGGAATATTGGAATCATTCCACCATTGGTGACCATGCTTTCAGCTGCTAAGACCCACAACCTCGAATTCAACCGCAAAGCTCCTCTGCTTTTTGACATTTCTTCCTCTTACAGATGCTACTTGAAAACTACATCATTGACCAGGCTTATCTTTTGAAAGCACCTTTGGACAACTTGTAGTTACAAACACACTTAAGTCAATAGCAAACATCGACAAATTTCTTCCTGGAAAGCAGCAAAAGGTGCCACATTGAATGTTGACTGTGCAGATGGTGCGAAGGTTTATGGGCACAATGCTAGGGATAAGCATGTTAAATCGTGGTCAGGGAGCACACCGCAGGCATGTATTCAGAGTTTGCAGATTACAAGGTGATCTGTTCAAGATATTTAAAAGGTGACAGTTTCTATATCAACTGTATTCCTTCTTGTGGGCTTGGTGGGGGAGGTGAGGGAACACAGAGCAAGGGTTCACAATTGTCACCCTAGTGCCTAGCCTTTAAAGGGTCATGTCAGGAAGCATTAAATGTGAACAGTCAGTCAGTCATCGATATCCAGAAAAACAGAGACCTCTATTCTCCACCCGTCGAAAAATTCTTGTCAATCTGGGTATTCAATTGGAAAGCTCAAAAGGTGAGAGATTGTTGATCATCTGGGATTTAATTCAATCTAGTAGAAAAGGTTCCAATGGGCTGAATGGCCTGCCCCACTTTGATGTGCGTTTTCCTTTGTCAGATTGGCAATTGACATAGCAAGATATGTGGGGTTTCAAACTGGGCCCAGGTGCTTAGGGGGCAGAGTCACAACCTGCTTGCAAAAGCCGCTCTCTCCCAGGGCCAGAGTTCACAAGGGGCAAAGCAGGTTTACTGCATCTACAAGGGTGGCCCAAGAGGAGAAAAGGAGACAGAGACAGAGACAGACAGGTCTAAAAGCAACCTGGGTCCAGGAAACAGCAGACTGCCTTAACAGAAGGTGAGGAATAGAGGTGAATGATTGGAACACAACCAAATATATTTCACACAGAGGCAAGGACAGGCCAGTGACTCAGTTCAATGGAATAGTCTGCTCCTGTACGGAATGTGACTATTTCCTAGTTCAATGCTGGTACACCAAGACACGCTACAGGAAGTGAAGGCCGAGCATTTAGACTTTTTTTTTTATTCATTCATGACATGAGGGGGCGGCTGGCCATGCCAGCATTTATTGTGGTTCTGGAGTCACATGCAGGTCTGACCAGATAAGGATGGCAGTTTCTTTCCCTAAGAGACATTAGTGAACCAGATGGGTATTTCCGACAACTGACAATCATTTCATTCGACTCTCAATTCCAGACTTATTTGATCGAATTCAAATTCCACCATCTGCTGTGGTGGGATTCAAACCCGGGTCCCCGGATTAACAGTCCAACACTAGCACCTCAAGGCCATCGCCTCCACCTTTAGATGATACTGTATATGCTACGCAAATATACTTTAGCACCAAACTCCATAAGAGATATGAATTTGATCAAAAGAGATGGAGCTTCATCAACATGGTCCTTCCCTGTCTCCGCACAGACACTTTAAGGAATTCCAGAATTTAAAGGGCTCCACCAGGAGACCTTGTTTCAAAACTGTAGGCAGCCTTTGGCTCCTTATTGAAGGATGGATGGAAATAAACTGGGGGTGGATTGGAGATAGTTGACCAGACTATCCAAGAAATGAGCTGGCTGCCTAATGAGAAAGAACAGACAGACTGGTTTCAGAAGTGTTCAGAAGAACTGAGACACTTCTGGAGCTTGAGGCAATAAGGGTCAGCAAGCAAAGTCAATGAAACGCAGAATGGTTTTGTCAAAATTGATGTGGGAAAGCTATTTAATCTCGTGGATGAGACCAAAAACGAGGGGACAGGCTGGACTGGAACGTTTCTTTGTTAGAGGGCTGTATAACCTGACAACAGAGAGTAATCGAGTCTCCGAATATTTCTGCAGTGGACGCATCCTTGTTAGACAGGGGGAAAATCACAGGCTATTGGGAATTAGGAACACAAACACATCAACCACAACCTTACTAAAGGGCACAGCAAAGAGTCAAATGCCGCCTTCTACTCTTGCTGAGATGTTCACACAATCGCGTCCGGACATCTGAACGCAGAGCCCAAGAGTGAGCTCAGAAAGCGCATTGTGTATTTGGTGCATGCGCATGCAGGAGACATTTAAAAGGGACAGGGCGGTAACAGGCAAGCAGGACATGATGTCAGCTGTGAGCACAAATTTGGATCGGCACAGTTTTAGTCCTGGGGGAAGGGATCTGCAAACAGATCTGGGCACAAAGACCTGCTCCATTGATCGGCTGACTGGTAACTCACTCACAGGCATGTACACAATGAGCAGGTCGAACAGAGTGGTGAATATCTCCCCATACACGAATGATGGCCTGCCAGGATGCCGCTGAGAGTTCAAGCAGAATGACAGAAATGCAATTTGAAGTTCCGAGGCCAGTCTCCTGCTGAAGACGATATCAGACAGAAGACCCACGATAAGGGAAAAGTGCACATTAGGGCAAAGATGGAGAATAGAGCGTGCAATGCATGATTGACAAATGCTCAAGAATAGTTGGGTTTGGAGCATATCAAAAGCAAATAAATGTGCTGGGTACCTTCAAAAAGCAACAGGCCAAGTGGCTGACCAAACAAAAGTTCTGACAGAGCAAGCACAAACTGCGTTTCCACATTTTTCTTTTAAATCGTTCAAGAGATTTGAGCGTTGTGACCTTGGCCAGCATTTAACTCCCATTCCCAATTCCCCAGATAAGAGTCATTGCTGTGGGTCTGCAGGCACATGCAGGTCTGGGTGGCTTATTTCCTTCCCTAGAGAGGACATCAGTGAACCTGAAGTGTTTAGCATAATAATTAGCACTTGGTTACGTGGTCGCCACTGGATGAGTTATTATTCAGTTTTTTAAAAACTGAATTAAAAATGTCACCAGGGATTCGAACCCTTGCCTCCAGAAAGTTAGCCCAAGTTGCTGGAGTGATAGTCAGCAACATGACTACAACATTCCCCTTGTGGGGAAGTAGCAAGTTTCAAGACATCAATAGCAGGTCATTGCTTATAGATTCATCAAGATATTGAGGAACAGTTTCTTTACCCAGAGGGGTGAGAACGTGAAACGGTCAACCACAGGGACAAAGATCAGCAACATGTGAGAATAACCACAACAATTAATCCAAGAATGAAAGCGGAGAGTGGGCTAAAAAACCTGTTATGGTACTTCCAACTCAGGGAGATCTGGTTTCATTGAAAAAAAACCTAGTACACATCATTCAAAGCTCTGAATAATTCAGGTTTACAAACATTATTTGATCACACGGGGCCACCATGGTCACAGCACTTTGACTTCCACCGCCCCAGCCCAGAGGGGCGCTGGATTGAAGGGCTGGAACCTAAATTATGCAGGAGGGTGGAACTTGATCAATGAAACAAACACCATCCAGCTTCTGAGCTCAGCTGTTAGCCTCTCCACTCTCGTGGCTACAGACAGTATTCTGTCAGCTGAGGAAACGCACAATAGAGTTCACAGTGCAGGACAAGGTCCAGAGAAAAAACAGGCCCAAAGTTTTTGAAACACAACATGGCCCAGGAAATCAGACTTGTATGACTGGGAATAAAACGAATTGTCACAATCAGAATCTCGGTACTATTAGATGAACAGTCAAGACCAGCCACGTGGTCTTATTAATGGAGCAGTCACGAATGTGGTGCTCGTGATTACTCACAGCAGAACAACGTACATAACTGCCCAGAATGTTCCCATGGAATGACAGCGCCACAACTTGGGTAACCATTGAAGAGGCAGTCAAATGCAACCTGGCCCAGAATTTCCAGTAGCAGCCGTCACAGGACCCGGGTCAGTGCAGTCCTTGGGATGAAACATCAAACCAAATCCCAATCCATTCCTGCTCCAGTGGGATGACTTTGAAAGTTTAGTGACTTGGGCCTAATCTCTATCCTCCAACTAAAGAAGGATAATAACTCAGCTGATCCCGAAGACAGACATTTCTTGGAGTTCGGTGCGCACAACTTGGAGTTATGTCTCCAATATTCCAACAGCGGCTGCAGTTCAAACAATGCCTCATTGGTCATTAAGTACTTTTGGACATCTGAGGTCATTCTTTCAGATTTGAGCTTGGCTCTCCTGATGTGTACACTGCTGGCCATGCGCCAGAGCAGACACTGAAATTTCATCCAGGTACTGGGCAGTGACTTGATGTTTTGTGACTCTCGTTTTTAAAAGACTGCATTATTTGGGGGCTCCTAGGGCACAAAATTCCATCCAACGGGAAACAAAACTAAAGAAATGGACAAAGTGCATTAAGAGCGCCTCATTTTATCCTGCGGCAGGTACAGAGCTTCACGAGACAGGGAGACACAGCCTGCCTCTATGTCTAAGTGGCCCATTTACCCTGAAGAAATTACTGCAAAGTATATACAACACAGAAACAGGTCAGTCCATTTGTACTTCACCTCCCACCCCTCAGCATCTCGCCCGAACAATGCATTTGTCAATCCCCTCGCCCTTGAATGTGTCTGTCTATCTGGCTTCTTAAGCACAGCAAACCACTCCCTGTGAATAAGAAGGCCCACTACATCAACCGTCACTCAGTGAATCTAATATCCTGATTGTAATACCCACACCTCCACAAAATATTCTAGACTTGACTGCCTGTGAAAACACTATCTCTGCACCTACCCTAAGAAATGTGCATACATCACCCCTCAGCCTTTTCTTGAGAAATGTGAACTGCACGCTGGCTGGTCATTTCTGATAGGTTTAACCTCTTAGTTTTGCTATCACCTACGTGAATTTTTTTCTTGCACATTCTCCAGCACCTCCTCGATCCTGTTGCATAATGTGGAACCCAGAACTGTGCAAAGTAACCTTTAGCGTCATGCGGAAACCAGAACAGACCATGGTAACTCCCAGGCGATATAGAAATGGGTACCATGCACTATCTCCTGGTGTGATTTTGATACTGGAACTGTGCACAGTGGCTGCCGTGGAGGTCTTCGCAAGTTTCAGACAAGTTTAGATTAACGTCTCCTCCAGAAATGAATTCCACTGTGAGACTTTAATTTTTATAACAGCCACATTATCACCAATTACAACCATTTGTGTATTTGCAAGTTACAGATACAGACCCTTCAACCCTTATCTCTAATCCCAATGCAAACTGTCTGTCCAGCAGAATGCAGCATCAACAATCTCATCAAAACAAACTCCTGCCTGACCCCAACTGGAACATCAAAATTCCGTGTTCATTTCAAAACACGTTCCTCACGGAAGGCCATTTCAAGCAGGCAGGCAATCCAATAACTGGCTGAACTGTATGACTGTACCTAGAATTGCTGGCTCACAGAACCTTGATCCTGCCAGAGGAAGCAGTGACTCAGACCCAGGAAACCCCCAGATAATTCTGACCATGCGCTGAGCAATGTCAGCAGCAACAAGCACTGTTCCCCGTTTCCTCACCGCTCTCCCCTCTTCTGTTGTCCCCTCGTTCTCTCTCTCCAACCTCCTCTCTTCACTCCTTACAGCTCCTTCCAGCAAGCGCATATGTCGTCACATTGCTTGAAGCATTATCACTATCGAGCCGATCGCCTAAATATTTTGATACACTTTGAATTCTGAAGAATGGTCACTGGACCAAAACGTTAACTCTGCTTTCTCTCTCCGCAGATGTTGCCAGACCTGGTGAGTTTCCACAGCAATTTCTGTTTTTGTACTTAAATGTAGTGATAGCTCCCAACCACCTTTACTAAAGGTGATTTCCAAAGACTGACTATCCACTAGATTTTTAAAAAATCTTCCTCAAACCCATCCAATCTTCCTGCTGTTTATCTTAAACTTATGCTCGCTGGTCATCAGCACCTTGAAAAGGAAAATGTTCTTTCCTACAGATGCACCCTTTAACTTGGCACGTCTAAACCATGCACCCCCTTAGTCTTCTTTGCTCCAAGAAAAACAATCCCAGCTCTTCTAGACTCCCTACAAAGTCGAAACGCTCTAACTCTGGTAAATCTTCTCTTCACTCATCACTGCCCCCAGCTTCTTGCAACCCCAGCTCCCCCCCGACCACTCCAGCTCCCTGCCCCCTCTCCCCCTCTCCCTCTGCGCCCCCCGACCACTCCAGCTCCCTGCCCCCTCTCCCCCTCTCCCTCTGCGCCC
>JAHRHZ010000150.1:2371831-2437418 GCA_024137785.1 Ginglymostoma cirratum | reverse complement strand
CCCCCCGACCACTCCAGCTCCCTGCCCCCTCTCCCTCTGCCCCCCCGGACCACTCCAGCTCCCTGCCCCCTCTCCCTCTCTCCCTCTGCCCCCCCCGACCACTCCACCTCACTCCCCCAGTTCTCCTCCCGTTACCTGTAGTAACTGAGCAGCCCGTTGCTCAGCACGAACCACCGCCGCTGGTAGCCCTTGATGTAGTTGGTCCATTTGAAGAGCCAGCCCTTGTAGGTGTCCGATGCCGACTTCAGCTCCGACATGGTGGCTTCTGCGTGCCGGGCCCCCGGGGGCCCTCCCCCCGGAGCGATGCCGCCGCAGCCTCCGCCGGGAATGAAGGTGAAGGCGTCCCCCTTCCACCCGGGGCCTACAGGCCGAGGCCGAGGCCTTGGGGCCTGAGCCTTGCGGAGGGAAAAGGGGCGTCGGCCCCACCGAGTTACCCCGTGACGACCCGCCGCGGGCCTACTGCGACCCTGCCGTAGGTCGGGGGGAAAGCCCTGCGACCTGCCTAGGTCTCCGCCTCAGACCGACAGAGACACGGAGAGGAACACGGCCACCGGTTCCCGAGCGTCACTCCAGCCCCGGCCTCCTCCTCCCCACAACACAACACCCCGCCCCCTTCACTCCATTCCCCGCCCTCGCTCCATTGGTCCATTGGTCCAGTCTCCGGCGTCATAGCTCCACCTCCCTCCACCCCACTATTCCAGGTGTCGGCCTGTCTGTTGGTTAAAACCTCTGTCCGTCAAAAATACCGGTGGTTAATTGGTCAAAATGTCCATCTGTCAGACCGCATGGTGTCCGCCTCTCGCGGTCCATTGGTGCGGCCAACCGCCCATCAAGGCTCTGGTTCCGCCCTCCGATGGCGTCCACCGTTCCCGTTCTCTGGTTGGTTAGAATAACTGTCGGTCAGGGGTTTAGTGGCGGGGGAACATGGCTTAGATCGCCGATTGGTCAGCCATCAGCGCTGAGGCAGGCACTCCACCTCTATTGGGCAATTTGTACGTTAATCATATAGCTGATCCACCCCCCCGCCACGGTACCCAATATTCGTCGTCTCGTTGGCTGTAATGAATGTCGATCAGACAATGGCGCACGGATTCCATTGCTGATTGGTCAACCTACGGGCGTCTGACGGCCCTTCGGCAAAACGTACCGTCAATCAATAATCTGGGTCCGCCTCTGACGTCCTCCCGTTGGTCAACATCTCACGTCCATCAAAGGACGAGGTGAGGTCGTGGCATTGCGTGTTGGGTGGGTCGTATTTAGAAGGGGGCGGTGCCCGTCCATGGGAGGTGGGACGGAACCGACGCGTCGCTCGCGCCTTCCCATTGGTGGAGCGCCACGGCCTCCCGGGATGACCATTGGAGGGAGATATCGCGTAGTCACAGCCGGCGCCTGCGCGTCACTAGGTGACGTGGCAGCAGCCTGGCCCCGCCCTCCAGCTGCGTTCCGGCAAGCTGATAGGGCAACGAGTTGCAGGACAAACGCTTTGCCTCTATTAGTCCAGGCGACTATCAATCAAAACCGTTAGTGGGGTGTGGTCAGTAATAGGCTAAATTCTTGCAGTTGCTAATGGACTGAAACAAATGTAAGGTTTTGGAGTAGATCTGTAGCTGGGCACTACACCAAGAGGAGGAGGAATATCTCTTCCAAGTGTGCAAGGATAATGGATATCCAAAGAACTGGGTCAGGAGATGCCTGCAGGAACAGCTTCAGAAAGATTCTACACGCCCCGACACACTCATCACACTTCCCTCCATCAGGAACACGTCAGAACTCACCACAAGACTTCTACGACCGCTGGGCATCAGAGCGGCACACAAACCCACATCAACCCTCCAACAAGTGCTCACCCGAACTAAAGACCCACTCCCCACCATGAACAGGACCAACGTCATCTACAAGATCCCCTGCAGAGACTGCGAGAAACACTACGTCGGACAAACTGGAAGGAAACTTAACAACAAGAGTACATGAACACCAGAGATAACAAGCATGGGGCTGGATGAACACAGCAGGTCAAGCAGCATCATAGGAGCAGGAAAACTTGACATTTCGGGCCTTGACCCTTCATCAGAAATCCGAAAATCAGAAAACATGAACATCAACTGGCTACAAAAAGACACGACCAATACGCACTCATCTCAATCCACATGGACAAAGAGAACCACGACTTCGACTGGGACAACACCAAGATCCTGGGACAGGCCAGGCAGAGACAAGCACGAGAATTCCTGGAAGCATGGCAATCCACGAAGCAGGCTATTAATAAATACATTGAACTCGACCCCATCTACATTCCACTACGGAGGAAACCCGGAAGTGAGGCAATCCATCGCAACGGACGCCAGCGTTTAAAATCCAGGCGGGAAAACACACCGACGCTTCATCAGAGGCTGCACTGAGGATGTTACCAAGCATGGTAACGAAACGTCTGCGGAACAACAAAACAGCTTGGCGAGCCAACCAGCCTCAACACTGAAACAAAATCAGAGAACAAGAGTCCAGAGGAGGGACAAGTTTCCAGGGATGTGGGTTCGAATCCCACCATTGTAAATGGAGAAATTTGACTTCAATTTTTAAAAATCAGCAGTTAAAACAAATCACAAGATATAGGAAAAAGACATTTATATACGTACATGAATAAGAAATGTTTGGAAGGTTATGGGCCAAGCGCAGGCAAGTGGACTAGCTTAGTTTGGATTACACACAGTTCTGAGGAAGGGTCACCGGACCCAAAACATTAACTGTGTTTTCTCGTTCACAGATGTTGCCAGACCTGCTGAGCTTTTCCAGCAACTTTGTTTTTGTTCCTGATTTACAGCATTCGCAGTTCTTTTGGTTTTTATTTAGTTTGGGTTATGGTCGGTATGGACTGCTGGGACCAAAGGGTCTATTTCTGCGCTGTATGACTCTATGAAAGGGCCATTTGGCCCCTCAAGCTTGCTGCACCATTCAAAAGGAAGATAGTTGGTCTGACATTCCCAAATGTGACATTCCTCACACAGCATTTCCTGTTACATTTTTGCCCATATCCCTTGATTCCCCGACTGGTCAAGAATCTATCTATCTCAGCCTTAAAAACACACAGCAGTCTGCTGCCACAGCTCTCTGAGGCAATGAGTTCCAGGGACTCTCCACCCTCTATAAAAAGAACTTCCACCTCATCTCAGTTTTAAATTGGTGTCTCTTTATTCTGAGCCTTGGCCCTAAGGTGCTTGACTCTCCCACGAGGGGAACCATCTTCTCAGCATTTACCCCTTTAAAATCCTGTGTGTTTCAATAAGATCACCTCTCGTTCTTCGAAACTCCAGTGAGAAGAATCCCAACATGTTTAGTCTTTGATCATGAGGCAATCCCTCCGTACAGAGGGGTCATCTCAGTCAAACATCTCTCAACTGCCTCCAATGAAATGATATCATTTCCTAAATAATGAGAACCAAAACAGCTCACAGCGCTCTAGATGGGTCTCACTGGAATCTTATACACAGTTACAGTCAGACTTCCCCACTCTTATATTCCAGACCCCTTGAAATAAGGGCCAACATTCCATCACTCTTCCTGATTCCCTGCTGCCCCTATGTGCTAGCTGTCTGTGTTTCATGATCAAGTGTCCTCAAGTCCGTTTGTGTTGCAGCTTTCTGCACTTTTTCTCCACTGAAATAATACTTTGTTCTTCTAGTTCTCCGTCCCAAAATGAACAGTTTCACCTTTTGCCCGCTTACTGAACCAATCAAAATGTCTCCGTAAACTGCTTGTGTCCCTCTTGCAATCCACCTTTCCGTCTATTTTTGTGCCCTTGGCAGTACATTCACTTCCTTCCTCCAAGTCGTTAATATATATTTTCAACAGTTGCAGTCCCAGCACTGATTACTGTGGAGCCCAACTGATTACATGTTTCAAACCTGAAAGAAAGCCCTTATCGACATGTGCTGTTTCCTGATCATCAGCCAATTCTGAATCCACGCAAACCTACCACCCTGCTACACCCGAGCTTGCATCTTATGACCTAACCTTTTGTGAGGTACCTCACCAAACGGCATCTGGAAGTGCACTTACACATCTAACGGTCACCCTCTGCGCCATCTGGTTGAGATTTCCTCCAACATCTCTGATAAGCTAGTAAGACGTGATTTCTCTTTCATGATTAGATCACGATTTTCCAAGTGTTCTGCTGTTACTTCCTCAAGTATTGATTCCAATGCTGTTCCAACAATAGGTGTCAGGCCAATTGGCGCGTAATTACAGACTTTTTGCTTCCTTCTCTTTTTGAATATGTGTCACATTGGCAGTTGTGGGGTCATGTTCAATGACGGCCAGCACCCATGAGTGGCAGAAATAGCCACAGTCGCACAGTCCAAAGCAGCGAGAGAATCCCAAGTATAGTTTTACAGTATAACAAGCATGGGGCTGGATGAACACAGCAGGTCAAGCAGCATCATAGGAGCAGGCTATGATGCTGCTTGACCTGCTGTGTTCATCCAGCCCCATGCTTGTTATCTCGGATTCTCCAGCATCTGCAGTACCTTTTATCTCTGATATAGTTTTACAGTAGCCTCTTTTATACCCAGTTTTTATATGCATAAAAATTTTAGCATTATGGTGTCACATAAGTGTATCTATTGTGCACAAGTTTGTGTGACATCTGTCCTAGGGAAGCAGCAGATGGTTTAACCACTTGCTACATGTTGCCTGTTACTCCCGATGGGATTAGAATGCTCGTCTGGTCTGAACTTGCACAATTAAGAGGTGTTAATCCTTTTCTTTTTAAAGTTAGTCATATTGGTAAAAATACTAGACTATATGATCTAAGTAAGTGAGAAGTTATACATGTACTAAATAAAAATACAGAGAATATTAAACTGATCTCCCGCAACTGGGTCATGAGATTTCATACACTATTGCCAGTTTTTTCAGTTCCCATATGTTTATTCATCCAGCTTCACAGAAACTGTCTTACAGAGGGTGGCGACCCTATTTAATATGCATTTAAAAAGTACATACTAATGGAGGAAACTGTTTGATGTTCTGCAACCTATTCGGATCCCGAGAGATGGTTTATAAACTTTCCGTAGTTTCAAGTGAGTTATGGAGACACGCTGGCAGGGATGGCATTGTTCTGAGCAGGTTATGGTATTAACACTTATTCACGGGTAGCCTTTGATACAGAAACAGGTCTAAACACAGCTTGCAGCATGGTGCTGATAAGAATTGAAAGGTGCAAAGAAACAGTAACGGGTTGGAAGGGATGTTTAATTTAGTTTATCTTGTAAGAGTAAAAAGCACTACAAAAATGCAGTTGTATGAATGAGGGACTGAAAACCCAGTATAGTAAACATAGTGCACGTGTGAGTGAGTAAGTAAAGAAAATCAGACTATAATATCTCACAAAATCCTCTGTTACTTCTCCAGAATCCAACAACTTTGGGAAAATCACAACCAATGCATCCACTATCTATGTAGCCACTTCTTTTAGGATCCGAGGAAGCAAGCCATCAGGACCAGGGGACCTATCAGTCTTTAGACCCATTAGTTTGTCTAAGACCACGTCTCCAGTAATGTTGATGGACCTTAATTCCTCCCTGATATTCTTTAGTGTTAATGGAACATAGAAATGTACAGCATAGGAACAGACCCTTCAGCCCACGATGTTGTGCCAAACATGATGCCAAATGAAACTAATCCCTTCTGCCTGCCCTTGGTTAATGTCCCTCCATTCCTTGCATATTCATGTGCTTATCGAAAAGTCCCTTACACACCTCTATTATATCTGCGTCCACCTGGCAGCGTGTTCCAGATTCCTACCACTCTCTGTGTAAAAAAAACTTGCCCCTCATGTCTCCATAGAACTTTCCCCCACTCACTTTAAATGCATGCCCAATAGTATTAGACATTTCAGCTCTGAAAAACAGATTCTGACCAAAGATCCTATCCATTCTCATAATTTTATAGATTTCTACCTAGTCTCCCCTCAGCCTGCGCCACTCAAGAGAAAACAACCTGAGGTTTTTCTCGCCTCTCCTTAATATCTCATACCCTCAATTCCAGGCAGCATCCTGGTAAACCTCTTCTGCACTCTCTCCAAAGCATCTACATCCCTCCTGTAATGTGGCACCCAGAATTGAATGCAATAATCTAAGTGCGGCCTAACCAAAGTCTTTTGAAACTGCAACATGACATCCTGACTCTTGTACTCTATTCCCTGACCAATAAAGGCAAGCATCCCATATGCCTCCTTTAACACCCTTTCTACTCGTGTGGCCACTTTCAGTGAGCTTTGGACTTGAACCCCAAGATCCTTCTGTACATCAACGTTGTTTGGAGTCCTGCAATAACTGTATACTTTTCCTTAACATTTGATCACCCAAAATGCAGCACATCACACTTACCCAGTTTAAACTCCATCTGCCATTTCTCCATCCATATCTGCAACTGATCTATATCCCACAGTATCCGATGACAACCTTCTATGCTAGCCACAACTCCACCAATCTCTGTATCATCTGCAAACTTACTAACCCAACTATCTACACTTTCATCTAAGTCATTTATATATGTGACAAACAGTAGAGGTCCCAATGCAGATCTCTGGGGAACACCGCGAGTCACGGCCCTCCAACCTGAAAAACACTCTTCCACCACTACATTCTGTCTTCAATAGGCAAGCCAATTCTGAATCCATGCGGCCAAGTCACTGTGGATCCCATGCATCTTAATCTTCTGAGTGACCCTACCGTGAGGAACCTTGTCAAAAGCCTTACTAAAATCCATGTAAACAACATCCACTGCTCTACCCTCATCGCTCACCTTCATCATCTTCTCGAAAGATTCATTCAAGTTAGTAAGACATGATCTGCCCTGCACAAAGCCATGCCTAGTGTCCCCAGTTGGGCCAAGTGTTCAAAGCATTCTCCACCATAAAGACGTATGCAAAATATCTGTTTAATCCCACTGACATTTCCAAAACTGCCTCCCCAGATTTATTTTGTATGGGGCTTATGTTCAATTCAACATCTCTCCTGCCTTTTAATACATAGTAAATATTTTGTTTAGCCACACCTATGGGATCAGGCATGTACCAATTGATCCAATATTCAGATAATCTACAGGTCCATATCATCAATGGAAAAACATGCACTAAGTAATAGAAACATAATGCGGGGGGGGTGGGGGGGGGGGGGGTACACATATCACTGTTAGTCTTTATTTACAGCATAAATCACTTCAATAATAATGAGACTCTGCCTTAGAAAAAACTTGCTGGGAGAGAGCCTTCTCACTTACATCCTTAACTGCTCGGACATAGTGACGTTTGAGAAGAAATTGACTTGAAATTGAATGAACTGTTGATATTTCATGTGGCCAGTTGATTGAACAACAAATATATTTACATTGAGGTGAATAAATTTAAAAATGATAATAACTGGACAGACAATACGGTAAACATTGCGATATTTGAGGTGTATAATTTTTGCCGGTTCAGTAAGAAATGGTTCCAATAAGAAATAGTATTAAATGAGTCAGAGTTGGGTTCCTTCAGACATTTCCCACTCAAACTAAAATAATGCACGTGCTAAAATACTGTACCATACATGTGCAGCACTATGCATTCCTAAGTTGCAAAATAAATTGTATCAGTAAATATGAACAAAATGTAATGTAGGAAAGATTGTGGGTAATCCGAGATGGAGGATTGGAAAGAAGTTGTGCTTGTAAGAGCTGCTCCTTTTTCAAGGTATTTTTTAATTCAAGGAGCGGTAATCACCGTTTTATAAGCTATTGCATTGTTTTGGAACTATGGGGAATAAAGATCAAAACAATGCACTTGGAAGGAGATTTAAATGGAGAAAGAAACCGACACTGCTGTTTGACCCAGCACTGAATTTGCACAGCTACTACCTCTGCTGTTTGATTTCCCATATTTCCGGACATCGGAGTTCAACAAAGAAAAACTAACAAACAGCAAAATTCACAGCCGACCTTGGAGAAACCTATGTGGCAGAGCTCACAGCAAGGGAGCAGCTAAGTGACTTTTTCAGAAATGTAACCTTCCTGTTTATTTTGTACAGTTACAACAACGGGTAGGGTGGGTTCTTTTTACATATGTTTTATTGAGATCTGTCTTTTGATTAAACTTTTAAAAATACAAAACGTAGGTACTAAGTTAGCCTGGAGCAATTTTTGTTTTAGAGCAGTAAGGATGTGCTACTTTCTGGGTCTGTCGACAGTTGAGGTGGAAAGATGGCCTTTGGTAGAGTGAATGCGTTCCTCCTGTCGGATGTGGGAGATTAGGGCGAGTTTCCATGTTACTGATGATTACGTCTGCAGGAAGTGTATTTGGTTGAAAATCCTATCGGATCACATGGATCGGCAGTTACAGAATTTACGGAAGCTAGGGTGTGTGATGGATGGCAGCTGTAGGAAGGGAGAAGAACCACAGATACAGTCAGGTAGATGGGTGACTGCCACAAAAGGTAGGAGAGGGAGGCAGGTAGTGCAGGGGTCTCCTGTGGTGAGCCCCATCGCAAACAAATATGCTGTTTGGGGGTTCAAGTCCCCGAAAGTAGCCACACAAGTATATAGGTTGGTAAAGAAGGCATATAGTATGTGCCTTTATTGTTCGGGAAAATGAGTACAAGAGTCAGGATGTCATATTGCAACTTTATAACAGTATGGTTAGGCCACACTTAGAGTACGGTGTTCAATTCTGGTCACTGCATTACAGGAAGGATGTGGAGGCTTTGGAAGGGGTGCTGAATAGGTTGACCACAATGCTGCCTGGATTAGAGGGTACGAATTATAAGGAAGGGCTAAAAAAACTCAGGTTGTTTTCTGCTGAGCGGCGCAGGCTGAGGGGAGACTTGGTAGAAGTCAATACAATTATGAGATGCACAGACCGTTGTCAGTCAGAATCTTTTATTTTCCCGCCAGAGTTGAAATGTCTAAAACTAAGGGGCATACATTTAAGGTAAGAGGGAAAAAGTTTAAAAGAGATGTGAAGGGCACGTTTTTTTACACAGCGTGGTAGGTGCCTGGAACGCATTGCCAGGGATAGTGGTGGAGGCAGATATAAGAGGGGCGTTTAAGGAGCTTTCAGATAAGCACATGTATATGCAAGGAACAGAGGGACATGGGCCAAAGGCAGGCAGAAGAAATTATTTAAATTTGGCGTCACGTTTGGCACAACATTGTGGGTCAAAGGGCCTATTCCTACGCTGTACTGTTGAATGTTGTATGACAGCTTTTGAGATGAGTTTGAAAATGTAAGAGCGCATGAGTATGAGACTGAATGTGTGTTTGCATGTCTGAGTGTGAGACTGTGTGTGTCAAGAAAGTGCCTGCGAGAGAGTAAGTGTAGATTAATGTAAGATGAGAGTGCAACAGTACTAGTCTGAGGGTGAGTGTGTGTGCATGCGTGTGGGTCTGTGTGTGAGAACATCTGTGAGAGTCTAAGTGAGAGATGAGTGTGTGAAGTGACGCAGTGTGTGAGACTGTGTGTGTGTGTGTGAGAGAGAGTTTGAGAGTGTGACTGTGTGTTAGATTGGGGAATGATGTAATTGCATAAGAGTGAGTTTGCGTGTGTACCGGAGCGTGTGTGTTAGAGTACATGAGAGAGGGGGACAGTGCAAGATAGAGCGTGAGTGTGATACAGAGCATGTGTTAGATTGTGTGCATGTGTGATTGTACAGGTGTGTGTGTGTGTGTGAGTGAAAGTGAGTGTGGAGATGAGTGTGAGTGCACAAGACTGTGTTTAGGTATGTTAGATTGGTTACAGAAGTCTGTCAGTCTGTATGAGAATGTACAAATGTCAGAGTAAGCACTTGTGCGTTTGCGTGTAAGACAGTGTATGTGTAAGTGGGAGTGTTTGAGATGAGAGTATGTAATTATGCATTAAATGTGTGTGTTTGAAAGGGTGTTAGTGTGTGAAAGTGAGCGCATTAGGTTGTGCTCGTGTGAGATTGTGAAAATGTAATTAAGAATGTGTACGTGTGACAGTGCGATTGTCAGCAGGAGTGCATTACTGTAAACTTTGAGATTGCAAAGCCATAAATATAACTATTGATCCTCACTTCAGAATCCTCAGTGAGAATTTTATCCCACTTCTGTTTATTGGTTTTTACCTGATTGGAATTCCCTCACCAACAAGACTTTTAATTATCAAGTGATGAGTTACACTTTGGGTGTATGTTCCAACAAAGATTTAATGACATCTTAACATGGAATGACTTGTGATTTTACTTTAACACCATTTAGTGAATTGATTGCCAGGAACTTCCTGTTGTGGTCTGCCTGTATAAGTGACCTTTACCCCCAACACCTACACCCTCGGTCCCTCCTAGTGTTGTATTCCTGGCTCCTCCTCCTCTCTCCCAGCCTCGCCTTGTCCCACAACATTGTTCCCAAACCTTGCCCACCTTAAAGTTTTATTTTGGAGTTGGGGATTGTTCAGTTGCTCCGTGTGAGCTCTTATTGCGAATTCTCCCATCCTGAGGTCCGTCCAGTCACAGATACTGTACAGCACAGGTAGTCCTGAGACATGCCACTAGATAGAGCTGGTCAGTCCACAGAAACAAACATAGCTGTGTGGTACTAAATGTTGGACCTACATTACATTTTGTTCATGTTCACTGATGCATTTTGTTTTGCAGGTTAGGAATGCATAGCGCTCCACGCTATGTATAGTACAGTATTTTAGCTTGTGCATTGATTTATTTTGAGTGGTAAGTGTCTGAAGGAACTACACTCACACACACACACACACACACACACACACACATACACGTACACACATACACACATCCATGCAGCGAATTATCCCATCCAGGAGATGTGTTTAATTTCACATATACTTTTCAATATATAGAAAAAGTAAAATGTGAAGTAACAGTCAGTCAGTGTGGCATTTTATAAATTCCTGTGCTTGGGATAAAACAAGCCTGATTCCCCGTGAAAACTCAGATTCTGAATAAAGCTTCACACCTACAATTCAGTGCCTGACCTTTTGTATATTCCTATCACTCTACTTGTTTGAAGCTTGGAGAGTTAGCCGGACACTGCTGAAAATTTAATTGCCTCAGGGCAGTGACTTTAAACAGATTCTAGAATTTGTACCTTAATCAATCAAGACTTGCATATCCCTTCAAACAGAGTTCTCCTTATCCTGCTTCTGCAAAACAAGCCTAACATTCCGACAGTGTAGGAACGTATGAATGAAAAAAAAATCTTAACACATCTGCCCCTTTCCAACTACCATGTTGACTTAGATTAAGGGGACAAGTGTAATGTCTCCAGGGTCACCGACAATACCCACATTGAGTGGGGGGGATAGCCGTGGGAACGACGAAAGTGGCTGGAAACGGATTATGGACAGATTCAGAGTGGGCAAGGAATTGGCAGATGGAATATAATGTGGAGAATTGTCTGTAAGCAGCAGAGACTTCCAAACTAACTCAGTGACACATTAAAATCCTCGTTCCCTGCCTGTCCACACTTGCAGACCCTGAGGTTTTGTCCCTGAAGGAGGGCAGTTTTCTGTCTGCAGATTATGACATTGCAATGTGAAGGTGCCGAGCGTAACATAGTTTGCTATATCTCATAATATCATATACGCTGCTGTCTGTATTGTGTGAATTATATTTAAAACAGAGACATGGACACACATCACCTCACAGTCTCACTCTGACTGTCATACAGTCTCTCACTCACCCATACTCTCAAACTCTCACATGTACCCACACACACACACACTCACCCCAAGCTGGTCACTTCACAAAGCCCCCAATTTCAGTCTATCCTATTGCTCTTTCAAAGGTACAACAGACCACCACACGTTCCCAAGTTGTACTTAGTTTTTTTTTAATGAAAGCAAAAAAGACAAGGTTGAATTTTGGTTTAAAAACATAACTGGAATACATGGTGTAAAAGCAAAACGCTTTCCCTGTGTCCATGAACATCACACTGCAGACGATACACGGAGAATGACAGGGAAAGGGGGAGGGAAAGAAAAGAAACTTAAAAAAAAAAGAAAGAGAATCACAGCCCAGTGCAGTCTGTGTGTGCTTGAGGGCATAGCAAATATCGCCCTAGGTTTAACCAATGTCACCTTCACACACACAGCTCAGAGGTTAAGGATTCATTACCAGCTAAACCCTACATCTTTCCAACCCAATACTTAAGGGACTTTAAAAAGGCAACTTGTTAAAATATATTTGAACGACTTTTCATTTCTTAAAAAGTGAGAGAGTTCATGTTCCTCAATAAGGAATCGGGTGCCCACCACGAGAAGGTAATGGACCTAAAGAGAGTTGCATTTGGGATGTTGCGGGGTGGGGGTGGGGAAGAGCTAAGAAATTCAAGTGTATCTCTCCCCCCCGACACCCTCACTGAGGAAGGTTTGTTCAGAAACTCTAGGAGCAAGAGGTCTTTGTCACCAGTATGGGGAACTCTGAGCGCGTGGAGGTTGGGGGGAGGGGGGGTGGGGGGGGGGGGGGGGGGGTGGGGGTTGCAGAAAAAGCAAAAACCTCCACTCAGCCCATTCCACACGCACTCACATGGGTTTATGGTTTTCATGCTAAACCCATGTAAGTGCGTGTGGAATGGGATCACACTGTGCTCGCACGTGTGTACGTGCCTGTGTATGCATGTGCCTAGCTGAGTGTGCGCGCGTGCGTGCACCTGGCTGACAGCGTGCACCTGAACGCGTGCCTGACTGAAACTACCTGCGCGTCCATGTGTGTGCCTGACTGAGCGTGTGCACCTGACAGAGTGCGCACGCACATGCCTGACAGAGTGCCTGCGTGCACATGTGCGCCTGACTGCGAGTGCGTGCGCGCGCGCCAGGCTGAGAGTGTGCATGTGCACCTGGTTGAGAGTACGTGTGGGTGCGTGTGTGCCTGGCTGACAGCATGCGCGCCTGACGGAGATGGTGTGCCTGAGTGTGTGTGCATGTGCACACTCGTGCACGTGCGCCTAGCTGAGAGTGCATGCGCGTGTCTGTCTGACTGAGTGTGCGTGTGCATCCGAGTGTGTACATGCGACAGAGAGAGAGGTTATGGGAGAGGAACAGACAGTCAGTGTGTAAAGCAGCTCCAGTATCATTCGTGCTTCACATCACAGAGATACAGGGCAACCCCAAACAGTATGGAGGGCAGGGGAGAGCATGCCTTCTAATTCAGAGATCTCCGATTGAGCAGCGATGCCAGCCTTGCAAAGTGACCATCTCCCACTCAGCCTCGAGCAGGACATCGGGGCTGTGTATTTGAATGGACAACCCAAACTGTACGACAGCACCCAAGCTCCACACATTCCCCCTACTCAATCACCTCCAGCACTTACAGAATGGCCTGGCCTTTACCATGTGAAAGAAAAGCTGCGGAAAACAGACCCGGGGGAGGGGGGGTGTGGGCAGGAGGTAGGGGGAGTCAAACAGACGGAGGGGAGCACACCCCACCCACCCTGTTATCTCCACTGCTGCTCCGTTTGAGATGGTAATAATAAAACAAAGGTAAGATTGAGTCTGGGGGTAAATGGGCTCCCCCACCCTTTCACCTTGTTCCCCAAACAACTTGCACCGCTCTCCCGCCTCCCCCCCAACACCGCCGCCAAACAGACTCTGAGTCAGACAGTGCCAATGTGAGCCCGACAGGGGCACTGGGAGGTGAATGCATAGGGAACTGGGGAGTTCGGGGCTAACTGGCAAGCAGCGGGGGAAAGCACAGGGAGTTCCGACAGAGCCTGGCTGCAAGTCTGCGCACGCAAGGACTCACCCCAGGTTGGGGGGTGGGGTGGGGTGGGGGGAGAGTGATGGTGTATATAAATAACTCAACTTCCCTGCACTTGCGCCCCACCCCCACCCACCACCTCCCCAGCCCACATCCACACCACCCTTCCCGTCTCTCACCCCACCCGCCCGGGGCCTTAGAAAAATGAAGTAGGAAAGTTCTGTCGGATCGGAAGCTGCTCGTCAGCTCTTGCTGTGCGCCCCCACCCCTTCCCCCCTCCCCAAATTGGGGGTCATCAGCGAACCATGCCCACCCAGGGATGGCACTGCCCGACGGCCGGTTGGTTGATGTCGACTCCATGGCATCCCCTCCTCTACCGCGGTTTCCCGGATAACCTGCCATGGGGGGAGGAAGAGACAGAAGAGAAGGAAGGTCAATGGCACTGATCGAGGCCGGCCAGAGGTTCATGGGAATTTTTAAGAGACAGAAGAGAGATATTGGAACCAAGGAGGAAACACGAGCAGACGACCCACCAGCTATGGGTTTAACGAAAAGGTAGTGGTAAATACAAAAATAGAGCAGGCAATCATGCAAAGAGGAGTCAGAAGATTATTCAGATTATATGGAAGAGTAAAGACCAAATGGTGTTTAAGGACACAAAACAGCGTGTGAGAGAAAGATCGTTAGGAATACAAAAATAGTTAGGATTTCTGTAGATAATTTTTTTTTTTAAAAAAGTTAACGGAATGCGCTTTGTTCCTTTTCAAAGTGAGTCTGGGGAATTGAGCATTGGAGATAAGGGAGATAGCAGATGGATTTTAAGAGGTATTTGCACGGCCGATGATACCGAAAGATAACGGGAGACCTAGGGGTTTAGGTACACAATTCTTTGAAATCACACACAGGCGGGGTGGTCAAGAAGGCATTTAGCACGCTTGCCTTTGTTGCTCAGCCCTTTGGGTATAGGAGTTGGGACGTCAAGTTGAGGTTGTACAGGACGTTGGTGAGGCCTTTTCTGGAGAACTGTGTCCAGTTCTGGTCGCCCTATAACAGGAAGGATATTATTAAGCTGGAGGGAGTTCAGAAGGGATTTACCAGGATGTTGCTGGGAATGGATGGTTTGAGTTATAAGGTTTATGCTGGATAGGCTGAGATGTTTTTCACTGGAGCGTAGGAAGTTGAGGGGTGACCTTACAGAGGTTGAGAAAACAATGACAGGCATGGATAGGGTGAATGGTAGGTGCCTTTTCCATAGTGTGGGGGATTTCAAGACTGGGGGCATATTTTTGAGGTGAGAGGAGAAAGTTTAAAAAAAAAGTCATGAGGGGCAAACTTTTTACAGAGTGGCTCGTGTGTGGAATGAACTTCCAGAGCTGGTGGATGCGGGTACAATTACAATGTTTTAAAGACATTTAGATAAGCACATGAATAAGAAATGTTCAGAAGGCTATGGGCGAAATGCAGGCAGGTGGGACTAGTTAAGTTTGGGATTACAGTTAGCATGGACTGGTTGGACCGAAGGGTCTATTTCCGTGCACTATGACCCCATGATGCAGATAAAGAGCAAAAAGCAACTATCAATTAGGAAACGAAAGGTAGGTAGAAGGGGAAAGGTAGAACTCAAGGAAATAACAATCACGGTAGAATTGTTACTGTGCAAGTTGTCAGAGCAGGGAAAGTCTGATTCAAAAAGACAGGAAACCAGAGACCAGTTCGTTAAACTTTTGTCACAGGAAATTTTTTAGAAGCTGTGATTACATACCTTACGGCAGGGACTGAGAGAAATTCAAAGTCATCAGGTGGAACCAACATTTTTGTAAAAGGGAAATCAAGTTTAAAATCAACTTGGCGTTCTTTTAAGTAATATCTTGTGGATAAAGGGAAGTTGGCGGACGTATTGTCCTGTGATTTCCAGAAGGTATTTAATATGTGCCACATCGAAGGTCACCATGGAAAATAAAAGTTCACCAATGCAGGGGGTAATATATTAGCATCAATAGATGGATGGACAGCTAACAGGAAACAGACAGTGGGCATAATGGGCTCATTAGGAAAACATGATCAGCCACAGGAATCAGTCCAAATGGGCCTCATTTTAAAAATGACTCGGAAGGGTACGTTTGCTCACAACACAAAAATTAGATGGGAAATTAAGTTGCGAGGGGGACATGAGGAGAATTGCTGCAATTCTCAACCCTAGAGCGCTACGGGCGCCCTCAGCCATTGAGTACATTCAAGAGCAAGGTCGGTGAGTATGTGAAGGCGTGGAGGAGATCGGCTGGAGTGGGAAGGTTTAATTGGTAACTTTTCTTTGTTCTTTAATGCAATGCAGGCACCGCTGTGTGGTTCAACATTCTCTGCTTGCCCCTGACTGCCGTGGATCAGAGTGGCTTGTGAGGCTTGTGAGCACCGAAAGATCAACCAAATGGCTGTGGGTCTGGAGTCACACATCAGATTTCCTTCCAGAAAGGACGTGAATGAACTAGATCGACTTTCACAACAAAATCTACGATTGTGTTGTTACTACTGTTCGCCAAGACTGACTATCAGACCTCGACCTACTCACTGAATTTAAATTCTACCAGCTATCTCGCTGAGACTGGGACTTCTGGATTACTTGTCCAGAAACATACACACGACGCAACCACTTCCATCAATCTGAGGGAGCTGTGCACATTCAGCTGTTGAGTCCATTCAAGACCAAAACTGATGGATTTCCGGCTACAAAGGGAATTGAGGAATGTGGGGAACTGGGTGGAAATGTGCAAATGGAGGTCAGCCATTATTTTAACCAATGGGCAAGCAGGCTTGAGGGGCCGAACTGCCGACTCCAGATCCTATTTCTTAAGTAAATGTTATTCATTAGGTATCCCCAACTTTGGAACACCCTGAGGTAGGGCTTGAAAAGCAGCTTCCTACTTTCTATTCACAGCATGGTGCTCCCTCTTCCTGTTTAATACTCACTGTAACTTAGACTCAAGTGCGTTCAGTGTCTGCCGGTCAACGTAATGAGAGAAAAGCGCCAGGAGATTTGTAGGCATGAACGACGGTTTGGCCAATGATGCCGGTGGGACCTTCAGCAATACCCGGATCACGGCGAACACCAGCTCTGTCCTGGACAGGAAGGAGAGAAGGAAGTGCAATCAGACTTACAAAGGCCGGGGACAAACAGGTTACAAACTCCATCGCCGAACTCCCTATTGAGCCCTTTCAAACACAGCCGCGCCCGGCTCAGTCACCTCACTGTCAGCACCACCTTTTCTGTATGGCTAATCTCTCCTTCATGTAGGGCACCCCATAATAATCCGAGATAACAAGCATGGGGCTGGATGAACACAGCAGGTCAAGCAGCATCATAGGAGCAGGAAAACTTGACGTTTCGGGCCTAAACCCTTCATCAGAAATGGGGGAGGGGAAGAGGGTTCTGAAATAAATAGGGAGAGAGGGGGAGGCGGAGAGGAGGTTTAGGCCCGAAACGTCAAGTTTTCCTGCTCCTATGATGCTGCTTGACCTGCTGTGTTCATCCAGCCCCATGCTTGTTATCCCATAATAATCCATTCCTGGTTTGATCACCATGCCGCCACATCTCCACTGTGACAACTGTATCGCGCTTACTTCCACCATAGCCATTTATCTTGCAATGCCGCATGTCATCATACTGAGTGCCTTCAATCCTGCCTTGTTAACTCGATTCTCAAATCTGACCCTCGTTGATTCTAGGACTCGTGCCTGCTGCTTTCCAAGTTTCCGTTACAGCCTTTCCCATTTTCTAGAAGCAGCAGCGTTGTTTATTCTCCCTTCCCATCCCGTGGCATGGGCTTAAGAGTGGTGTCTCGTCGCAAGGGAGTGGTGGTGGGTGGTGGGGGGGCGGGGGAGGGGGGGAGCGGAGCGGGGATGGAGTTGAGCTCACCCCTGGGTTAGATACGGCATGCCGAGGTGGGAGCACAGTCTGGCTCCATCTTGGATGGGCTCAGGCAATGGGATCAAACAAGTGGTTGCGAAATGTAAGCTGACGAACCAACGCGGATATTGAAGCGGCCGGACGAAACTCACCACCGGTTGTCCTGCATGAGTTCGCTGGAAGCCTCCGAGCTCTGCAACCTCTCTCCTTGGCTCAGGATCATGTAGAACAACGTCAGGCCGAACTGGTGAAACATTTCGCAATCAATCATTCAGACAGAGAACAGAGGCAGGATTGCATCCAAGCAGTCACATTTAGACGCTCAGTGTCTCACAAAACGTGACGGCCTTGAAGTATTGTCACTAGACTGTTAACCCAGAGACCCAGGTCACGAGCTGAGGATCTGGGTTTGAATCTCGCAATAGCAGACTGTGCAATTTAAATTCAATAAAAAACAAAAACGTGGAATTAAGCAGCTAATGATGACCACCAGTCCGTTGTTGATTGTTAGAAAAATCCATCTGGCCCTTAAGCTGCCACCTCTACCTGGCCTGGCCTACATGTGACCCCAGACCCACAACAATGTGGTGGGCTCTTAACTGCCCTCTGGGGCAATTAGATTGGGGCAATAATCGCTGGCCAATGAAATCCTTCAGCACTATTACTGCCACAACAGGCTGCCTTGTACATAGCAAGGAAGTGAAGGTAGCAACATGATTGGAACCATTAACCTGTTTACAGGGAGACTGAGTGACCAAGACTGGCCACGACACTACAATAACTCTGCTACACTTCTCCCAAACAGTGGGCTAGTTCCATCCCTCTGACACAGCAGATCATTCCTTGGGTTAATGCCCCTTCAGAAAGAGAATCTGTCAATTAGTGCAATGCTATCGCAGGCCGGTCCCTCCAGAAACAGAGCGCTCCATTTGGTATTGACCCCCTGATGGGGCAGATCCTTTCTCAATTATTGACCTCCCGATCTCTGTGACCCCCGTCCAGCCCCTCCCTATCTCTGTGACCCCCCGCCAGCCCCTCCACCCCTCCCTATCTCCGTGACCCCCCTCCAGCCCCTCCCTATCTCTGTGACCCCCCCTCCAGCCTCTCCACCCCCTCCCTATCTCTGTAACCCCCTCCAGCCCCTACATCCCTCCCTTACATCCTCCAGCCTGTCACCTCCTACCTGTCTTCACTTACTGTGACAGTTTACCCCCAAACTCCCTCCTCCCTGACCATTCCCACATTTCCCAGCCAGTCGGCCCTCCAGCCAGTTCTCCAGGGCCGACAGCATCCACCACTCCGCGCCGTTACCTTGTTCTGCAGGATGTTCGGGAAGTGGCTCCCAGGTTGGCCAGATGGACCGGATCCAGTCAGCTGCTGTAGGAGCTCGGTGAGGGCAGTGGACGGGAGGCGACTGATCAGGATGGAGCAGGCCTCAGTCAGACAGGGTAGCACCTGGAAACAAGGCAAGGAAGCACCTTGATAGTGCACAGGCAGGCAGCACAAACTCTCCCTCAGGCCCACACGTGGCCAAGATCTCGCCATCACTAGTCCCAACCAGACTTCAGGGCATCCAGCACGGAATCAAGTGGAGCCTTCTTTGTTTCAAACAGAACACAGCCCGGGATGGGACGGCCTACTGCGCTCAGAAACTGACCGTGAACTTGAGGCATGGGTTTTGCAATGGAAAATGTGGGTCATTCCATCCTGTCCCCATGCAATGTTATCACGATTATCATCCAACGCCATGCTCTGTTCCCACTTTCTTTCCAAACCCTTCGATCCCTTTAGCCTCAAATGGGATAGCGATCTCCTTCGTGAAACCAGTCAACCATTTCCTGGCCTCAACTGCTCTCTGTAGCAGAGAGTTGCCACAGAATTGCTATTGAAGACATCTTTCCTCATTTCAGTCCTAAATGGCCAACCCCGTGCCCTCTGTGACTGCTGGTACCAGATCCCCGGGACAAACCCAGCTGCATTGATCCTGTCTATGAGACTCACCCACACCACCCCCTTGTTGTTTCTTCATAGAATCCCTACAGTGTGGAAACAGGCCCTCCGGCCCAACAAATCCACACCGACCCACACAGCATCCCACCCAGGCCCATTTCCTTATAACCCATCTAACCTGCACATCCCTGGGCACTACGGGGCAACTTAGCACGGCCAATCCACCCTAACCTGCACATCCCTGGGCACTATGGGACAATTTAGCATGACCAATCCACCCTAACCTTTGGACTGAGACACGAAACCCACACAGACACGGGGAGAACATGCAAACACCACACAGACAGTTGCCCGAGGGTGGAATCGAACCCAGGCCCCTGGCGCTGCGAGGCAGCAGTGCTAACCGCTGAACCGCCAACTTCTTATCTCCAGTGAATATGCGCAAGTTCTCGCCAAGAGTAACGCTCCTCGCTACCCTCAGGCTACAGGATGACCCTTGAGCCGTCAACTCACCGCTCCCCTCCCCCTCCCCCTCCCCCAAAACCAGAACAGCTGGTTGTTTGGCTGTCGGATGCCACACGGTATTGTCCTCACCTTCAGACCCCCTCCCTCAGCCAACAACGTCCAGTGTGCAGTCACTCACCTCGTCCTGGCTGTCCTTCTTGACCAGGTACGGGAGGTTTCGGGCGGTAGCCAACACCACATTGGCAGCCTGCTCCGTGCTAAGGAACAGCAGGACCTTGGCAGCCAGTCGTTTGCCCTTGCGGATGCACATGACCTGCACAAAGTGGTCGTCGCTGACTCTGCGGGATTGTGGGGAGGGGGGTGGGGGGCAGAGGAGGCTGTTACAGCGGGACGGGAATCGACACCTTCCCCCGGTCCCCAACCCCCACCCCATTTCCTCTGACCCTTAACCCATTCTGTCACCCCGCCACCCCCACCCGCCCAACTTCACTGAACCCACCTCGCTCCCCCGCTCAGCAGCGCGCGCGCGCACACATACACACGCGACGTTGGACCCACCCACCTCTCTGTGCTGGAAGCTTGCTTGCCTCGCAGGTTCTCGTACATCTGCGCAATCTTGGCCTTGCGGTGTTCCAGCACGGCCGGCCGCTCCTCCTCAGTCGCTTGCAGGAACTTCTTCTCCAAGTCCTGCACCTCCAGCACCAAGCTATACGTCTGAAGAGAGAGGGAGCAAGTTGCACGGGGCGGTGGGGGGAGAGGGAGAGGGAGAGAGAGACAAAAGGAGGTCACGGCACAGCGGACAAGCAAGACTCACGCCAGGAAGGATATTGGGTGCCACGTGACGCCCCGTGCAGCTTGGGAGGGGGGGGACGGTGAGTGTTGGAGGAGGAATAGTGGAGAAGGCGGCGAATAAAAAGTCCCTAACACACAAGGCACTTGACGGGTTGATTTACCAGGAGAGACGTTCAGTGAGTGACACTGTGAGGATGCTGGATTCATCCATCAGTAGAGATGGATCAGTAACATCTCTCCCTTCATGCTGAGTGACAGGGAGGGAGCATCATTAACATTAGTAAAGATATTGTTAGTTATGTGGGCAGATCATGTGGGGGAAGGGAGTGAAAGACATGGTGCGAGGGGTAAACATTAACTTCGGAGTGCATGGCATCTGATGTCAGTCCCAAAGGTCCACTCAAAAGGGATGCCCACTGGGATATTGGGATGGACAGCACTTACCCGCTCGATGGTGAAGAGTGTCTGCCGCCTCTTGTCCCTCACTTGCTTCTCTTTTGTCTCCTAAAGGAGAAGGAGATATTGAGACAGGGAGAAGGGCAGAGGGTCAGAGAAATGAAACGCACCGATTTCCAAAGCTCTCTGCTACTGGGGAGAGCAGCCCCAGCCGTGCTCAGTCATGGACGCTAACATTAAGGTAAGCAAGAGGTCGGGCTACAATGCTGAAGTCAGTATGAATGAGGTACAACTGCAAACCTCGCTCCCTCCACCCCACACACTCGCCCCCTACTCCAATCCAATGGCTGTGCGAGGGAAGTCTCCAAATGGACCTGCTCCTCTCAGAATCCACAGCACAGGAAAGTTGCCAAGGGAGCTGCAAATCCTCAATACCACCCTCTCTCACCCTGCTTCAAGGCGAGATCTTCAGCTACACCCATGCTCCCAATCCCTCCCTCAGTGTCACTGCAAGCTGAGTGGTCTCTGAAAAACCTGCGACCCTTGGGAGGATGCAATGGAGCACTCCAAATAGGCCTGCAACCATCCATATCTGAACACTCATTGCCTCTCCTTCGTGTGGTGTATTTCTGAAGGAGATTCCCAGGTAAGCATCGACACGCCCACCACCAACACCCTCAAGCAGTGTCATTGCAGGGAGGTCTCCAGAAAAGTCGTGGCCCACACCCCACCCCCACCGCCCTTAGACCCTGTTCACGAATCCAATGCTTCAGCAGAATGCAAACACACATCTTTGAGCCATTGGATAATCTTATGTATCGGCATCCAAGGACATGCTCTTGATGTTTGGGTCGGTGTCACTCACAGACAGGGTCGTCTGCTTCATAGGAGGTCGAGTGAAGGAGACAATGATCCACAGAATCACGGACGGCACAGCGTGGAACCGCGGGCATCAAGGGAATGGTTCCACTCCTTGGATTAAGTATGGAGGAACGAAGTTTCAAAAGGAATGGAGAAAATAACTCAAGACAACTTACATCATCGTCAGTGCGCGTTGTCACCACAGCATCAATCATCTTGCGAGGATTGTTCACGCTGGACACGGTGAGTTTACCCAAGGAGCCCTCAAACTGCACTGTAACCAATAAAGCAGCCATCAGCAGCAGTAGCTCTCAGGGACTCGGACGCACATGGCAGTGACTGGGCGAGCATTTCGGTGACCAGCCCGCACTGCCCTCGAGGACCTGGTAGACAAATCACCATCCCCAGCTGCAACAGTCCCTTTGCCCCATGGCAAGCCACAATACCACTGGGAAAGGATTTTAGGATTTGGACCTTGGGGCAGTGAAGGAACAGCAGCGATAAGGGATCCTCTCAGGATGGTGTGCAGCCTCTCGTGGGGAACTTAAAGGTGGCTGTTTTCCAGGCATTGACTGTCCTTCACAGACACATCTCTATTGACTCCATCAGGCAGCTGTAGGTTTTGTGAATTCAAACTCTCTGATGGCAAACCTATTGTTCGACACAAATACACTTCCCTGCAGGACCCTCTCCCTATCCACAAGTCAATTCCATCAAGGAACAACCCTTACACCCCTCCCTAGCTCTGCAACTACACACCCTCCATATCCCTGTAACCTCCTCCAGATCCTACACCCCTCCCTATCTCTGTAATCACCTCCAGCCCTGACACCCCTCCCTATTTGTGTAACCTCCCCCAGCCCCTACACCCCCTCCAGCCCCTACACCCACTCCCTATCTGTAACCATCAGCCCCTACACCCCTCCCTATCTCTGTCACCTCCCCCAGCCCCTACAACCCCCACGATCTCTGTAACCCCCTCAGCCCTTACACCACTATCTCTGTAAACCCTCCAGCCCCTACACCCCTCCCGATCTCTGTAACCCCCCGCAGCCCCGACACCCCCTCCCTATCTCTGTAACCCCTTACACCCCCTCCCTATCTCTGTAACCCCCTCCAGCCCCTACACCCCTCCCTATCTCTGTAACCTTCCCCAGCCCCTACAACCTGTCCCTATCTCTGTAACCTCCTCCAGCCCTCCTTATGTCCCTAGTTCTAATTGCTCCATCTTTGGCGCCCACTCCGCTGGCTGCCTGGTTCCGAACTTTTTTGAACTCCCCTTGTTAAACGTGACCAGCCTCCCTCTCTATCACTGAAAGGCACTATGGAAATCCAAAGCGTTTAGACCAAACTTGGGGGTTGCCTATCCCATCATCTCCTGTGGCTGGTGACAGAACTATTTGCTGGCAAGCACTCTCGTCAGGTCTTGGTGAGGAGTTGGACAAAGCTGTAGGGGGATTGGGGGGTGTCTCCGTTCAGGGCGCTTTCGGAGAGCGAGATGCTGCAGCCGGAGGGTGAGGATGCCACAGGGGGCAGTTGAGAAAGACAGAGCGCAGGAGGCACCCTGTGGCGTCCCATTTCCCCTCGCTGACCCGTGACCCAAGCTGGAATGCAGGTAAGCCACCCAGTTGGATTACCTGGCCGGTAGATGTGCTCCAGCTTGGCCACCTGTGGCGTGATCAGCTTCATGCGCTCCTTCTTGGGGCCCTCGTTATTCAGATCCAGAGCAGCCTGCTTCTTCTCCAGCCTCTCAAAGTAGTTCTACAGCAGGAGAGAGCAAGAGATTGAGAGCAAGACGTTGAGCGCAAGGCTCTGGATTCAAGTCACAGCTGGTGATAAATACAAACCTGGAATACAACGTGTATCTCAGTCACAGCAATCAGAAACCGATCGGTTAAAACAGGAGCAACGTAGGAACAACTGGAGGCCGTACAGCCCTTCAAGCCTGCTCCACCGTTCAATACAATCATGCCTGATCCATGGCCGAACTCCATATGCCTGTCTTGGGCCCATATCCCTTGACACCCTTGCCTAATAAAATATGTGTGTCTCAGATTTAAGTTTAACAACAGAATTAGCACTGACTGCTGTTCTGAAGGAGAGTTCCAAAGCTCCACTAGCCTTTATGTGTCTAAGTGCTTCCTCTCTTCTAAGTAGCCTTGATCTAACTCTTAGACGATACCTCCTACATCTACAATCTTCAGCCAGCGGGAATAGCTTCTCTTTATTCACTCTGTCTTTCCTCATTTAGACCCTGGAAACAGTTTATCTTATCCACCCTGTCTTTCCCCATTTATATCCTGAAGGCCTTGCTTAGATCATCCCTTAACCTTCTAAATTCTAGAGAACCAAGGCCTCATTGCTCCTCACAATTTCACCCCTTGAAGTCCAGCTACCATCCAGGGCCGAAACATCCCCCCTGCGATTAACAAGATACCGCGATGCTGGAAAGCTGAAACACACACACACACACACAAAATGCTGGAGAAACTGTGGGTTCAGCAGCCTCAGTGCTGAGCTTCTCCAGCACTTCCTGCATGTTTCAGAAACTGTTACTGATGGTCTCAAAAAGCCACGTGATTCACTCACCCAGACCCAGAGCCAGAGCCAAGTGCTTCTAACTGCCCTCTGAAATGGCAGAGAAGTCACTCAACCCAAGGCAGATTGAGGGATGGGGCAACAGCAACTAGCCGTAGAGCAGAGCAAGGTCCACCTCCCAAAACAGCCAATTTAATAAAATTCATCGCTCACTAAATCAGCTGGAGTTTTGCAGACAATTCTGAGCGCCACAAGGGGAAAGATGTAGAGGGCTGCAGAAAAAGTTTGCCCTGATGTTACGAGGGATGTTAGACTCAGGGATAGAGAGAGATCAGGGCTGTACTCCTGGGAGTCGAGATGGCGAAGAGGTGACTAAAATCAGGTTTTCCAGTTGGCGGGAAGTCTTAATAGGGCATAAAGGGAGAAGGGCATCAAAAACTCGCAACTGCAGAATCAAAATCATTGGGAGAACTCTCATTTCACAGTTCGCGAGACCTCTGCAGCTGATCCTATTGTTCCACAAGGAATGTGGAACACAAGGATGAAGAACTGGGGCGGCATGGTGGTTAGCACTGCTGCCCCACAGCGCCAGGGACCCGGGTTCGATTCCAGCCTCCGGTGACTGTGTGGAGTTTGCACATTCTCCCCGTGCCTGCGTGGGTTTCCTCCGGGTGCTCCAGTTTCCTCCCACAGTCCAAAGATGTGCAGGTTAGGGTGGATTGGCCGTGCTAAATTGCCCGTAGTGTTCAGGGAGGTGTAGATTAGGCCGGTTACAGGGGGATGGGTCTGGGTGGGATGCTCTGGGGATCGGTGTGGACTTGTTGGGCTGAAGGGCCTATTTCCACACTGCAGGGATTCTATGAAATGCTCTATTTTTCTGTGAAAGAAGATCCAAGGTTAAGGGTGAAATGGGATGTGGGATGAAATAAAATTGCTCTTTGAAGCAGCCCGCCTCTGCAAGCTTACTGATCAAACCTAGATCATTAACATACACAACAAACCGAGCCCCTGAACACACACTTCCTTGTCACAAAAGCAACTTCAACCTGTTGATCTCTCGGAGGTCGCAGCTCAACTTCTCGTGTGCACAATTCTGGCCTCATTTACCAAGAATCGCAATGAATGAGAACAGGACAAAAAGAGGCGATTTGGTCCAACCTGTCTTTTAGAATGATCTTCATCAGCCTCTTCCATCACTTCATCTCACCCCCTCAACATATAGTGATTATTGCTTTCTGCCTCGTGCTCATTCGGATTTTGCTCAAACACAGCTGCATTATTTGCCTCAACCACTCTCCCTACAGTCACAAGTTCCACACTCTCGAGGTGAAGCTGTTTCTCCTCATTTCAATGTTGGATTTATTCACCATTATCTTATATATTTATGGACTGCAGCTGTGGTCTTCCTACAACTCCTTCCTCCTCCTAACCGTGATGTTCCTTAAGAAGCTAATGTGGCACTGAGCTGGGATTCGAACCTGCTCATTGTGTGCCGGTGCATCCGAAAATGCCAATGGCGGCCCGAGACCTCCATACCTGATAGTAGTAATCGTCCAGGTAGGGGTCAGCGCTCTGTAGCTGCATCATTTGGATCTTGCTGACCCATTCCTTTTCCCGCTGGGTCATCAGGTTGCTATAGGGATCTTTCTTCGTCTGCTCGTGATAACTGCCCCTGCTGTGCCTGTCTCCTCCAGAGCCATTCTGGCCTCGGTGTTGACTGAGAGAGACAGAGAGAGAGAGGGGAGCAGAAAAGAAGAGAGAGGAATACTGAGAAAAACAATAAGCTGTAAAGAAAGTGCGAGCCAGATAGAGACTAAAATCTCTCTGCGGGTGGTGAAATTGACGTCTGGGATAACACTACAGCTGCGCTATTCACTAAATCGACTTTACTTTCTGTCCTGTGGTCCCATGTTTCCTTGGTGTTTGGGACCAGGTACTGAAATGACCACCCCACTGTTCCAGGCCAGAAGGTCTCACTACACCTGCCTTGCTATCTCAAGGGGCAGCAAATCCTACAGAGGCAATCCAGCAACGTTCAGATTTGAACTGATCGGTAATAATATTTCAGGAAGATCGATTTATCAGATCACTTGCAGAGTGCAAAATTCTCCATTTTGTGAGGAAGTGAGGAATGTACTGGGGCATAGCAAGTCATTCAAAATCAGGAGTAGTGAGGGGCCTTGCCTTAAAGTCGCAATGATAGGACATTATCCTCAAGGGTCTGTTACACGTTCATGGTCCAAGGTGAGGGTGAGATCCAGATGGAGTAGTGCATTAAACACTCCCAAGGCAGGTGGAGCACGGGGTGAGATAGAGAGCCAAGCTCTCTCTGAGATCAAACGCTCCCATGGCAGGGGCAATTGGGGTGAGATAGAGAGCCAAGCTTCCTCTACACTGTGAGCAAACACTCCCAAGGCAGGGGCAGTATGGGATTAGATACATGGTCATTTTTCATCTACACACTCCTCTCAATGTGTGTTCACACAAATCTCAGTGAAACCATCTCACATCATTCAATGCAACATTTCTGTTTTCTGATCAGTACAAACACGCTCAGCCCTTCTCTCTGTGGCTGGATTGGATCAAACATGCCAGACAGAGAGGGGATAGTTTCTGACCTAATCATTCTTTGCTTTTCTCTCTGTTGTCACTTCTGTTTCAGGCTGGGCATCCCAGATCCAGAATTCTTAAACCCATGGGGTCAAGTTTCCAATCCTCACCCAAATTGGAAAACAAGTTCTCATTATTTAATTTATCAAAATCCTTTTTCAATGCATCAGCCAAGGAAAACGGACCTATTTTTGCATTAGGAAACAAAACAGAAATTCCTGGAAAAGCTCAGCAGGTCTGGCAGCATCTGTGATGGAAAAAAACAAGAGTTAACGTTTTGGGTCTGGTTCTGAGGAAGGGTCACCGAACCCAAAACGTTAACTCTTGTTTTTTCCCTCCACAGATGCCGCCAGACCTGCTGAGCTTTTTCCAGCAATTTCTGTTTTGTCTCCTGATATACAGCGTCCGCAGTTCTTTTGTTTTCTAATTTTCCATTATCTCCGCATGAACTGAAATCCTTAAACCATTGTGGTTGATCCTCCTCACAGCCTAGCCAAGCCCTTGAAATCCCACCCAGATTCTGGCGCCGAGAAATGCACACTGTCAGAGAAGGTGAAATCCCTCCCCAGCTGGTGGTGTTCCAGCAAATTCCTACCTCACCTTGCTGAGGTCTGGAACTGGACACTTGGGGAAGAATTACAGAATTCCATACAATGTGGAAACGGGCCATTCGGCCAACCATGTTGGCCCAAAGGTTACCTGGAGGAACACAGCAGGCCAGGCAGCATCAGAGGAACAGGAGAGCTGACGTTTTGGGATGGGACCCTTCTTTTTTCCTGCTCCTCTGATGCTGCCTGGCCTGCTGTGTTCCTCCAGCCCCACACTGTGTTATCTGTGACAGTCCAAAGACTATCCCAATCAAACCCACCCCTATCAGATCTCAGTGTTTCCAGCGGTTAATCCATCTGGCCTGCACATCCCTAGAGACTACAGGCAATTTAGCACGGCCAACCCACCTAACCTTTCAGAGATAGTAAGAACTGCCGATGCTGGAGTCACAAATTACGCAGTGTGGGGCTGGAGGAACACAGCAGGCCAGGCAGCATCAGAGGAGCAGGAAAAAAGAAGGGTCTCATCCCAAAACGTCAGCTTTCCCGTTCCTCTGATGCTGCCTGGCCTGCTGTGTTCCTCCAGGTAACTTTTGGGCTGTGGGAGGAAACCGGAGCACCCGGAGGAAACCCACAGGGAGAATGTGCAAACACCACACTGGAATCGAACCCAGGTCCCTAGCACCCTGAAGCAGCATCACTACCCGCTGAGCCACCGTGCCGCCCTCTTACTGCTGGGTGTCACTTACTTCCTGGAGTTCTGCAGCTGGAGGCGTTGATTGAGGAGCCGCCGGTGCTGGGGGTGGAGGTGGGTGGTGTCCGCCCGGAACATGGACTGGGAAGACCTGGAAACGCCAGAAAGTCGAGGAAACGGTCACTCGCGAACATATCCGAACAGCGTGCGCTGAGACAGGGCCTTTCACACAGTAAAACCGAGACATTTCACAAGCAGCAAAAGACGTCAAACTGGGAGAGAACTTCTGTGAAGGTTCCCTCCACTTCATAATGTGCCAAACCCACATTTTAAATTAAAACAGGTTTTAAATTTGGTCACTTATGTAAGAAGGCAGGCAAGTGAATGCAGCAAGTTCCCATAAACAGCGAAATGAGGTTTTAAGCCGCGAGATTGGCGGGGAACAAATATTAATGAGGATGCCTCGGTGACTCTCCTTTATTGCTTCCGAGAGAGGCTATGGGTTTTTTTTTTTACCTGACAGGATACACACCTTGGAAACTGCATGGATACATGTCCACAGATTCACCTGGAATGCACCTTCCTCTCTTGTTCAGGGCACGGTGAATACTCTCGTTGGGCCAACATGTATTGCCCAAAATTAACTGCCCTCAAGAAGGTTGTGGTGAGCTGTCTTCTTGAACAGCTGCAGGGGAGACGATGGTATTGTGGTGTTATTGCAGGACTAGTCATCCTGAGACCCAAAGGTAATGCTCTGGGAATGAGAGTTCGAATCTCACCACCACAGACTGGAATTCAATGCCGTTGTCGATAGTTAGGGTAAAAAAACCCATCTGGTTCACTGACGTCCTTTAGGGAAGGAAACTGCCATCCATATCTGGTCTGGCTTAAAATGACTCCAGACCCACAACAATGTGCTCTCTGGGCAACTCGGGATTGGTAATAAATGCCAATCCAGCCAGTGATGCTCACATTCCCATGAATGAATAAAAAAGTGGCAAAAACAAATTGCCCGTCCCTAGTTGCCCCTTGAGAAGGTGGCAGTGAACTGCCTTTTGGAACTGCTGCTGTCCATGCGCTGTTGTAGACTGTCCGGGATGAAGCTCCAGGGCTTTGAACCAGCGACACTGAAGTGACATCGGTGTATTTCCAAGTCAGGATGTTGAGCAACTTGAAGGGGGAACGTGCAGATTGTGTGTCCCCAAGTATT
Source organism: Ginglymostoma cirratum (assembly GCA_024137785.1). Lineage (NCBI taxonomy): Eukaryota > Metazoa > Chordata > Chondrichthyes > Orectolobiformes > Ginglymostomatidae > Ginglymostoma > Ginglymostoma cirratum. The sequence continues at coordinate 2,407,738 of JAHRHZ010000150.1, read as the reverse complement.
TTCTGCCCTCGTCCTTCTTGATGGAAAGTCCAGCAGAGACACGGGAACAAGTTAATCTCCGAGGCACTCACCATCCTGACTTGAAAAGATATGGCCATACCTCAGTGTTGGTGGGTGAAAATCTTGGAACTCTCTCAAAAATACTTGATTCTTTCTTCAACTTCTTTAGTTCACAACACAGATGGTGGGTGAAATTTCTCTCTCTCACTACCAAGCACTGCATTCTGAAATATTCCCTTAAATGCCTGTCGCCAAGTCTCTATCAATCTATCCCTTAACCTAGTTTGCCAGCATATCTTAGTTAGCTCTGCCCTCACGGTCTTTATGTCTGGAATATTAGAATTGGACCCACTCTTCCCCCTTCCAAACTGAATGGAAAATTCAATCCTTTTATGCGTGATGATACAGAGGGGTGAATCCAAATGAGTTGAGTAACAGTCCCGGGCATTGTACACTATCACATTTAGTAAAGACTAGCCTTTGCTGCACTCCAGAATGTGCTGCTTTGAGAAACCATCCTGGAAACATTTATGAACTTCTTACCTAGCTACATTTATCCATCTCATTTTTCCAGTCTACATGCAGGTGGAACCTTCTCGTGATGGTTAGTTTGTAACACAGTGCCATTATTTCTTCCTACATACTCCATCCTACTGTGGAGTCACTGCTCAAGGGCCTGTACACCACTCCCACAAGTGTCGCTTTCTTTTATTATGTGTGATCTCCACCCAAACTGCTACCACGTTCTGGTTCTCTGACCATGGCCCATCATTCCCAATTCTGCTCATCCCACCAGTAAGTAACAGAGCCACTCGTTTACGCTTTCCTCACTTTCTGTCCTTCGTCAGTGCTATATTCTCTTCAAGACTCCGTTCTCAAACTGTCCTCTTTCAGCCAAGTCTGTGTGAAGGCTGATAGAGGGCGCTGACGTGTTCTATGTTTTGTGCGGACTGTTATGTGCCTGCAGCCCCAGAAACAGTCTGTGCCGATATGCAGTAAGACCTGGACGGATCCAGGTTCGTGATGGGAAGCAGCAAGGTGCATTTGCACAACACAAGCGCTGGGTCACACTAGCACCAAGAACAGAGGTGACCGTCTTCTCTGGAAATTTTTGGGCTTTACAATTGCGGAATCTCCCGCTGATGCTGTCGCATTAGGGCTCTGAGAAGTGGCGGCCTGGGGCTAAGTGCTAAAGGACTTCAACGTGCAGTCTCGAGAGGGAAGACTGCTACTTATGGAGCCTTCACTGACAAAACAAAACATGCTACCAAACCAAAGTGTTTGTCCAAAAACGTTGCGACTGAGAGGTGGGACAGGGGTAAGGGGTGGGTGGGGCACGGGGTGAAAGGTGAAAGGGGGGGCCAAAGAGCAAGGGAGAGGGTGGGGGGCCAAGAGCGAGGGAAGAGCACAAGCGGGAGAGAGAGAGAGGGAGAGAGAAAGGGAATGAGAGCAAGACAGAACGTGCATGAGATGGCAGGGTATTCCAGACTTGAAGGCTGAGGTAGCGCTCGAAGCTACAATTGCCAACAGTGCAGCAATTAACATGGAGAAATGCACAGGGGCCCACAACTGGAGGAGTGCAGAACAAAAGGAAAAGAGGATGGTCTGAGTTGGGCAATGAGACGAAACAAGAGCTGAAGCACTAAACCCAAGCTACGATCTGTACAGTTAGTGAGCACTGACGAGGGAGGTGGTGTGACAGGTGTAAGGGGAGCTGAGTTCAGAAACAGCAGACAGCATCCTGAAGTGAGGTGAAGAAGAATAAGAAACGGGAAGCTGGGTGGCGGAGGGTTCACATTGGATATAGTGATGGACGGATTGTCTTTAAATATTCCTCCACAACTGGGCACCGAGCGAATGGGGTGCAAACCAATGTCCTCAGGTGACAGTCACTGAAAGAGCCCACCTCCACCCCCCAAAGCCCACAGTACCTGATGTTCTGCAGGTGTCCAGTTGCTGCCGGGCTGAAGTATGGCTGGAAACCAGTGATGGGTGGCATCATCTGTCCCATCCTGCTTTGCAGCAGGTTGGTGTTCATTGCCGTCAGCGGGCTCCCCACTAACCCTGGGACTCGGGCAAAGTGGCTGGGTGACATCCTCCCCGTCTGCTGTTGTGGGGGTAAACAAGGCACAAAGTCAAACACAACAGGCACCGAGGGTCAGGTCTGCACCAGGAAGGGGAGCAAGAAGACACAAGGTCGTACATTAACCCTGAGAATCATGCCCGCCGGGGTGGGGGAGCAAGGTCAGAGGCACAAGATTTCATGTAGACACAAGCACCAACCCACTTTCAATGCTCCCATTTCCCTCTGGCGTGCCCAAGAGTTACATCACTTTGAGGGTGACCAGGGTCAACGAGGTCTAAGACACATACACTTACAACTGTCAACAGCGTGAGTTCAGGGAGGACAGTGTACTAGTTTTACAAACCGACTAAATCACCCTCACTTCACCACAGGTCCCAAGGTAAGCAGAACTCCTCAACACTGTCCCAATCAAACACTCCCCGTGCAGGTATAGCATAGGGTTAGATACAAAATAAAGTTCCATCTACACTGACCTCAACAAACACTTCCAAGACAGGGTTAGACACCGAGAAAAGCCCTCTTGAATCTGTTAAACAGAAAGTAAAGCTCGATCTGCACTGTCTCCATCAAACACTCCCAGGATAGGGACAGCAGACGGTCAGATAGAGTAAAGACCCCTTTATACAGTCTCTGTCACAGCACGTGGACGACAGACTAATTCCAGTACTTTTAAAAGTTTGATGGCGGGTTAAGTATTGGGTGCACTGAATTGTCCAGCTGGCATGTGCTTGAAGACAGCGACGGCAGAACTCCAAGGCCAGACAAGCAAGGTGTTCTCGCAGCATCCAAAAACAGAAGCCACAAATGAGCAAGCTCGTATTTTAGTATCGTTGATAAATTACACATTTTGGTCAAAACGTTTTTGCCTTGACCTCATCAGAACAACTCACAACAAACACGACAGGAAGGCAAAACTCGTACTGTAGGAGAGTAGAGTGCGAACAGGTTGGCAAATAGACTGATTGGTGGAGTGGTTCCCACAGAGGATGCACTAGCTATTGATGACCGCCAATTAACTGTCAAGGTTTGTTTAAATTTTGAACAAGGCAAAAGAAGTTTGGAGAAAGTTTTTTTTTAAAAGCTTAGTTTGGTTTTGCTAGCAACCATCACTTCTGAGGAAGGGTCTTTAGATCCGAACTGTTAACTCTGATTTCCCTGCAGAGCTTTTCCAGCAGATTCCATTTTTGTTTCTAATTTCCAGCCTCTGCAATTCCTTCAGTTTTTATTTCAGTCAGAGAATTATAGAGATGCACAGCATGGAAACAGACCCTTCGGTCCAACATGTCCATGACAACCAGATATCCTAACTAAATCTAGCCCCATTTGCCAGCATTTAGCCCATATCCCTCTCAGCCCTCCCTATTCATATTCCATTTCAGACGGCTTTTAAATATTGTATTATTGCGCCAGCCTCCACCACTTCCCCGGCAGCTCGTTCCATACACGGACCACCCTCTGTGTGAAAAAGCTGCCCCTTAGATCCCTTTTAAATCTTTTCCATCTCACCTGAAACCTATGCCCTGTTGTTTTGGATTCCCCCACCCCAGTGAAGACCTTGTCTATTTGACCTATCCATGACCATCATGATTTTATAAATCTCAATAAGGTCAGCCCTCAGTCTCCAACACTCCATGGAAAATAGCTCCAGCCTCTTCAGCCTCTCCCTATAGCTCAAACCCTCCAACCCTTGCAACATCCTTGTGAATTAAATCTTTCAAGTTTCACAACATCCTTCTTATAGCAGGAGGCCAAAATTGCATGTAGTATTCCAACAGTGGCAGAAGCAATGTCCTGTACAGCCGCAACATGACCTCTCAACTCCTATTACTCAATGCACTGACCAATAAAGGCAAGCGTACCAAACGTCTTCTGCACTATCTATATCTGCAACTCCAATTTCCAGAAGCTATGAACCTGTACTCCAATATCTCTTTCTTTGGCAACACTCCCCAGGACCTTACCATTAAGTGTCTAAGTCCTGTCCTGATTCGCCTTTCCAAAATGCAGCACCTCACATTTATCTAAATTAAACTCCATCTGATTCAGGTCCCATTGTACTCTGACGTTCTTCACTGTCCACTACATCGCCAATTTTGGTGCCACCTGCATGCTTGTTAACCATATCTCCTATCTTTTAAATGGAACAAGAACAGGCTACTTTGCCCTTTGAGACAGTGCCGCCATTTAATAAGATCGTGACTGATCTGATTTTAACCCCAGCTCTGCATTCCCACACATTCCCCAGTGAACTTTCATTCCGTTGGTCATTAAAAAAATCTACCTGCGCCTGAAAAATATTTAGATTCTGCATCAACTGCCTTTCAAGGAAGCTTCACAAAATTCCCTCCATCTGCAAATGGTCCCATCAGATTAGGCAATAGCAAACGTGGGACCTCTGTTCAAGAAAGGATGGAGATCCAAAGAAGGAAATTACACATTGTCATCGATTCTAGTGTTTTCAGAACAATCCAAACTCTTACTCATTTTTTTTAATGTATCCTTAAAGTCAAGCAGATTGACCAATCGAATTGCATCTAGAACAAAACACTCAACATTAAAATAAGGAAAAGTTGGGTCGAGACTGAATTTTCTGAATATATTTTGAGGGACGTTTCATCAGGTCCATGACACTGTACAGGTTGGGCCTGCATCCATTGCAGTTTCGAAGACTAAGCATTGATCGTCTTCAGATATACAAGATTCTGAGGGAACTAGACAGAATAGACGCTGAAAGGCCATTTCCCCTTGTAGGGGTGACTAGAACAGGGGGGAGAGGTGGGGGAGCACGGTTTAAAAAAAAATCAGGGGTCTCGCATTGAAGATGGAAATGGCAAAAACTTGTTCATCTCAAATGGTGATGAATCTTGGGAACTTCAGAAAATAGTGGAGGTAGGGACGTTAACATTATTGAGGCACAGGTACATAGAGTCTTAGTACTCGGTCAAATGGTACCTACAACAGGAGTCACTCTCTGTTTCATGTACATATCCAGAAATTATGACGGTCATCTCTTGAGACATGGTCTGTCAAGTATGATTTGGAAAATTTGACTGTTAGGTTGCTGCTTGACTTGCCTGCAAGCCTGCTCTCCCAATTTTGGGACATTCCTGAAAGTCCTTGCAGGGTAGCTCCCAGTGCAAGGGTTGATGTGGAGTGGCCTGTCCAGTTTCAGACCTTTTTTTGCTCCCTTTGGGAGTGGTTTGATTCAACTGAGTGGCCAAATAGACCAGCTCAGAAAGTGCATAAGAATCAATCGCATTTCTTTGGCCGTGGAGACACCTGTGGGGGCCAGACCGGGTAAGGACTGCAGATTTCCTTTGATAAAATATGTCAGTGAACCAAGATGGGTTTTGCGGACAATCGACCACGGCTTCACAATCACGATTAGACTCACTTTTGGTTCAAATGCATCAATGGTGGGATTTAAACCCAGGTCCCCAGAACATTCACCAGGGTCTCTAGACGACTAGTGACATCACCATCACTGGCTCCCACAAGGAAATAACAGCAACCAGAAAAAGGAGATGGTGAACCCATGAGCTCCACCAGGACTAATCCAACGATGGAGCAGCAATCCCTCAGCCCCGACCCTCCGACAGTGCGGCGCTCCCTCAGTGCTGAGCCTCCGAAGGCACTATGGTCTGACACTGGGACTGTTAATTAACAAATATGGGGTGGGGCTGGAATGCATTACTTGCATTACCTGTTGACTCTGAGAGCAGAAGAACACTCCAAGTGACTGACACCTCCATGTATCATAATCTCTACATCATTGAGAGATGGGAGACATAAACTAGGCAGAAAGTGTCTCCGGACCCAAGGGAGGTCATTAACCATAGTATCCCTGTATGGTTCATTGTTTCCCAGCCAACCTTACCTGGGCCGTTCCAAGTAGAAGTGGATTCAGAACTTGCGTGATGCTGCCTTGGAAATGGTGGGGGCGTAGTGACGAATTCTGTAAGACAGGGAGAAAGCAACAAGTGAATGGTAAGGCCCACAGATATCCCAAAAGATGCCCATCCAGTCACTGTCCCTGAACGACTCCAACAACACACCCCATATTCTCCCACCGTCAGACGAAGCATTTCCAATTCCTATTGAACTACATTCTCCTCTTACCTCTTCCTTTACTGCTCTTTCCCACTGTCTGCAATGATCCTCAATCGTGGTGTTCCCTTTGCTATCTAACCTGAGTGCTATCTTTCCCTTATAGAGTCTCACAGCACAGCAACAGATCCTTTGGTCCAATTCGTCCATGCCAACCATAGTCCATACTGAACTCATCCTAGCTACCTGCGCTTGGACCACATGCCTCTAAACATTTCCTATTCATGTACTTGCCTAAATATCTTTCAAATGTTGTGGGGTCCCCGCATTCAACACTTTCTATGGAAGTTTGGTCCATGCACATATTAGAATGTATTTAAAAAAAAATTGCCCTTCATGTCTTTTTTTAAATATTCTCACCTGACAAATATGACCCTAGTCTTGAAATCCCCCACCTAAGGGAAAAGACACCGCCATTCACCTTCTCTATGGCCCTCATGATTTTATAAACCTGGATGAGGTCAACTCTCAACCTCCTTCGCTCCAGTAAAACAAGTCCTTGTTTACTTGCCACGCATCCTCTCTCTCTCTCTCCCACCCACCCCCAAAGCCCTTTCTCTTGCTCCCCACAGACTCACTTCTGTCACATCATGCATAGACTCACCCTCTTTCCCTGCCTTAACCCAACACTCTTCCCCACCACACATTCCGACCCTTCTGTCCAAGCTCCCCCTGCACGTTTACCTCCTATCTCCTGCTACATTTAAATACATTCTCACCACTGCGAGTTAACTTCTCTCAGTCTTCCTCACACGTAATCCTGTTTCTCACCTTGTACGTTTCATCCTCACCCACCCACCGCTACGTATCCACCTGGTCTCCTGTGTATTTCCCTCCCTTACGCACGACCAACTCTCTTTGACATCCCCCAACCCCACCGCAGCCCGCTTGGTAGACTCCTCACCGCAACGTTCAGCAGCTGAGTTGGTGACATCCTCTCATTGAAGGGGGCCGAGAATCGCTGGTGAATCGGAGCTCGCACGCGGACAGGGGTGGGGCACAGGATGGATGGCTGAAAAGAGCAGAAAGACAACAATTACGGCCTAACCCCAGGGGGCGTAAGGAGAAGACTAACAGCCCCAACTGAGAGGATAGAAAGAGAGCAGTTGTAGTAGCTATATGAGTTTACAGAGATAGGGAGGCTGTATGGGCTAGAGGTGGTGACAGAAATAGAGAGGGATGTAGTGTCTGGAGGAGGTTACAGAGATAGTGAGGGGTGTCGGGGTTGAAGGACGTGACAGAGACAGGGAGGGGTGTAGGGGCTGGAGGGGATTACAGAGATGGCGCGAGTTGTAGAGGTTGAACAAAGTTAGAGTTTTTTTTATTTATTCATTTTGTTGGATGTGGATGTCATGAGGTGGCCAGCATTTATTGCCCGTTCTTAGTTGCCCTGAGGAAGTTGGTGGGGACCTGGCTTTTTGAACGGCTGCCTCCACCTGCTGTCATTAAGGAAGGAATTCCAGGATTTGGACCCGGCAACAGTGAAGAATGGTGATATACTGCCAAGTGAGAATGGTTCGTGGCTGGGAGGGGAACTTTCAGGGGGTGATGTTCCCATGTATCTGCTGCCCTTGCCCTTCTAGATGGAAGTGGCTGTGGGGAGATGGGGAGAATTCTGCAGCTGGAGGAAGTTACAGAGATAGGGAGAGCTGTGGAGGGCAGAAGCGATGACAGTGATAAGGAGGGTGGTAGGGGTTGAACTGAGTTTAAGATAGGGAGGACTGCAGAGGCTGGGATTTGTGACAGAGACATGGAAATGGATGAGGCCATGAAATAATTCAAACACAAGAATGGGGTAAAAAGAAAATCAGGGCATTTAAAAAACCAGGAGTCTACGTTGATCCAGGGACAGGATATGGTGGATGGACAGGATTTTGCGGGATACAAGGAAGAGACGACGAGGAATGCTGAAACACAGTCTAGGGTGAGTTCCTGCTGACAATGAGCTGCAAAGCTGTGCAGATTTACCTGCTGGGTGGTGGCGTGGCCCACATGCTTGGGGGGTGTTCCGATGGGGGCAGTCCGCACAGGAGGGCTCCCGATCACGGGGGATGAGGACCTGGGCGGGGGTGCTCGGTCCGACAAGTCCCGCTCTTCGTTACGTCCATAGGCTTGTTTCTTGGGCAGAATGGAGTCTTTGGAGCCAGACAGAGCCCGGCTGTCCTACAAGAGGAGGAAGGAAGGGATTTTGATATAGCTCAGCCAAACAGCATTACACATGCACATCTCTTACACAGCAGACCATTCAGTCCTTTCAGCCTGCTATGCAGAAACAGAAGGAAGCCATTCAGCCCCTTCCCAACCTTCTGTAAACTTGTCCACGCTACGTGGACATCTCTGACAAGGCCTGCATTTGTTGCCCCTCCTTGACTGCCCTTGAACTCAGCCAATCCAGAGGGCAGTTCAGAGTTAAGCATATTGCCGTGGGTCGAGAATCACATGGAGGTCACACCAGGTAAAGAGGCAAGGTTTTCTTCTTTGAAGAACACGAGTGGGTTGTCACAACAATGAAGGTGGTTATATGGTCACCACATTAGATTTTAATTCTAGATGTTTGTGACATTCAAGTTTCACTACCCACCACAGCAGGGTTCAAACCCAGAACATTAGGTCAGGTTTCAGATTACAGATTACTCATTCAGTGATGTCACTACCACACCACTGCCATCCGACATTCCCCAGGAACAGGAGGCGGCCATTCGGCTCTTTCTCCAGCCTGTTATACAGGAGCAGGAAGAGGTCATTCAGTTCCTTCTCCAGCCTGTTACACAGGAACAGCAGGCGCAATTCAGACCCTACATCAGTCGAGATGTTAGGAAGCACTTCTACCACACAAGGGGTGGTAGAAATTTGGAACTCTCTTCCACAAGTAGATGTTTGATCGGTTGTTAATTGTAAATCTGAAACTTTGGTGAAGGAAAAATATAAAGGGATTTGGGCCAAAGGCAAATATATGAAGCTAAGCCCTGGATCAGCTACAAACTCACTGGATGGCAGAAGAAGCTTGAGGGGCCGAATGGCCCACTCTTGTTCCAATGTTCTAACAGCAAATGGCCCATTGAACCCATTCTCGTGCTTGTTTCAGAGGAACAGAAAGAGGCCTATTCAGTCTTTTCTCCAGTCTATTACACAGAAACAGGAAGAGGCCCATTGAATCCCCATCTCAAGCCTGCTGGATAGGAACAGGAGAAGGCCCATTCTGCATCTCAGCAAGATACAAGACCACACCTCAAGCCTGCTTCACCATTCAATAATAACAATGTCCAACCACTGGCTAAACTGCACCTTCATACCATTCTTCAATTCCCTGGGACACCGAAATAGCATTTATATCAGGGTAAGCATCACAACAAAGATGTACCCACAGACCTCTGGGGCCAGACCATCCAGAAATTCACAAGCCTTCAAGAAAAAAAGTTCCTTCACCTCTCGGCCCTAAATCATCAGCATTTTATCCTGAAATTATGTCAGTGTATTGCAGACAATACACAGCATGGAACTACTGTGAACAGGATAACATGCATTGTCAAAAAAAAAATGACCAGTTGACGGAATGGGACTGCAGATCGCAGATAAAGTTCAATATGGTGTACAAATTGATTTTGGGAGCAAGAATGTGGAGAAGCAATGTTTAAAAAAAAGGACAATGCTCAAAGGCACAGAGATCTTGGGGTACAGGTTCAAAGCTCCTTGAAAGGCAAGTCGCAGGTAGACAGGATAGTGAAAGAGGAATTTGGTACGCTTGCCTTTATTGGTCAGTGCATTGAGTATAGGAATTGGGAGGTCACCTGGTGGCTGTGCAGGAATTGGTTAAGACCGCTTTTCGAACACTGCATTCAATTCTGATTTCTCTGCTACCAGAAGGATGTTGTGAAACTTGAAAGAGCTCAGAAAACTTTTTATAGGGTTGGAGGGTTTCAACTATAGGGAGAGGCTGAATAAGCTGGAGGTATTTTCCTGGAGCATCGGAGGCTGAAGGGTGACCACCTACAAGTTTATACAATCATGAGGGGCATGAGGTGAGTAGTCAAGGTGTTTTCTTGAGGTAGGGGAGTCCAATACTAGAGGGCATAGGTTTCAGATGAAAGATTTAAGAGGGACATGAGGGGCAACTTTTTCACAAAGGGCAGAGCATGTACGGAATGATCTGCCAGAGGAAGTGAAGACGGGTACAGTTACAACATTTAAAAAGCACTGGATGGGTGCACGAATAGGAAGGGTTGAGGGGGATATGGGAAAAATGCTCGCAAATGGGACTAGATTAATTTAGGATATCTGGTTGGCATGGATGACTTAGACTGAAGAATCTGTTCCCGTGTTGTATGACTAACTCACCTGCACGCTGATCTGGATTGAAAATAAAGACATGGACAAGCTGGGAGTCAATCTTTCTCTCCACTTTGCTGCTTCCTATTTCTCTTCTCCACCAGCTGTGTAATGTCTGTACTACTCAAGTTGAGGCCTTCCAGCTTTCAACTATACCTCCACTGCTGGCTGGCATCAAATGACCAGTGCCTAAAGCAGCAACCTTTCTTCCCTCCACACTTAAAATGCACTTCCTAACACACCTTTTGTCAAGCTTTCTCAAGTTACTTGATTTCTTTCCCCACGATTTGGTGCCAAAACATTTCAACATTGATGTGCGAGTTATCATTCTCAGTGTCTTAGGATGAGTGACCATGGTAAACATGCAATACAGAAACACACCAATTCCTCCCACTGCTCTCCTCACTCCACTTGCATCCTGACCCATCGCTTCACCCATTGTTGCTCACTGCCTTGGCAAAGTCCTTCGAATTATCCAGGGTAACGTGGGGCAATAGTGCCAGTAACCAGGTGTGATGCTGGTAACTGGCTGTGACATTGCCTTCTATCACATCTCAAGCTCTGACACAGCATATGAGCATCTGCAGGAAGTGATTTCCCCACCCCCACAACTACCCTGTAGAAACAAAAATAGTAGCTCTGGTCTCCTGGTTACAAGAGGGATATTATTAAGCTGGAGGGGGTTTGGAAGAGATTTACCAGCTTGTTGCAGGGAACAGAGGGTTTGAGGCTGGATAGGCTGAGACGATTTTCACTGGAGCGTAGGAAGTTGAGGGGTGACCCTGTAAGAGGTTTATAAAATCACGAGGAGTACAAATAAGGTGAATGGCAAACGTCTTTTCCCTAGGATGGGGGATTTTAAGATTGGGGGCACATTTTTAAGGTGAGAAGAAAAAGATTTAAAAAAGACAAGGAGCAATTTTTAAACAAATAGAGTGGTTCGTGTGTGGAACGAAATTCCAGAGGAAGTCATGGATGCAGGTACAGTTACAATGCTTAAAAGGCATTGAGATAAGTTCATGAATAAGAAATGTTTGGAGGAATGTTGGCTAAGTGCAGACAGGTAGGACTAGTTTAATTTGGGATTGTGGTCGGTACGGACTGGTTGGACGGAAGTGTCTGTTTCTGTGCTGTATGACTCTAGATTGATGACTTAGCTTTCTGGGTGTGGGGACAGAATCCTTCAAAGTACATTCACATTTTATGGGGAGATTCTTCTGAGTGTACTAATAATTATAAGAGGGAGGGGGATGTCCTAGAGACCTGACAATATTTTCTGCAGAGTCTCAATGATTGTTTAAACATTTACTGGTTGTACAGGGTTGGCGAGAGGGCCCCTGGGCTGGTGTGAAGGGTCTTTGGTTGCTCCAATACTGAGCAAGGGGTTTCTTTAATTGTCTCAGTATTAAAAAAAAAAATCCCTTTTTCAGTTCTGAGGAAGGGTCACTGGATCGAAAACCTTAACTCTCTCCACAGATGCTGCCCAGCTGCTGAGCTTTTCCAGCAAGTTCTGTTGTTTCAAGTCATCCTTGACCAGCTCAATATATGCAGCATGGTTGAAGACAGTGCACAGCCCAGACACCAGCTGTTTGCTTTCAACAGGTCTGTACTGGTCTCTGCATTCCACACAAGGCTCCAACCGCCCTCACACCAGCAACAGATCTTCTCAGTGCTTTCTCACTGTGCTTATTCTTAAATACAGTAACACTGCTCACACCAAGCTCAGTCTGTGGTCACAAGTTTCATATTCTCACTGCTCTCTGGGGACAGTAGTTGCTCCTACATCAAAATCAGTATTTATTGACTGTCCCTAGTCGTTCTTGACAACGTGGTGGTTAGCTGCCTTCTTGAACCACTGCAATCTAACGGTATTATCACTGGACTGTTAATCCTGAGACCCAGATAATGTTCTGGGGACCCGGGTTCAAATCCTGCCACAGTAGACTATGGAATATGAATTCAATAAATATCTGAAATTAAGAGTCTAATGATGACCATGAATCCATTGACAATTGTTGGAAAAACCCATCTGGTTCACTAATGTCCTTTAGGGAAGGAAACTATCATCCTTACCTGGTCTGGCCAACATGTGACTCCACAGCCACAGCAATGTAGTTGACTCTTAACTGCCTTCTGAGCAATTAGGGATGGGCAATAAATGCTGCCCTAGCCAGCAATGCACTCATCCCGTGAATGAATGAATAAAAAAAAGTCCAAGCGCTTTTAGGGAGGGAATTCTATGATTTTGACCCAATGACACCGAAAGGACAGCAGTACGTTTCAAGTCAGGACGATGAGTGGCTTAAAGGGGAACTTGCAGATGGGGTGCTCACAGCTATCTACCTGCCCCATTCATTTGGAAGGTACCGTCAAAGGAGGTATGGTGAATTTCTGCAGTGCATCTTAGAAATAGTACACAGATGCCATGGATGAGTTGGACTGAAGGGGTCTGTTTCTGTGCTGTACATCCCTATGCCTATTAAGTTTCACAGCATCCTTCCTATAGCAGGGAGAGCAGAATCGAACACAGCATCATAAAAGCCGCTTGAACAATGTCCTGTACAGCCGCAATATGACATCTTAACTCCTGTGCTCAATGCACTGACCAATGAAGGCAAGCATTCCAGACACCCTCTTCGCTATCCTGTCTACCTGCAACACCACTTTTATGCACATGTATGCACCTGCTTTTCTAGGTCTCTGTTCAGCAACACTCTCCAGGGCCCTCCTGTTAACTGTACAAGTCCTGCCCTGGTTTGTATTATCAAAATGCAAAACCTCACATTTATCAAAATTAAATTCCATCTGCTGCTCCTTGGCCCAATGGCCCATCCTGTTGTACTCCAAGGTAATCATTTCATTGTCCAGTACACCAATTTTGGTATTATCTGCAAACTTACTAACTATTCCTCTTGTATTCACATCCAAATCATTCAAAAGCAGTGGACCCAGCACTGATCCTTGTGGCTCACTGCTGGTCGGTCACAGGCCCCCCAGTCTGAAAAGCAACCCTCCATCACCACCCTCCGTCTCCTAGCTTCAAGCCAATTTTATATCCAATTGGCCAGCTCCCACTGGATTCCATGTGACCCAACCTTGCTAACCACTTGACAATGCCTAACTTTATTGAACACCTTGTTAAAGTCCATTTAGACAATGTCTAACGTTGTGCCTTCATCAATCTTCGTCACGGTTTCAAACTCAATCGAATTAGTGAGACATGATTTCACAGGGTACAGGGCTAATAGTAAGATTCTTGGTAGTGTGGATGAGCAGAGAGATCTTGGAGTCCATGTGCATAGATCCCTGAAAGTTGCCACCCAGGTTGATAGGGTTGTTAAGAAGGAATACGGTGTGTTAGGTTTTATTGGTAGAGGGATTGAGTTTCGGAGCCGTGAGGTCATGTTGCAGCTGTACAAAACTCTGGTGCAGCCGCACTTGGAGTATTGTGTGCAGTTCTGGTCGCCGCATGATAGGAAGGATGTGGAAGCATTGGAAAGGGTGCAGAGGAGATTTACCAGGATGTTGCCTGGTGTGGAGGGAAAGTCTTATGAGGAAAGGCTGAGGGACTTGAGGCTGTTTTCGTTCGAGAAGAAGGTGACTTAATAGAGACATACAAGGTGACCAGAGGATTAGATAGGGTGGACAGTGAGAGCCTTTTTCCTTGGATGGTGACGGCTAGCACGAGGGGACATAGCTTTAAATTGAGGGGTGATAGATATAGGACAGATGTCAGAGGTAGGTTCTTTACTCAGAGAGTAGTAAAGGCGTGGAATGCCCTGCCTGCAACAGTAGTAGACTCGCCAACCTTAAGGGCATTTAAATGGTCATTGGATAAACATATGGATGATAAGGGAATAGTGTAGATTAGATGGGCTTCAGATTGGTTTCACAGGTCGGCGCAACATCGAGGGCTGAAGGGCCTGTACTGCCCTGTAATGTTCTATGTTGACGATCCCTAATCAGCTCTTGCCTTTCGAAATGCATCTAAATCCTATCTTTCAGAATCCCCTCCAACAACTTGCCCACCACTGATGTCAGGCTCACCTGCTTGGTTCAACTTGTCGAGGGGAGTGGTAAGCTCTGGAGCGCAGGTCTTCAGTACTATTGCTGGAATGTTATTAGGGCCCATTGCCTCTTCAGTATGTTTGACCATTTCTTGAAATTAAGTGGAGTGAACTGAATTGACTGATCATTGGCATCTACACTAGGAAATGACTGCAAGGGCCTTATCCTGCCACCAGTGGGGATGTAGGATCAGACCACCTCAACAATAAGCTGAGGGCTGAGTTTGAGGGCTTCAGTAACACGCTGAGGGTGAGAGATCAGTCTAAATCAGCTACAGACTGGAGACTGAGTGTGAGGACCACAGTAACACATCTGGGGATGAGGAATAAACCATAATCTAGTTGTAAGCTGGTGCTGAGTATGCACAGACAGATAAAGCACCTTGATTTCTTCCCAGATTGACGGACAATTTTGCTAAGAAAATGCAGTATCATCACAGGGATAGAGCCAGGACGACACCTGCCCTATCAGTCATATACTGGATGACTTCAGCTAAATATTGCCCTTATGAATTTGCTTTACACTTACTCCAATGCTCCTCAACCCTTCTTAAAAAGAGGTCAGAACAGAGCACAATTCTACCAACTTCTATGTATATTTCTTTTCAATTTCATTCTTCCAGCAAAGAATCCTAATGCTTAACTAACTTTGCCAATTCTAAATAACAATTTTATTCACCATCCTTGCCACCTTTAGCGTGTAATCTATCTGCACCAGCAGGTCTGCTTCTGAAACCCATCAGCCATGATTAAATGGCGGAGTGGACTCGATGGGCTGAATGGCCTTACTTCCATTCCTATGTCTTATGGTCTTATGATTCATTGTACTCTATGCCCTCCTAATAAAAAGTCGAAAACATTGTATGCTTTCCTTGCTGCTGTTCTAACATTTTCAATGGTCTGTGCATATATACGCCCCGCTCCCTCTGCTCCTGCACCCTTTCTGGAATTGCACCTCCTATTTTATAGGGATGAGTCAATGAGACACACACCACGCACCACCACCAGCATCATGACAGCCCCCCATGCTTAACTAAGCAGATGGACTATCCTTCAAAGGAACGCACAGGCAAAATGCACAACCTCACGCAGTAGTTGCAGGAAATTAATTTTGATGCTGTTAATGAAGGAAGCAGCAAAGTTCAGTTCGCAGAAATCGAGGTGACATAAACCACAAGTGAATCTACTTACCTCTAAGTGGGAAAGAAAAGGATTTCCGATTCCACCAAACACCATGGGCCCGTCCCACATGCTCGGGTTCAGTCGATGGGGTGCCTGTGAGCAAGTTGCAGGGGTCAGTGAGAGACTTATAAACAGGTAGGGATCATACAACGACAGTGTCTCCCAAGAAACCAGCCTGACTGAAACTGAACAAGAGGGTCAGAGAGCTGGTGCTGTGTGACACCGTAATCACACTAGGCTGGACTCACCTGCAGCGGAGGGTTGGACGGCACTGCCCTCATGATGGCCGGGTCCTCCAGGTCGCTGTCAATGACCAGCTTGCTGATGCTCTCCGCCAAGTTGTTCTCCTTTAAAAGGTCATCTGGATCTCCTGTCGGATCGCCCAAGCAGTCATGCTGCTCCTCCCAGTCCTCTGCAAAGCCAAACTCAAGAGCATCAGATGGAGCTTTGGCTTTCGTTCCGAGCTAACTTCCTCATTCAGGAGCAATCCAACCACAAATACAAATCTCCCAAATCATAATTGACCCTCTGCCTAAAGACAGTCACCCATAACACACAGCCAATATACTGATACGCAAAGACCTCCACAAATCTGAGTTCTCAAGTTTCTTTTCTGAACTGTAACTTCTTCATAAAATAGCCAATAGTTTATTGCGAAATAATTCAAACGGGGCATTACAGAAAACTCAATAATGGTCAACATATCTCCATTGAGCATATTGCAGTAAGTGCTTCAACATACTTGCACTGCATTTAATAACTAGCGTACGTCTCAAAAGGGTTGATGGGTTCCTGGACTAAGGGGCTGCTGTGGGTCAAAAACTTTACACATTGGCTTTTCCAGGCTGTGTCAGTTAGATTTAGAGCGTACCTAAATGGTGGTTCTGGGCCTTGGAATGTGCCAGTCGACAGCAATCTGATGTGGAAAACTTAGGACAAAGTGGAAAACTCACAAGCTTCTAGCAGTCCAATCTGTGCCTTCCACCAAGCTGAAGACCCTCCACCAGCAGCAGTTTGTATTTGACTTGGTATGCATCCCCAGGAACAGCACTTAGAGCACAGAGCCCTGACACACGGCTGCTGTTATGTTGTCACAGCGTGAGTGACAGCTAAACCCCAGTCAGAGGGAGAGGGAGAGGGAGACAAGAATAGAATAGCTGAAAACGAACACTGAGAGGGCATCTGAACAAACCGCAAAGGCCTTGACTTACCCACCGCCCCAGGCCCAAACGTGTCCTCATTGAACTGGTCGATATCGTGATCTTCCTCTCGGAGGGCTTCTTCATCTTCCTCGATTGGGCTGTCATCGAGGGACTGAAATGGGAAGATACATATCGTTACTGGCAAGTTGAGACTTGGGAATTCCCCAGGAACTGAGGAGACTGGACCTGCATCCACAGGAGTCTGGAAAAATGACCGGCAAGTCCAGTGAAGCATGGAGGAAAGCTGCAGAAAGGACATTCCCCCGGCAGACAGCGGGGTCTAGAGCCAGCCGACATGGTCTCAGGAAAAACAGTCAAACTATTTAGGACTGACATAACTTGGAAGCTCGTAACCCAGTGGGTGGTGAATCTTCAAAATTCTCTACCCAAGAGGACTCAGAGGCGCTTTGAAAATATTCTGAATTGAAAATACTCCAAAGAGAGATCAAGAAACTTTTGGACCTTAAAGGTCATAAAGAATACAGAGATAGTGTGGAAAAATGGGTGCCATGGTGGTTGAATGGCACAGCAGATCGATAGGCCAAATTGACTACCTTGCTTATATTTACTCTTTTTCTACTTACAGAGTTCTGGTCTATAAAGCACTATGATAGTTGCTGCACACTTTTGTCATCTTCATTTAATAACAGGAGTTAGTGTGCTCATTTCTGGCCTCAAAATTACTGTGCAGAGTGCATGTCTCCATATCTCACAGAGTCACTGGGCATAGGTCTGGTCAGCGTATCATTCTGGGATTAACTGCTTACTGTTCTTCTTTCCATTTCACACATGGGAGCATTGTACACATTCCAATCTTCAATTATGTCTGGGTGGTGAGTTGCTTGTAAAGTGGTGGTGTTTCCATGTATTTAGAACTAAATTGATTGGAATTAGATTTTATTTTCACGCGTACTCAAGTAGACGTTGTTGTCCTTCTCCTTCTAAATCCTAACAGTCATGGATTTGGAAAGTTCTGCCGAAGGAGTCTTGGTAAATTTCTGCAGTCCACCTTGCAGACAGTACATACTGCAGCTACAGAGCATTAGTCGCGGAGGGATTCAACATTTGCGGATGTGGTGCAAATCAAGTGGGCTGCTTTGTCACAGACTGTGTCTTGAATGCATGGAACATTCAGAATAAGCACAACCACAGGTTAATGGGTATGATTTTATAGTCATTATTGTTTACAATGAACCTAAGCTGGGAAATAAATATTCAGGGCTACGTGGCATTTCAAAAGAACAGGCAGGAAGCAAAGGATGGTGGTTGGAATTGTTGGTACAGGATGGAATAAGTATAATGACAAGAAATGATTTTTATTTGGCGGATACAAGATACACATGGGCAGTGGTAATAAATAAAGAGGGGAAGACAGCACTGGCAGCAGTAGTAAAGAGGTCCCCAGGCAGCAGCTATAACAAAGGCAGTATGTTAACCATGGCTATCTTTAATCTTAATGTAGATTTGGGATAGGTAGATTGGCAGAGATGGCCATGAGGAAGAATTCAGAGTATTTTGGATAGTTTCCGAGAAAAATAATCCAACAAGTGACTGTGGGAGATGGAGATCTGAAAAACAAAAATAGAAACACCCCACCAACCTTCATATGCAAAGCAACATAAGCCACCATTTCCACCGCCATCAGACGTACATCGCCTACCCACACCCGTCAGCAATTTGCACGACCATTCCCCCAGGAAAAATGGTTCACTCGTCCTCCGCTCTCAACACTGCAGCACCCTCTCATGCTATTGCAGAAGGTACACTGTTTGCCCGTTTACCTCCTCCTTCTTCATTATCCAAAACCCTAGCCACAACATCCAGGGATAGCAGGAATTCACCTGCACTTCATTTAATCTAGTCTGCTGTATTTGCTGCTTATAATGGTGTCCTCGACCCTGGAGAAATGAAAGACAACCTGGTGACCTCTGCACTACTTTTCTAACTTCTGGTATTACATCCTGTTCTGCTTCTGAGATGCTTCTTGGTTGGAATTTATAATCTTGGTAATCACACAACATAATAACCACCAGACTGGTGGAATCAAGAGACTCAGATCACCAGGAATGTCAAAATGCCACTGATCACTGAAATTTTCTCCTCTGTTAGCTAGGACATCTACGGAGGACCACCTCCAATTCTATCCCCCTCACTCATGTATTGTGCTCTTTTTACAATTTACTGAGTTGGATAAAAGTAGCTGTTAATCAATATCTTTTCTAAGACATCTTGATGTTTCAAGGCACTGAAGGCTAGCCTGTATACCCAAAGGCATCTGATAAGGCGCCACACAGGCCAATTGCCAATGATTACACATGTTCAGCACCATTCATGACAGCTCAGATATTGAAACAGTCCATGTTCAAATACAGCAAGATCCGGACAATACTCAGGCTTGTGCTGATAAGTAGCAAGTGATATTTGCACCACGCAAATGCCAGGCAAAGAGTATCTCCAATAACAGACAATGTAATCATCACTCCTTGAATATTCAATTAAGTTACCATTACTGAATCCCCACTATTGCGGTGAGCAACTCATCTTCCTGACTGCCCACAGCCTGTGCACCATCTACAAGGCACAAGTCGGGAGTGTGATGGAATACTCCCCACTTGTCTGGATGTGTGCACTCAAGAAGGTTAAAACCACATGATGTAGGAGCCGAACCCACACTACCCCCACTATCAACATCCTGAGGATTACCATTGACCAGAAACTCAACTGGACTTGCCAAATTAATAATTCCCAACCTCTGATCAGTTCTTGCAGCCACTGTATGATATAACTTCAGTTGAGGTCACTGTTAACCCTAGCATGTTGGAAGTGAAAAAGAATTCAGTAATGGTAACGTCATTGACTATCAAGGGCCAGTGATAAGACTGTCGCTTATTGGAGATAGTCATTGCCTGGCATGTGTGGCACGAATGTTAGTTGCCACTTGTCAGTCACTAGCCTTGTCTCGCCAAAGCTTGTCCAATATCTATGATGCATAAGTCAAAAGTATGATTGGAAAACTCTCTACATGACTGGATGAGTGCAGCCTCAACACTACTGAAGGAGGTCTACAGCACCCAGGTCATAGATATCCACTTGATCGGCAGTCCACCTACCACATTCAACATTCATCATCAAAACACAGTGGCAGCAGTGTATACCATCTGTATTAACTGACCAGGGCTCCTCTGATGCACTTTCCGAACCCGTCACCTCAACAACCTCCATCTCCGCCACGCCACAAAAAAAAAAAATCACACACCTTCCTGATTTGGAACTACACTGTGCTCCTCTTCACTGTGGCTTTCCGAACAGACCCGTGACTGTCGCTCACTGGTTCAAAAAAGCAGCTCACCACCTACTTCTCCATGGCAAATATGATCGGTACTTTTTCAGCACGCACTATTAACGCTGTGTTTTGATAGGCAATTAGTATTGGTCTGGCTAGTGATGAGTACACACCCTGTGTATGTATAAAAGAAACCTTGCTGATCAGTGAATATCAAAAAAATTCTGACCTTGAGTTAGACGAAGAGATACTATTGCGCAGGTCACAAAATCTGGGTCTGAGAGATAGATTTCAAGGTTTAAAAATCCAGACAATTAGGGAAGAAACTCTAGGGCTCACAGCCCAGGTAATTGTATTAACTATGATCAGCAATTGCAAGATTAAAATCCAAACACCCACAGTGCAGCTCATACCTTCCTTGCCACAAAATAAGGATGTCTCACTCTTTCTCCTTCTTCAAATCGATACAATACCTGCGTTGTAAATACAGCTAGTCCCAAACTGGGCGAGTGTCTCGGGAAATCATCTCTATTTTAAGCAAGTGTTGCAGTTCTATGAGGAAGCTGGAACACAGGAAGACTGATTACTCAAACGTCCGGCAACAATTGTGACTCCTTGGAGTTACTCCTCCATGAAAGGCAGGCTGTTTCTTCCTAAATTACACTTGATCAACCATCTCAGCCCAATCTGTGGCAACAGAAACTAAACTCCTTGCTGATTATCTACATCAAAACATAAAGAAGACTCCATTTCACCAAATCCCCGCCTAACTGCACAGTCGTACAGCACGGAAACAGACCCTTCGATCCAACCAGTCCACGCCAAACATAATCCCAAACTGAACTAGTCCCACCTGCCTGATCCTGGCCCACATCCCTTGAAAGCTTTCCTATTCATGTACTTATTCAAATGTCTTTTAAATGTTGTAATTGCACTCACATCCAATCACTTCTGGAAGCTTATTCCACATGCTAACCACCCTCTGTCTAAAGATTCTGACTTCACATACCTTCCTGGCTCCCAGCAAAGCACAATTCACTCTTATCGACGATTTCAGAATCAGAATCAGAATCCCAATCCCTACAGTGTGGAAACAGGCCCTTCGGCCCAACAAGTCCACACCGACCCTTGGAGCATCCCACCCAGACCCATCCCGTTATAACCCACACAACCCTGAACACTATGGGCAATTTAGCATGGCCAATCCACCTAGCCTGCACATCTTTGGATTTCTCACAGCATAAAACTCTTCCCAATCGCTGTCTCTCCCTATCTATCTCTTGAGCTGCCTCCAATTTCCCTCCCCATCTCTCACACCCATTGCCACCACAGGTCTCAAACTCCTGGCCCACCAATCCACAGCTCCTCTCCATCTCCAGCTTTACTGTGGCTCATCTCATGCCTATCTGGTAATCTTCTCACTCAACAAGAAATTTTCAACCCTTTATCCTCACAATATCCTTTACAGATACATAGCTGAGTGAAGTAAAACTCCTATCTTCACGGGTAAGGCTAGAAGCTGTCAGTGAATTACTGTGTTCCCCAGATTGAGTCACTCCACTGTCAATTCTCCAAGAGACACCCTTGACTTGCTGAAATCTAAGAAGATACCCAGGGCTTTTGCCAGTGCTGTATACTTGGACTGCTAAAGTAACTTAGCACTTTAATCCAGTTCTGAAAGCCTAGAGACTGTCAGCATCAAAATTTCCCATGAGGCGGAATGGATGTTTTCTCACTGAACTGGATAAGCTTATGGCCCCGAGCCTATTTGTCTCTTTTTGGATTATAAATCTAAGTTAGTGAACAGTTCTAGTTCAACAATTATCTCACCATGTAGCTCATTGTTTATCTAGTCAGTTTGCGTAAGACAGGTGAAGCGCTGTTTTGACGCACTGCAAAAAGATAGTTTCTGACCATTTCAGAAAGTTACCTTCACCGTATCAAAAATCAAAACCTCACTGACCTCTATTTTAGAACTGAAGTTTCAAATATATTATAAACTTTTGCTACACTAGATTATTTGAAGATATTTGAGAGTCAACCGTCAGTATATAAATGCAAGTCAAAGCTATGTAAAGACATTTATGCAGAAGGTCATTCAGACCCTTAAGGCTATGATGCTCTCCATGGATCTAGCCAGTTAATCTCAGTCGTCACCTGTTGCCCCACTGATTTATTTCATTCAAATAACCATCCAACTTCACTTGGGAGTGACTGTTTATTGCCACCTCATAACTAAAACACAGCCAGCCACTACCTTTGTCCCCACCACCCAGATTGTTCAGAGCTATGCTAACATACAGAACTACGGTGCTCCAGTTGTGTATCAGCACAATGCAATAACATCATGCGCTGGTATCTCAAACATGTTTAACAGAAAGATAAACAGTGTGCCTTTAACATTTTACTTATACCTGAACACAACTTTTTCAGACTTCTGCTCAAGGAGTTGAAAATCCCTTTGCATCTATGCAGGGAAAGGGGAGAGAAGTTGGGGTTTGGACGGAAGACTGATGTGAGTGAAACTAAGAAATAAACTCTTGAAAATGTAGCAGCTAATTTGTATTCATGAAGTCCCACATTACGCTGAACTGTTGAATAATGTTGAGATGTTGAATAATAGGTATGGAGCATGACAAATTGGCAAAAATTTCTTCAAGTTAGCAGAGAGGGAACATTTGACCTCGCTCGAACTTCACATCAGAAAGGTGACACTTTTGTCACTGTGGTGCTCCCTCGGCTCTGACCCACAGACGACGCGGCGTTCCCCCGACACTGACCCTCAGACAGCGTGGCGCTCCTTCGGCACTGACCCTCAGACAGTGCAGCGCTCCCTCGGCACTGACCCTCAGACAGAGCGGCAATCCATTAGTACTAACCCTCTGACAGTGCGGCACTCCCTCAGCACCGACCACTTAGCAGCGCAGCACTCCCTCACTCCTGATCCACAAACAGTGTAGCACTCCCTCAGTGGTGTTCACTGAATTAGAAAGACTGGGATACATAGAAGAATGGACAACCTGGGGTGTGATGGTTCGAGTTCAGGTTGAAGATGGGATTCCAAGTCACAGCCCCCAAAAGCTGGGGCTGAGGAGGTGCAGAAAGTGGACAATTACAGTTCTTGGTCAGTGTGTCTCTGTGTGGGCGACAGTTCCCAAGGGTTGGTGGGGGTTCACAGTTTCCAGGGTTTGGTTGGAGGGATGGGTGAGGGAGAGGAGGGAAGGGTGCACGGGTCACAATCCTTGGTGAGGTAAAGTGGGGTCATAGTCCAAAGAGGTGTGAGGAGGATCACGGTTTCTGGGGGTGCTGTGGTAGTCACGGTCCTTGGCTATTGGATAGAGATCACAAAGTTTATACATCTGTGGAGAATAAGTGGATCGGGGACAAGGTCACAGATCTTGACATTCAATGGTGTTACAACCACTGAATTCCCCCCACTATCAACATTCTGGGGATTACCATTGATAGGTCTTTGGGGTGGGGAAGGGGGTCCCTGGTATTAAGTTCACACATCTTGGGGGCAAGGTCACAAGTCTTTCGGATGGGGAAGTGTGCATCACAGGCCTTCAGGATGGGGTGGGGTAAGCGTAACAGCATTTTGGAGGTCACATATATTAAGGGTGGATGGGAGGTGCCAGTGCTTGGGAAATGGAGTCCCCGATATAAGGGAGTTGTGGGGGTGATTACAATACCGATGCGTCAATCTTGGGGGTGGGAATGACAGTGTCCTGGGGTGGTCACAAGTCTGACGTTGGGGGGCGGTGGGTCACATCATCCAGAAGGGGTCGGGGGTGGGGGGGAAACAGTCACATCATCCGGGGAGGGGGGTTGAGTCACAGAGTCCAGAGGAGGGGGGGATCGGGTCACAATGTTCAGATTGGGGTGGGGGGAGGGCTGCGGGGCTGGGTCACAGTGTCCTGGGAGGCGAGGCTGGGTCACAGTGTCCGGAGGGGAAGGGGGAAAGGGGAAGGAGAAGGGGAGGCGCTGGGTCACAGTATCCCGGAGGGGTAGGGTTTAGACCCGAAACGTCAAGTTTTCCTGCTCCTATGATGCTACTTGACCTGCTGTGTTCATCCAGCCCCATGCTTGTTATCCCGGGGGGTGGTGTTGGGTCAGTGTCCGGAGGAGGCGGGAACACATGATCTGGGGAAAGGGGGGTGGCCACAATGTCTAGGAGAATGTCTGGCGCAGATACTGGTTGAACCACTAAACCCTGTTTCTCCCTCCACACAGACTCATTCTCCTGAAGGCGGAGGAAGGTGTCGGTGTCTCCGTCTCCGTCTGCCCCCTGGGTGGGAGGGTTCGAGAGGGGGAAGTTGGGGGCTAGGCCGCAGCCTTCAGCCTGCCCCCTCCCCCTCACACCATACACATGCGAATCGAGCAGCACGTTTCATCTTTTGACATCCCGCCACCCGGCTTACCTCTCGGTCCGCTCCTCCTGACAGGGCGAACATGTCCCGGGACATGGCTCCTGGTTTCCCCCACCGCCTCCTCCTGTTCCTAGTCCGTCACTAACTCACTGCGGCGGCCGCCATTGGCCGCGCCTGCGCACACTGCCCATACTGAGCATGCGCTGGCACCCTTCCCTTTCCCCAGGGCGACGGGAGCCGACAGGTGTGCGCATGGGCAACGCCGGGCCGACGGCAGCGCGCCTGCGTAACCCGTCCTGGGCGGCAACGGCGCCGCCTGAGGACAGGAACCGCCCGAAGAACGGAACCACGCCCACTTGCCTGCCTATTAAGCATGCGCTGGAGAGAGATAAAAGGTACTGCAGATGCTGGAGAATCCGAGATAGCAAGCATGGGGCTGGATGAACACAACAGATCAAGCAGCATCATAGGAGCAGGAAAACTTGACGTTTCGGGCCTAGACCCGAACGTCAAGTTTTCCTGCTCCTATGATGCTGCTTGACCTGCTGTGTTCATCCAGCCCCACACCTTGTTATCAAGCATGCGCTGGAAGCTCGTTCAGGTGGGGAATGTACTGCGCATGCGTGGTTAGAGTCCTGGCTGATGATGGGCGAACACGTGCTTTAATGCCCAGAGATAATAAGGTGTCGAGCTGGATCAACACAGCAGGCCAAGCAGCATCAGGGGAGCAGGAAGGCTGACCTTTCGGGCCTGGACCCTTCTTTAGAAATAGGGGAGGGGAGGGGAAGGGGGCTCTGAAATAAATAGGGAGAGAGGTGGAGACGGATAGAGGATAGGGGGAGAGGAGACAGACAGGTCAAAGAGGCAAGGATGGAGCCAGTAAAGGTGAGTGTAGGTGGGGAAGTAGGGAGGGGATAGGTCAGTCCAGGGAGGATGGACAGATCAAGGGGGTGAGATGAGGTTAGTAGGTAGGAGATGGGGGTGGGGCTTGAGGTGGGAGGAGGGGATAGGTGAGAGGAAGGACAGGTTAGGGAGGCGGGGACAAGCTGGGATGCGGTAGGGGGAGGGGAGATTTTGAAGCTTGTGAAATCCACATTGATACCATTGGGCTGCAGGGTTCCCAAGCGGAATATGAGGTGCTGTTCCTGCAACCTTCGGGTGGCATAGTTGTGGCGCTGCAGGAGGCCCAGGATGGACATGTCGTCTGAGGAATAGGAGGGGGAGTAGAAATGGTTCGTGACTGAGAGGGGCAGTTGTTTAGTGCGAACCGAGCATAGGTGTTCTGCAAACTCGTCCCCAAGCTCTGCTTGGTTTCCCCGATATAGAGGAGGCCACAATGGGAACAGCGGATGCAGGATACCACATTAGCAGATGTGTAGATGAACATCTGCTTGATGTAGAAAGTCTTCTTGGGGCCTGAGATGGGGGTGAGGAGGTGAGGGTGAGGGGGAGGTATAGGGGCAGATGGAGCACTTCCTGCTGTTGCAGGGAAAACTGCTGGGTGTGGTGGGGCTGGAGTGCAGTGTGGAGCGGACAAGGGAGTCCCAGAGAGAGTAGTCCCTCCGGAAAGCAGATAAGGGTGGGGAGGGGAAAAATGTTTTTGGTGGTGGGGTCAGATTGCAGATGGCGGAAGTGTCGGATGATGATGCGTTGGATCTGGAGGTTGGTGGGGTGGTACATGAGGATGAGGGGGATTCTGTTCTGGTTGTTATTGCAGGGAGGGAATGTGAGGGATGAGTTGCGGGAAATGCAGGAGACGCGATCGAGGGCGTTCTCGACTACTGAGAGGGGGAAGTTGCGGTCCTTGAAAAGCGAGGACATCTGAGATGTACAGGAGTGGAATGCCTCATCCTGGGAGCAGATAAGACCATAAGACGTAGGAGTGGAAGTAAGGCCATTTGGCCCATCGAGTCCACTCCGCCATTTAATCATGGCTGATGGGCATTTCACCTCCACTTACCCGCACTCTCCCCGTAGCCCTTGATTCCTTGTGAGATCAAGAATTTATCAGTCTCTGCCTTGAAGATATTCAACGTCCCAGCCTCCACTGCGCTCCGTGGCAATGAATTCCACAGGCCCACCACTCTCTGGCTGAAGAAATGTCTCCTCATTTCCGTTCTGAATCGACCCCCTCTAATTCTAAGGCTGTGCCTACGGGTCCTAGTATCCCCACCTAATGGAAACAACTTCCCAGCGTCCACCCTTTCTAAGCCATGCATTATCTTGTAAGTTTCTATTAGATCGCCCCTCAACCTTCTAAACTCTAATGAATACAATCCCAGGATCCTCAGCCGTTTATCGTATGTTAGGCCTACCATTTCCAGGGATCATCTGTGTGAATCTCCGCTGGACACGCTCCAGTGCCAGTATGTCCTTCCTGAGGTGTGGGGCCCAAAATTGGACACAGTATTCTAAATGGGGCCTAACTAGAGCTTTATAAAGTCTCAGAAGCACATCACTGCTTTTATATTCCAACCCTCTTGAGATAAATGACAACATTCCATTCGCTTTCTTAATCACAGACTCAACCTGCAAGTTAACCTTTAGAGAATCCTGTACTAGCACTCCCAGATCCCTTTGTACTTCGGCTTTATGAATTTTCTCACCGTTCAGAAAATAGTCCATGCCTGTATTCTTTTTTCCAAGGTGCAAGACCTCACATTTGCTCACGTTGAATTTCAGCAGCCATTTCCTGGACCACTCTCCTAAACTGTCTAAATCATTCTGCAGCCTCCCCACCTCCTCCGTACTACCTGCCTGTCCACCCAACTTCGTATCATCGGCAAACTTCACCAGAATGCCCCAGTCCCTTCATCCAGATCATTAATATATAAAGTGAACAGCTGAGGCCCCAACACTGAACCCTGCGGGACACCACTTGTTGCCATTCCAAAAAAGAGCCTTTTATCCCAACTCTCTGCCTTCTGTCAGACAGCCAATCCTCAATCCATGGCAGTAACTCACCTCGAACACCATGGGCCCTCACCTTACTCAGCAGCCTCCCGTGAGGCACCTTATCAAAGGCCTTTTGGAAGTCTAGATAGATAACATCCACTGGGTTTCCCTGGTGTAACCTATTTGTTACCTCTTCAAAGAATTCTAACAAGTTTGTCAGACACGACCTCCCCTTACTAAATCCATGCTGACTTGTTCTAATCCGACCCTGCACTTCCAAGAATTTAGAAATCTCATCCTTAACGATAGATTCTAGAATTTTACCAACAACCGAGGTTAGGCTACTCGGCCTATAATTTTTCATCTTTTGCCTTGATCCTTTCTTAAACAAGGGGGTTACAACAGCGATTTTCCAATCTTTTGGGACTTCTCCTGACTCCAGTGACTTTTGAAAGATCACAACCAACGCCTCTGCTATTTCCTCAGCCACCTCCCTCAGAACTCTAGGATGCAGCCCATCGGGGCCAGGAGATTTATCAATTTTTAGACCTTTTTAGCTTTTCTAGCACTTTCTCTTTTGTAATGCCTACCATACTCAACTCTGCCCCCTGACTCTCCTTAATTTTTGGGATATTACTCATGTCTTCCACTGTGAAGACTGACGCAAAATACATATTAAGTTCTTCAGCTATTTCCTTATCTCCTTTCACTAGCCTTCCAGCATCAGTTTGGAGCGGCCCAATGTCTGCTTTTGCCTCTCGTTTGTTTCTTATGTATTGAAAGAAACTTTTACTATCATTTCTAATATTACTGGCTAGCCTACCTTCGTATTTGATCCTCTCCTTCCTTATTTTTCTCTTTGTTATCCTCTGTTTGTTCTTGTACCCTTCCCAATCTTCTGATTTCCCAGTGCTCTTGGCCACTATATAGGCTGTCTCTTTTTCTTTGATACATTTCCTGACTTCCTTTGTCAGCCATGGCTGTCTAATCCTCCCCCGGATAATCTTTCTTTTCTTTGGGATGAACCTCTGTATTGTGTCCTCAATTATACCCAGAAACTTCTGCCACTGTTGCTCTACTGTCTTCCCCGCTAGGCTCTGCTTCCAGTCGATTTTCGTCAGTTCCTCTCTCATGCCCCTGTAATTACCTTTATTTAACTGTAACACCATTACATCCGATTTTGCCTTCTCTCTTTCAAACCGCAGACTGAACTCTACCATATTATGATCGCTGCCTCCTAAGTGTTCCCTTACTTTAAGGTCTTTTATAAAGTCTGGCTTATTACATAGCACTAAGTCCAGAATAGCCTGCTCCATCACAAGCTGTTCCAAAAAGCCATCTGTAGGCATTCCATGAATTCCCTTTCTTTGGATCCACCAGCAATATTATTCACCCGGTCCACCTGCATATTGAAGTGCACCATGATCACCGTGACCTTGCCTTTCTGACATGCCCTATCTATTTCCTGGTGCATCTTGTACCCCTGGTCCTGACCACTGTTAGGGGGTCTGTACATAACTCCCATTATGGTTTTTTTGCCTTTGTGGTTCCTCAACTCCACCCACACAGACTCCACATCGTCTGACCCTATGTCATTCAGTGCTATTGATTTGATTTCATTCTTAACTAACAAGGCAACCCCACCCCCTCTGCCCACCTCCCTGTCTTTTCAATAAGTTGTAAATCCTTGGATGTTTAACTCCCAGTCCTGAACCCCCTGCAACCATGTCTCTGTGATGCCTCCCACATCATAATCATTCAAGATGATTGTGCCATTAATTCATCTACTTTGTTACGAATACTACGAGCATTTAGGTAAAGTGCCTTAATGCTAACTTTCTTATCATTATTGGAAATCGTAAGATGTCCTAAGTTATCCTTCCTTTTTGCTGCATTCCTAGTCTGCCTCGAGCTTAAACTCACCTGCTCACATGCTATCCTGCTGCTTTTCTTTCCATTTAACTCCATACACCCTGTCGCTTTCCCTCCCCCCGACGGAGATGCGGCGGAGGCGAAGGAATTGGGAATAGGGAATGACATTTTTACAGGAAGGTGCTTGGGAGGAGGTGTGCTTGAAATGCATATCGGTTTCTAGGTGGTTGCCAGATATGGAAACAGAGGTCCAGGAAGGAGAGAGAGGTATCAGAGATGGTCCAGGAGAACTTAAGGTTGGGGTGGAAGGTGTTGGTGACATGGATGAACTGTTCAAGCTCCTCGTGGGAGCACGAGGCGGTGCCGATACAGTCATCAATGTAATGGAGGAAGAGGTGGAGTTTAGGGCCAGTGTAGGTACGGAAGAGGGATTGTTCCACGTAACCTACAAAGAGGCAGGCGTAGCTTGGGCCCATGCGGGTACCCATGGCCACCCATTTGTCTGTAGGAAGTGGGAGAAATTGAAAGAGAAGTTGTTGAGGGTGAGGACAAGTTCAGCTAAGCAGATGAGGGTGTCAGTGGAGGGGGATTGGTCGGGCCTGCGGGCAGGAAGAAGCGGAGGGCCTTTAGCCCATCTGTATGGGGAGTGCAGGTGTATAGGGACTGGACGTCCATGGTAAAGATGAGGTTTTGGGGACCGGGGAATTGGACGTTTTGGAGGAGGTGGAGGGCGTGGGTGGTGTCACGGACGTAGGTAGGGAGTTCCTGGACCAAGGGGGAGAAAATGGAGTTGAGATAGTTGGAGATAAGTTCGGTGGGGCAGGAGCAGGTGGAGACAATGGGTTTGTGGATTTTGGGAAGGAGATAGAAGCGGGCGGTGTAGGGTTGGGGAACGATGAGGTTGGAGGCTGTGGGTGGGAGGTCACCTGAGGTAATGAAGTTCTGGATGGTTTGGGAGATGATGGTTTGGTGGTCGGGGGTGGGGTCATGATCAAGGGGGCGGTAGGAGGAGGTGTCAGAGAGCTGGCGCCAGGCCTCGGTGATGTAGAGGTCAGTGCGCCATACTACAACTGCGCCTCCCTTGTCCACGGTTTTATGGTGAGGTTGGGAATGGAGCGGAGGGCTGCACGTTCTGTGGGGGAGAGGTTGGAGTGGGTGAGAGGGGTGGAGAGGTTGAGGCGACTGATGTCTTTAATGCCCAGTGTTCCAGGAAGATGGATGTTGCTGATAGAGTTATAGAGTTGTACAGCATGGAAACAGACCCTTTGGTCCAACTCGTCCATGACGTCAGATGCCCTAAATTAATTTCTGAGTAAGGGTCCCCAACTGAAAATTCAATTTCCCTGCTCCTCTGATGCTGCCTGGCCTGCTGTGTTCCTCCAGCTCCACACTGTGCCACCTCTGACTCCATCATTTGTAGTTCTTACTGTCTCTAAATTAATCTAGGCCCATTTGCCAGCATTTGACCCATATCTGACTAAACCCTTCCTCTTCATATATCTATCCAGATGTCTCTTGAATGTTATAATTGTACCTATCTCCGCCACTTCCTCTGACAGCTCATTTCATATACGCACCACGCTCTATGTGAAAAAGTTTCCCCTCAGGTCCTTTTTAAATCTTTCCCTTCTCACCCTAAACTTATGCCCTCTAGTTTTGGACTCTGCTACCCTTGGGAAAAGGCCTTGACTATTCACCCTAACTATGCCCCTCATGATTTTATAAATTCTATATGGTCACCCCTCAGTGTCCGACGGTCCAGGGAACATAGCCCCAGCTTATTCGACCTCTCACTGTTGCTCAAAACCTCCAAATCTGGCGACATCCTTGTAAATCTTTCCTGAATCCTTTCAAATTTTACAACATCCTTCCTATAGCGGGGAGACCTGAATTGTTTAAGGATGTAATGCTTTTTTTAGGAGGCAGTCCACAGAAAACACATGACGATGATGATAAAAGATTGAAGAAGTTCAGCAGATCTGGCAGCATCTGTTCAGAGAGAGGAAAGCAAAGTTAACTTTCGAGTCCATTGACTCTACTTCAGAACTGGTCAGGAAATGTTACTTATGATTTCTTGCAACAGATGCCACCAGACCTACTGAGCTTCTCCAGCAATGTATTCAGGTTTTAAGTGTCCACGGTTCTTTGTTTCTTTTTCCCTAAGTTGATCCCCAGCATGCAGGGATTGTCTTATGAGCAAAGGTTAAACAGCTTGGGACTCAATTCATTGGAATTTAGATTGAGAGGTGATCTCATCAAAACAAACACAGTTAGAAACATATCACATAAAGATTGTAAGAGAGGAACACACAACCACTTCCATTTAGAAAGGCTAGGGCAGCAGGTGCGTGTGAATACTACTAACTTCAAGTTCTCCCTCAAGACACTACCACACTGAGTTGAAAATAAATTGCTGTTATTTTAGTGTTGCAGGGTCAAAATTCTGGAAATCACACCCCCCCCAAACAGCATTGTGGATCTACCAACAGTACATAGACTGCGGTGGTTCAAGAAGACAGCTCACTGCCACCTTTTCAAGGGCTATAATAGGTGGGAAATAAATGCTGGCCCAGCTAGCACTGCCCATGACCCACAAATGAGTGAAAAAAATTCTTAAGGGTCTTGAAAGGATAAATGCTGACAGAACGGTTCCCCTCATTGGAGAGTTAAGGACCAGAGGGCATAGACTCAGAATAAAGGTTATCAGTCTAAGACTGAGATGAGGAGCAACACTTTCTCTCAGAAGGTTGTGAGTTCTTGGAATCCCTTACTACAGTGATCTGTGGGGGCAGAGTCCTTGTGAATAGTTAAGGCTCAGATAGGTAGATTCTTGATCGGTAGGGAAGCAAGGGTTATAGGAAAGTGAATGTGAGAAATTTTCTATTAACCATGATCAAGTTGAAGACTGAATGGCCTTCTGTTCCTATTTCTTAGATCATATAAGAGACCTACATGCTGGCAGGAAAAACTATTTAAAACTCCCCATTTTGTGCATTAGAAAGAAATTGCACGAAGGAGGCCCTTCAGTCCATTGTTTCCTCTGGTGCTGGCTTTCTGATTGGGCTCTCCAATTGTTCCCACTGTACCTGATCATTTCCTTCTGGAGTCTTGGATGCCTACTGTCTGGCACTGGTTTATTCAATTCCAACGATGTTTGACTCCCAAGCCTGGGAAGTTGAGTGATTTAAATTCCATTTTTGAAATTAATCTGGCATTTGTAAAATGCTCAAATTCACACATTTTCAAAATAAAAACCGCGTTCAGTCCCTCTTTCAGAGAAGGAAATGTGCTACTGTCACCTATATTGGACACCAGAGACATGATGATGTGGTTAACAAGTAACTGACCTGTAAAGTAGTGAGCAAGGAACTCAGTAGTGTTCAAGAATGGACTTATTCATCATCATCTTCCCCAGTGCAATGTGGGATGGAAAACAAATGTTTATATTAGCAGCAATTGTCATATCCTTGTGTACCAGATTGTAACAGGTAATTGTGTCAAAAAAGTCACCGGTTATCATTTTTTCGCTTGCCATTTGCTGCAGATGTGCATTCTTGGTTTGTTTTGACTAATCCAATGTGTGTGGATGAGCATTCATTCTTAATTGAGCTTGAGAAGGTGACGATAAGATGGGGACTTCTTAGGCTGAATAGAGTATCAACATATTGTCACATGTACTTTTACAAAAAATGTGAAAAGTTTTATAAGTCACCATACCATGACACCTAAAAATTAATAACAGATAAATGAGAAGAAAAGAAAGTAAAAGTTTACCATTTTTCAGTTAATGATTCCTGGGTTTGTGGTACACTGCAAAACCAGACTGAGACGAGATCTCCACACTGGGACTCGGCCTCCATACTGGGACAAGACCTCCACTCTGGGACAAGAATGCAACTTCAGGCTGAGACCATCCCTCCTTGACAAGAACACCACAAAAGGAGACCATCCAACTAGGCGCCAGCTCCATAGCGCCATTCCAGGCCATCAGAAGCCACCTCGATGCAAGGCCTGTGCCAGGAGAAGACGCCTTCTAACTGATTCATGAAAAGGAAGGTAAGGTACAATTATAAATGGAAACATTTAAAAAAAGAATAGAGTGAAATAAAAATTAAAGTGGTCAAAGTAGACAAGCACTGGGCTCCTGGGCTGAGGAACCCACACGTAGCACTGCTACTCTCTCACTATCTTGAAAACTGCTTCAGATGTAGAGACACCCCTGAAGGGAAGTCTGTCTAAATGCCTCTTAAACATTGCTGATGCATCTGCTTCTCCCACCTGTCCAAGCAACATATTCCAGGCACCATTCTATGTGTGAAAAGATTGCCTCGCACATCTCCTTTAAACTTATCCCCTCTCACCTTAAACCTATGACCTCCTAAGATTTGAAATTTCCACCCTGGAAAATAGACTTCGACTATACACATCATCCATGCCCATCATTATTGTATTCTTTTCTATCAGATCGCCCCTCAGTCTTCAACGCTCTGTGAAAACAATCGGAATTTGCCCAGCCTGTCCTTACAGCTAAAACACACCACTTCAGGCAACATTCTGATAAACATCTTTTGCATCCTGTCGAAAGCCTCCAAATCCTTTCTATAGTATGGTGACCAATCCTGCATACAATGCTCCAAAATGTGGCCTGCATCATGACCAGACGAGTTTAACACTCAATGCCCCATTGATGGAGAAATTAAAGAGAAAATCACACTCTGGGTAACGTATTATATCCCTAAGCAATTTTATTTCTTTCTATTCAGAACGTTGGATACTTGGAGGACATTTGAATTGCAAACGAAAGTAATCACAACTTCTCGGGGTAACAAGGTGTGGAGCTGGATGAACACAGCAGGCCAAGCAGCATCATAGGAGCAGGAAAGCTTGACGTTTCGGGCCTAGACCCTTCATCAGAAATGGGGGAGGGGAAGAGGGTTCTGAAATAAATAAGGAGAGAGGGGGAGGCGGATAGAAGATGGATAGCACAGAGGAGACAGACAAGTCAAAGAGGTGGGGACGGAGCCAGTAAAGGTGAGTGTAGGTGGGGAGGTGGGGAAGTAGGGAGGAGGTCAAAGGGGTGGGATGAGGTTAGTTGGTAGGAGATGGGCCTTAGTTTGCACAAAATGGAAATGGTTCCACTGGGGCTCGAACCCAGGACCTTCTGCGTGTAAAGCAGACGTGATAACCACTACACTATGGAACCAGTGCTTTTTGTCGCCGTACCTCATAAACAATTGGTGACTGGAATTTTCTCCGTTCGCTGAGCTGACTGGTTCTCATGCAAATGTATCGTCTCCTTTCTGGGTGACATCGTCAGTGCTGTGCAGCCTGCGTTGAACCGCTGTTGTTCTGTCCCACTCTGATTTAAATATGATCCGGTCTGTCAAGGTGGGCAGTCTTGTTTCCGGTGTTGCACCGTAGTGGGATGTCGATGGGGTCCATTTCAACGTGTGTGAATTGCATCAACTCTTAATTACATGGGGAGTTGAAAACCAGGGCTCCGGGAATTCTATTGCCCGTCTCTGTCTCGCTTGTCCTAGTACTGTAACTTTATCCCAGTCAAATTGATCTCCTTGGACGTCGGAATGCATTGACGGCGCGACCATCTCTCCCTTGTTTTAATACACTCCGATATACAAGGACACCAGTTTGACTGGGACAAAGTTACAGTTCTAGGAGACAGAGGCAGGCACGAGAATTCCCGGAGGCCTGGCTGACAACCATCGATGCAATTAACAAACACTTTGAAATAGACGCCCATCCACATCCCACAACGGTACTAAACCGGAAACAAGACTGCTACCTCATAACAGACCAGGCTATGTCAATTCAGGAACCAAAACGAATTTGCTGGTAAAAGCCGAGCAGGTCTGGCAGCATCTGTGAAAGGGGGGAGCAAAAAAACAGAGTTAACGTTTTGGGTCCGGTGACCCATCCTCAGAACTCAGCAAAAACAAAGTTGCTGGATTCAGAGAGAGACGGAACAACAGTACTGCAAAGGAGGCTATACAGATGTCACCGAGAAAGGAGCCAAAACGTATGCATTAAAACCGGTCAACTCGGAGAACCAACCGCAACCCGAGCTACAGATTTTCGTTAAAACATTAAACCGTCAGTGACTGTTTATTTAGAAATTTTCCAATTGTAATTATTTGCACGATGGTTTGTGAATGTGTTTACAGGGAGCTTTAAACAGCGTTGAGATGAAATTGGCGATTTTTTTTGGCTTTCAGGAAGCTAACCTTCAACATAACCGCACACGAGAAGAATTATGAGAGTGTGTGTAATTGGCGGAGGATGGGAGATGAACTCGGGATGGTGTAATGCAATTGCGAACGCATTTTGGAGGTCGGGGATCGCACAAGAAAGGAGACGTTGGAAATCCACAAATTGAAAAGCAGTTGAAAGCAATAAAAGGTACTGCCGATGCTGGAGAATCCGAGATAACAAGCATGGGGCTGGATGAACACAGCAGGTCAAGCAGCATCATAGGAGCAGGAAAACTTGACGTTTCGGG